>JASFXZ010000002.1:2343495-2819499 GCA_032209605.1 Mactromeris polynyma | reverse complement strand
ACTTTCAAATTACACCACATATGTTTCTAATAAGTGAACTATGGGCACAGTAAATTGACCTTCAAACTACACCGTATATGTCATATTCAACAGCGTCATCGAGCAATACAGTCTTGTACATTACATTACGAGGTAAATCGGTTAATATTCCTTACATATACAGTAAAACTTCGAAACCTAGAACTGCCGTTTGACCCAGCAATTGGTTCGAGCCATCTACTGTTCGAGGCATCTACGGTATACGTGTGTATGTACGAACTGGCTGTTCCCGGTACAAGTGTACTAAGCATGCTGAACACTAGGCATTCGTGTGTTGTTTGTGTTTTCATACTGAATGTACGTCGCTTGATAGTCCTTTCATTAATCATAGTTATATTAATTAAAAAGAAATTTGAGGAAAACAAAAAGTGATTTGACTGCATTTAGTACAATGTGAATAACATGCCAATCTTACCCGTCAACAAATAAAGGCATATCAAATGTTCAAATAAAGGTGTGAATTATTGTATTGTTCGGCCTATCTATGGTGAACAATGAATGAAATGGTAGCTAGGGACCGAGAATCGTGTTCGAGTGTTCATCTATTAGTGACCATTCTGTTGTTTATTGTACACGCAAGAAAACAAATATGTCTATTGGTAAACATAACAATGTTCACATCAGATCTTTGAAAAACTACAGTAAAGAAAACTTTGAACAATGTCTTTTATCTACAGACTGGAGTAGTGTTCTACTCAGTGACAATGTATCAGAAGCTTGGACAAATTTTAAATCTATTTTTATATCTGTTCTTGATGGTATTGCACCTGTTAAGGAAGTTAGATGTAAGCAACGCACACAGCCTTGGATATCCTCTGACATTTTACATAGTATTGATGACAGAGACAAAGCTTTTTATGTCTTCAAGAAAAATAGAACAGAAGAGAATTTTAATGTTTTTAAGGAGTTGCGTAATAAAACTCAGTTTCTCATTTTTAAGGCCAAGAAATGTTATTTTTCAGAAAAACTTGAACAGTACAAAAACCAGTCTAAATCTCTCTGGAGCACACTTAAACAATTAGGTCTTCCCTCTAAGAAAGGTAACTCTTCATCATGTAGCATAGGTCTTCAGATTGATGGAGAAATTTCTTTTAATAAGCTTACAGTTGCAGAAAAGTTTAACTTATTTTATACTACAGTTGCTTCTAATCTTGTTGAAAAACTTCCAAAAAGTTTGAATAAGTATGGTAGAAGTTTTGTTAGCAAATATTATATTGCTAAAGGTGTTGATCCTAATAGTTTTTCATTTTCTATTGTGTCTGAAAATAAAGTTTTGAAACATTTAGAAAAACTAAGTGCAAATAAGGCTACAGGTTTAGATGGCATTCCTGCTAGGTTTGTTAGGGATGGTGCCTCTATCATATCTTGTCCCCTCACTCATGTTGTGAACTTGTCAATTATCCAGGGTTCTGTTCCTGATGACCTCAAGTCAGCCAGGGTCATTCCCCTTTATAAGAAAAGTGACAAGACTGAGGTTGGAAATTACAGGCCTGTTTCAGTCTTAAGTATTGTTTCAAAGATATTTGAGAGGGTCATATATGATCAGGTAGAAGGTTATTTAAATGATAAAAAACTTCTCTACAGTCACCAATCTGGTTTCAGGCGAGGTTTCTCCACAGACACCTGTCTTACCCATTTATCTGATTTTATTCGTTTTAAAATGGATGAAGGTAAAATGGTTGGAATGGTACTACTTGACCTTCAGAAGGCCTTCGATACGGTCAATCATGGTATTTTACTGATGAAACTTGAGGCTATAGGTCTCCATGCTGACGCTGTTAGATGGTTTCAATCCTATCTCTCAGATCGCCATCAGATTGTCGACGTATCTGGCACATTGTCCTCAGAGGCCACTGTCACATGTGGTGTCCCCCAGGGTTCCATCCTTGGCCCTCTTTTATTTCTAATATATGTGAATGATATGGCCGCTGTGGTTAACAATAAAATATTGCTCTATGCTGATGATACGGGCATCTTGGTAGCTGGTAAAAGCATATCAGAAATTGAATCCATTCTTTCAAGGGACCTGGAACTCATTAGTGAGTGGCTAGTGGACAACAAACTGTCCCTACACCTTGGCAAGACAGAATCAATATTGTTTGGATCAAAGCCCAAACTAAGGTCTAATCCCCAGCTAAATGTGTCCTGTAATGGGGTGCCAATTACTCCATCAAGTTTTGTTAAGTACCTTGGTGTTAAAATAGATCAGAGTCTGTCTGGTGAGTCCATAGCCAAGTCAGTTATCAGTAAGGCAAACTCCAGGTTAAAGTTCTTATACAGAAAAAGTAAGTTCTTAAATATGCACACCAGAAAACTCTTGATTATGTCCCTTATACAGTGCCACTATGACTATGCTTGTTCCTTTTGGTATCCAGGTCTTACCCAGTCACTTAAAAATAAACTCCAGACTACCCAAAATAAGATGATCAGGTTTGTTTTTCAGATGGATAACAGGTCTCATGTTGGTCAAGGGCAATTTTCAAGTTTAGGTTGGCTACCTGTGTCAAAAAGAGTAGAGCAAATTATGCTTTGTCATGTCCATAAGGTAAAGAATGGCATTGCCCCTGAGTATCTTGGTGAGCATTTTAAACCACTAAGTGATGTGCACGGTTGCTGTACAAGGTCTAATAAGGTAGCTCAGCCAGTGTCTGATCATTTTGCGGATAATTTTACCTTTGTGGATACTGGTCGTTTCTCCAAGCCTAGGGTAGGTAGTTTTGGGACAAAGACATTCTCAAACAATGGTATTAATTTGTGGAATAGTCTTCCTCAAAATATAAGGGATATTTCAAAACCAAACCATTTCAAGTCTGCCATCAAACAGTACCTATTGCAGTCCTAAAGGTCATTTTAAATTTACAGTTTTAGCTATCATAATAAATTCATTTTATTAGTATATAAATTTCTTATTCATATGCATTACTTTATATCTTATCATATTTCATTGTGATGTTAAGTTTGTTTTACAGTTTTTGCAAGGCAATTACATTCCATACTGGTTACATTTATGATCTCATTTTTTTTTTACATTTTTTATGTTGCAAGTGTTTTGTTATAATACATGTATAGGCCACGAATGCAGTGTGATAAGGTCAATGAGTTCTGTGATATAATTTATGTAATTCTCTGTGATATAAGCTAAGAACTTTGTCTAGATTTGTTATCTTTGTACTTAATAATTTTGCTAAATAACATGACTGTTCCATGGTTACTGCCACCAATTTCAAGGACCACAATGGAAATAAGTGAAAATCATTTTTCTCTTTTTTGTGTTATCCTTGGTATTGTGTGTGCATTTCATGGTTTCTATTGTTTATGCATTGATAATAATATTTTATAAGTTGTCTGCATTATGTAGTGCCATGTTATGTTCATATTTTTACCGAATAAATCTATCTATCTATGTTCGACCAATCTCTGTTCGAGTGTTCGACCAATCTCTGTTCGAGTGATCTACTGTTAGATCATATAAATTAAGAAGGGATTTCGCAGGGACTTAAGAACCTGTTCGAGATATCAACTGTGTTCGAGTCAAAACTGTTCGAGGTTTCGAAGATCTACTGTATCATCAATAATGAATCGAAACTTTATTTTAAGTGTACCATATGGGGTGTTTTTAAAAATTAAACCCGATAGATTTACATTCCTATCATAAATATTTCTAAAACAGGTATTGCTTTTATCTTTTGCAAACACCATCGCATGATATAACCGTAAAACAAAATACTTGACCATTATGTTACTTGAAACACGCCCTTATATTCGAATAGTGTCACAAAATAAGCTATTTCATTAACAACTAGACATAGATGCCCCCACTTGCAGCCTTTGTCACAAAAGCAAATTCTATTATTCTGCTCATAGTTTGTGAATGGATATCAAAATTACCAAGTGAACAATTGTATTGATTATGGTGGTAAGTCAAGGGCCATAACTTTGCACTTACCGGACACAGGCAAATACGAAACCCCAGGTGCACAACTATACAGGTTGGTGAACATTCCTGTACAGTTTGGTGAGTGTAGCTGATATACTATCGGAGATATGCGCGACACAAAATTGCACGCTCTGTATGCTATATTTTCAATGAATCACTTAATAGGCTCACCGAATTATGAATCCCCAGGTGCAATATAACACATGCATGTAAACATTTCTGTGAAGTCTTATAACTCTGGCTCATATACTTTTAGAGATATGAGTGACACAAGATTGCATACTCTGTAGGCTATATTTTAACTAAGTCAAGGACCATAACTCTGCACTTACAGGGCACAGCCAAACATAAAACCCCTAGGTGCACAACTTCACAAGCTGGTGAACATTCTTGTAAAGTTTAATGACTCCGGCTCATATTGTTTTAGAGATATGAGTGACACAAAATTTTGTGACGGACGGACGGACAGACGGACGGACAAGGGCAAATCTATATCCCCCCCTCCTTTTTCAGAGAGGGGTCCAAAAGATGAAAGTCAGTCTTTGATTTATTAAGGATCGCGAACAATACAGTATAGCGACCATGCCCAGCATTTTACTTTTTCAAGTAAAGCCACAATGTAATACAGCATGTAATTCATAATTAAAATGTCAGCAGTCAGATAACTGTTCTCCCCCAGCATGATATATGACCTGTGGCCAGATAAGATATCAGCAGGTGAGGTAAGAAATGAACAGAATGAGATTTTGGGTTTTGTTTGTTGACTTGATTTTATTTTACAGCTTATTCATCGTGGACACAGTGTACGGAAATGTCCGGTATTCACAGCATTTAATGCAATATTTTTGAAAAAGAATGATTGAGCGTGTTCACAAAACTTGTTCATTTGTAGCCCTGTAATACTACACTTTCTCTAAACATTCGAGAAAAAGGTGTACTCTTTATTGTTTTCTCTGATCAATGCGTCTGGTTTCTTGAATGTTTGAAGAAACAGTAGAAATATTTGCCAAAATCGCGTGACTATACGAAACTTCATTGATACTGCGCTCATACAGGCCATATGACTAATTTTAATATGTACATGTATACTTTTAATAAAGTACACAGGGTTTCTTTCCACACACAGTGTCCACATTTGATTTTTTTACAGTAAAACATAATAATTAATTAGTAATACTACAGAAACTACTGTTAAGCCATAATACTTGTGACCTTGTCGAAACAATTACCATCGTGATGGGGTGTGAAGGATGTAGTAATTACAATCTGATGTTACCTACATCGTAATGCAAACCGTACTGCATACATGTGGCCTGATGTTACTTGCATTGTGACGTAGACTGAACAATACAACTTACTCACATTCGGATGTTAGATATGAATATGTTATGATTGGAGCAGCACGGTTTTAACTGATAGTTTGACCTTGTAAAGTGAGACAGTATACTCACTTTATTACAAATATGCTGACAAAATTCAACCGTGATATGGATTCAACATTTTTTCGGTGCAGCCGTACTATCAAGGTTTTACTATTTGCATATCAGTGTTGTAAACCAATCATGTCTTACGTTAACCACTTAACGCAATTTCTCTTCACCCGAACAACGTCAGTAACATTGACGCGGATTGGTAAACCTTTCGATAAATGTTACGTAACCTTACCGAAATCCACTGAATTTCGGTGAATTTACTCACATCCATTTAGGATCAGTGACCAGCAATCGTTATATCTCAGTATTTTTATGCTGCAAACAAATCTTAACAGAGGTTCAAATAGCGCCGACCATCTTTTTTCAAGATATTTCTTGTTTACTGCTGGCGTAATGTTACACTGCTGTACTGGCCCCGAGGTTCACAGAACTTCTCAAATTCTGATTTTCCGTTACTTATTTTAATTGATATAAAAGGTGAGCGAAAAGAGTTCATGTTAATGCACACTGTAACGGGGACAATACTGTCTCCTTCTGACATTAAATGCATTATTCTGTGGACAAATAGTATCTCGCCAGTTTTAACGTTTATGTGGTTGCTTCAGTTTTTGTCTCACATCGTCTCCCTAACACCCTTTTGGAGATGCAGATGTTGGCTGTTGTCTAGAGGTTGTTGTAATACAGGGGTTGAATTGATAGTAAATTCTTTCTACAGCTAAAACTATAGAAGGCCGCTGTGGAAAGGTTGCACTGTATTATCCAAAATAATTATGAATACAATACTTGATTTTCTTGAGAAAGTCTCATCTTCCATAAAATGTTGTAATCCTCTGTATCAGTCCTAGGAATCTTGGTCATTTTCACAGAATTTCTTGGTTTTGCTGCCCAGCATGTTATCTCATTATCAATGACAGGCTAACTGACCACAGTGAATTTATGACCCAGCTCTTGAAATCTGAGCTAATGCAGAACATCTGGGGAGATCTTATCCAAGATGCCATTGTAACATTTTTCCGTACTTTAACTTTCAGTTGATATTCAGTTTAGTCAAAATACAGAAATACTTTGTAAAAACTAAAAAAATAATTTGATGTCGAATTTAACTGTATACGTTAATCACAAATATACTATTTTAATTGGATGACATAAATATCTCCCACTTAGTATATAAGTGTTAATCTATAACTGTTCTATAGGCTCTAATTGACATTTCTACATTCTATAGAACAGTAATATATACTTAAGATAGGACTAGATTGAGTATTGTATCCCCCCCCCACCCCGAATGTGGGCATATCAAGACGCACCGTCCGTTCTGATTTTCTGTGTCTGGGCTGTAACTTCGTACTGACGGATTTCAAAATAACTTATATAAATATTCTATTTTAATTGGATGACATAAATATCTCCCAACTAAGTATATAATTGTTAATCTATAATTGTTCTATATGCTCTAATTGACATTTCTACTTTCTATAGAACAGTATGTATACTTAAGATAGGACCAGATTGAGTATTTTATCCGCCCCCCCCCCCCGAATTTGGGGGTCAAAACGCACCGTCCGTCCGTTCTGATTTTTCGTGTCTGGGCTGTAACTTCGTCATGAACTGACAGATTTTAAAATAACATGGCACATTGTGTTTAGCATATAAAGGTGACGTGTCGCGTGCAAGACCCATGTCCCTACCTCAAAAGTCAATGTCACACTGAGAGTTTGATCATTGTTGAATGATGTATACATACACACAGATGATAGGTGGTCGTGTCCGGGCTGTACCTTTGTCATATACTGGTGGAATTTAAAATAACTTAGCACATTTGGCATATAAAAGCAACATGTCGCATGCAAGACCCACGTCCCTAACCCAAATCTCGAAGTCACAGTTTGATCATTATTGAATGCTGCATATGCTAAGTTATTTTAAAATCCGTCTGTACGTCACATGCAAGAACCAAGTCCCTACCTCAAAGGTCAAGCCACATTTAATAATCATTTCCTTCACTTAATTATTGACCTTTCCATCATACTTCGAAATCAACTTCGAGGGCATTCGTCACTTACAGCGACAGCTCTTGTTCTTCAATAAAACACCTTTTCATAATATGGGGTTATTTGAAGGTCAATTTACTGTGGCCATAGTTCACTTATCGAAATCATATATGGAATTATTTGAAGGACAATTTACTGCGGCCATAGTTCACTTATCAGAATCATATATGGGGTTATCTGAAGGTCAATTTACTGTGGCCATAGTTCACGTATCTTTAACATATATGGAATTATTTGAAGGTCAATTTACAGCGGACATAGTTCACTTATCGGAATCATATATGGGGTTATTTAAAGGTCAATTTACTGTGGCCATAGTTCTCTTATCTGTAACATATATGGAATTATTTGAAGGTCAATTTACTGTAGCCGTAGTTCACTTATCTGTAACATATATGGAATAATTTGAAGGTCAATTTACTGTGGCCATAGTTCACTTATCTGTAACATAAATGGAATTATTTGAAGGTCAATTTACTGCGGCCATAGTTCACTTATCGAAATTATATATGGAATTATTTGAAGGTCAATTTACTGCGGCCATAGTTCACTTATCGGAATCATATATGGGGTTATTTGAAGGTCAATTTACTGTGGCCATAGTTCACTTATCTGTAACATATAAGGAAACATTTGAAGGTCAATTTACTGTGGCCATAGTTCACTTATCGGAATCATATATTGAATTATTTTCAGGTCAATTTACTGTGGCCATAGTTCACTTATCTGTAACATATATGGAATCATTTGAAGGTCAATTTACTGTGGCCATAGTTCACTGATCGAACTCATATATGGTGTAATTTGAAGGTCAATTTACTGTGGCCATAGTTCACTTATCAAAATCATATACGGAATTATTTGAAGGTCAATTCACTGCGGCCATAGTTCATTTATCGGAATCATATATGGGGTTATTTGAAGGTCAATTTACTGTGGCCATAGTTCACTTATCTGTAACATATATGGAATTATCTGAAGGTCAATTTACTGTGGCCATAGTTCACTTATCAAAATCATATAGGGAATTATTTGAAGGTCAATTTACTGCGGTCATAGTTCACTTATCGGAATCATATATGCGGTTATTTGAAGGTCAATTTACTGTGGCCATAGTTCACTTATCAAAATCATATAGGGAATTATTTGAAGGTCAATTTACTGTGGCCATAATTCACTTATCAAAATCATATAGGGAATTATTTGAAGGTCAATTTACTGTGGCCATAGTTCACTTATCGGAATCTTATATGAGGTTATGTGAAGGTCAATTTACTGCGGCCATAGTTCACTTATCGGAATCATATATGGGGTTATTTGAAGGTCAATTTACTGTGGCCATAGTTCAATTATCGAAATCATATATGGAATTATTTGAAGGTCAATTTTTTGTGGCCATAGTTCACTTATCGAAATCATATATGGAATTATTTGAAGGTCAATTTTTTGTGGCCATAGTTTACTTATCGAAATCATATATGGAATTATTTGAAGGTCAATTTACTGCGGCCATAGTTCACTTAATGGAATCATATATGGAATTATTTGAAGGACAATTTACTGCGGCCATAGTTCACTTATCGGAATCATATATGGGGTTATTTGAAGGTCAATTTACTGTGGCCATAGTTCACTTATCGGAATCATATATGGGGTTATTTGAAGGTCTATTTACTGTGGCCATAGTTCACTTATCTGTAACATATATGGAAACATTTGAAGGTCAATTTACTGTGGCCACAGTTCACGTATCTTTAACATATATGGAATTATTTGAAGGTCAATTAACTGCGGCCATAGTTCACTTATCGGAATCATATATGGTGTCATTTGAAGGTCAATTTACTGTGGCCATTGTTCTCTTATCTGTAACATATATGGAATTATTTGAAGGTCAATTTACTGTGGCCATAGTTCACTTATCAAAATCATATAGGGAATTATTTGAAGGTCAATTTACTGTGGCCATAGTTCACTTATCGGAATCTTATATAAGGTTATGTGAAGGTCAATTTACTGCGGCCATAGTTCACTTATCGGAATCATATATGGGGATATTTGAAGGTCAATTTACTGTGGCCATAATTTACTTATCTGTAACATATATGGAATCATTTGAAGGTCAATTTACTGTGGCCATAGTTCACTTATCGAAATCATATATGGAATTATTTGAAGGTCAATTTACTGCGGCCATATTTCACTGATCGGAATCATATATGGAATTATTTGAAGGTCAATTTACTGCGGCCATAGTTCACTTATCGAAATCATATATAGAATTATTTGAAGGTCAATTTACTGCGGCCATAGTTCACTTATCGGAATCATATATGGGGTTATTTGTAGGTCAATTTACTGTGGCCATAATTCACTTATCTGTAACATATATGGAATCATTTGAAGGTCAATTTACTGTGGCCATAGTTCACTTATCAAAATCATATATGGAATTATTTGAAGGACAATTTACTGCAGCCAAAGTTCACTTATCGGAATCATATAGGGAATTATTTGAAGGTCAATTTACTGTGGCCACAGTTCACGTATCTTTAACATATATGGAATTATTTGAAGGTCAATTTACTGCGGCCATTGTTTACTTATCGGAATCATATATGGAATTATTTGAAGGTCAATTTACTGCGGCCATAGTTCACTTATCGGAATCATATATGGGGTTATTTGAAGGTCAATTTACTGTGGCCATAGATCACTTATCGAAATCATATATGGAATTATTTGAAGGTCAATTTATTGTGGCCATAGTTCACTAATCGAAATCATATATGGAATTATTTGAAGGACAATTTACTGCGGCCATAGTTCACTTATCGGAATCATATATGGGGTTATTTGAAGGTCAATTTACTGTGGCCATAGTTCACTTATCGGAATCATATATGGAATTATTTGAAGGTCAATTTACTGCGGCCATAGTTCACTTATCGGAATCATATATGGGGTTATTTGAAGGTCAATTTACTGTGGCCATAGTTCACTTATCGAAATCATATATGGAATTATTTGAAGGTCAATTTATTGTGGCCATAGTTCACTTATCGAAATCATATATGGAATTATTGGAAGGACAATTTACTGCGGCCATAGTTCACTTATCGGAATCATATATGGGGTTATTTGAAGGTCAATTTACTGTGGCCATAGTTCACTTATCGGAATCTTATATGATGTTATTTGAAAGTCAATTTACTGCGGCCATAGTTCACTTATCGGAATCATATATGGGGATATTTGAAGGTCAATTTACTGTGGCCATAGTTCACTTATCTGTAACATATATGGAATCATTTGAAGGTCAATTTACTGCGGCCATAGTTCACTTATCGGAATCTTATATGTGGTTATTTGAAGGTCAATTTACTGTGGCCATAGTTCACTTATCTGTAACATATAAGGAATTATTTGAAGTTCAATTTACTGCGGCCATAGTTCACTTATCGGAATCATATATGGAATTATTTGAAGGTCACTTTACTGCAGCCATAGTTCACTTATCGGAATAATATATGGAATTATTTGAAGGTCAATTTACTGTGGCCATAGTTCACTTATCTGTAACATATATGGAATCATTTGAAGGTCAATTTACTGTGGTCATAGTTCACTTATCTGTAACATATATGGAATTATTTGAAGGTCTATTTACTGCGGCCTTACTTCACTTATCTGTAACATATATGGAATTATTTGAAGGTCAATTTACTGTGGCTATAGTTGACGTTTCGGAATCATATATGGTGTTACTTGAAGGTCAATTTACTGTGGCCGTAGTTCATTTATCAGAAACAGTTATGGTGTTATTTAAAGGTCGATTTACTGTGACCATCGTTTACTGATCGGGAACATATGGCTCTTCTCATTTGTAATTAGTATGTCGTTTTTTACTGACTTTCTTACAAGTATTAGTTGATATTTTTCTGTTTTAACCATGGAAAGTGAATCTCCAGAATATTTTGTAAATTGTTCACTTCGAAAATTTTGAATTATGAGTTCCATTTTTTAATTAATTAATTGCTTTCGTTCAAAGCTATATAGAAACAGACAAGTAATGACAGAAACACGTAGTAGCTTTACTGACTTTCTTATTTTTGCATGTGTTGTTAAGACTGAATTCTAAGTGGAACACACGCATATTGATAAAAATGGCACTAAATTATTTTGAATATAAATCCTGTTCTTAGATTGTAGAATCCAATACATTAAAATCAAACATTAACATTAAAAATAATTTTTTTTTAAACATATACATAGTCAGAAAATATCATTTCTTCTTATATATCCTTTGTTTCAGTAAAAATAATATTTGACTATAATAAACACCTACACCACATCATCGCTGGGAGCATTACCTTTCACTTGATACCAATCTTATTATTGTGTCACATATTAAAAAAGTTAATGTCTACCGCCGTGATTCATTCTATATTGGTTGTAAAGTACGGTGCCGCCGCCTTTTACACTTCCTCAATTTAGTGGTATGTAACCGATGGAATATGGAAACTAGTTTTTGTGAACTATGGAAACTAGGCGTACCCAATAATTATATGCTCATTTCTGATGAAAACTAGTTTTTAGCACAAACCCGGAAAATGCCGAGATATTCCGCATCTGCAACGTTTGCTTCATTTAAACAATTAAGTAACAGCTCTGGTGATATTTGATCTAATAAACGAAAATGATAATTATGATACAGTCAATACTGTTTTATTCCTTATGTTCGATAATTTATTGATATTACATCTTATTTTAATTTAAATTTCAGAAAAGGGAACGAGGCAGAACATATTCTTAAATTCGATGAATAATAACAACCAAGTTCTCGGACAACTTTCACTTTAAACCACAGGGATACGGTTCTTAAAATATATATTATATATACATATTCGACCCAAAAGTTCTGCACATTTGGGATGTTCCGGTTATAAATTCGATCTAGGATCCTATTTTACTCAATCCGATTGAAAAGTTAATCAAAATAAAAGAACTAACGCAAAATAACACACGAAATCCAATCGCTAGTTTCAACATAATCTGCTGTCAAAATGAGTTGTCGTATCCCTGTGCTCAGTATATTGCTCTGCTCACGTACTGTGACGATTGAAGAGTAATAATTTCTGACGTTTCAGAAAGGTAAGTAAACACAATGTCAAATCATTTTGGCTTCTAACTTCTTGACTAGGAAATGTTTTAAGTTTGATTCCATTCTGCCTCCTTGTCTCTCGTGTAGATCGTCCTACTCTATCATGTACATTGTTGACGGCGGCCTTCAGGCCGTCGTCTATTTGAATAATTTTTAATCTAGGTACATGGAGTTGCATAATCGAAATGGGAGAAGCCATTGGTATTATGCTTTTTTAAATTGTTCTTACAAAACGTGATTCTAATTATACAGATAAAAAAAGTGTACTAATTGATAATAAAAAAATGTCAAAATATTTAAAATGTATTTTTACCGTTAATAAAAAGCTTTAAAAAATGTTTTACGTATGCTTATAAGAATTTACAACAGCTAGTCACGAAAACGGTTAGGCATCGTGTATTACATAGCTTCGTTTCACAACTACGCTCAATTCATCATCAAAGTTCAGGAAATGGTTCCTAATGCTGTGCACGCAAATTGAAATTGTACTTATAAAAAAGCAAATTGTTAAACAAAAAATGTTAATCCATATTAATAAGTTCATGAATGCAGTTTATAATGTACAAATATAAATACAGTGACCAAACTATGCAATATACATTGCCTTAACTTGACCCATATAAGTTATGTACTGATGGTAATATGTAAACAAAATTCAGCCAATGAAAATTGTCGTTGAAAACGTCATAGCATTTGTTGTTCAAATAACGCATTGGCAGTAAAACGGATTCAGTACATTCGAGATCAAATGCTGATGGTTGAACTGAACTTTTAATTACGTTGTTTTGACATTTTTAGTGGATATTTTTCCCTTTTGATATCCCAATAGTTCTTTTAGATCTGTAAAACTAGAAGTTATAATCATGTATATTTTTAGATCCGTTTCGTTCTATCTACGTTTCGTGTAATCGTTTTTTTTCTTCGTTTCGTGTAAATCGATGCACCAGCATTTTCCCGCGAAACATTATTGTTATTGTATTGTCTCACTGTCTGTTTAGATAAATGCATGTCACAAACTGGTCGGTTTGTTTTACATAAACAAGTCATATTCCAATTAAACTACAAATGATTGATTGGTACCAAGACTATTTAGGCAATTGTCATGAATTGTGGATGATTCTTACCAGAATTATGGCTTGGTGATGATCATACTTTCTTATTTATTGATAAACAAAATAATAAATCTTCAATATCATGCTTCCTAAAACTTGTGCCGCCGTTTTGATGCTTTGCATCAAAATTAGTCTTGTACATTATATGCAAACGTTTTGACAAACGACCTCACAGGTAGTACTGTTTATACAAAATATTTGTATGGTTGAACACTGAAATATTCTGTCATAGAATAACATAACTTCATAGGAATAACATGATACAGGTATCGATGTATCCCCTGATGTTTTGACCTTGGATACAGTTATTATGGAACGCCAAATCTACATACATATGTACGTAATTAAACTTGTTGCTATCATAAAATAATTACTGCTAATTACCAATTGAATTAGAGAGCTCTTCAAATCAATTGAAGAGAGTCTAATTCAATCAATGAGGACAACCCATACTTATCCGTAATTCAACTAATTGATTTGAATATCTAAACAACCTCTAATATTCTATTAATGAGCTCTTTAATTCAATTGTTTAGAGCATTAAGTCGACTAAATTTGAAACAACACAATAGTACATTGATTTGGAGATATCTCCAGTTGAATTTTAGAGCTCTTCAAATATTTGAGTTTATGTAGATTTGGCATTCTATAAGTTATGGCCCTTGATTTGGTCAAAATGGCATATTGAAACTCTGACTGTTTTGATGCCCTTTTCTTCAATTCTTGAAAGACTATTTAAAGCTGTTCACACGCAGTATATCAGTGGAACATTGTTGGAAGGCAACAATTGCCTCATGAGAGGGGCAAATTCACTCTACAAAGTGAATATTTCTGTTTCCAAACTTAGTATTCATTAATTTTAAGTGGTGCAAACATCTGTATTACATAGATCTATCAGTATTAGGAGATGTGAGATATTACTGGTCTTTGTGTCTGAATTTCTGATTGGAAATATCAACAATGCTGTCAGTTGAGAATATAACTCGGAATCAGGAAAAAAATTCTTTTCAGATTGGATAATGGTGCAAAACATTCCCTGTATGTGTTATTGTGTAGTTCTTAGTCAAAACTGCAGACCGTATTATGATTTATTATCTTGATTTAGGATTTGACTTTCAAAGTAAATCAGTCTTTATTTACTGAATTCAAATTGCTCAACAGTCCCAGGCTTTAAAGTGGAGGCAAGTTTTATCTATAGACTTTACTTACAGAATCAAGAACTGCTGGAATGAAGTTGATACAGATCTGTGTACAGAGGACTGGAAGTATCTTGGGCAGTTCACACCACGTTAGATATGGACCAAACATTTGCTTCAGAAATCTGCTGATGAATTCATATCAACAGCTCATCTCTAAGAATTTTTCATGCAAATCTCGTGCGCTACTGGACACTAGGAGAGTGGCTATACAACAGCTTCAGAAATTTCAGGGTACTTTAAGTAGTGACAGAATGTGTATATATCTCGGCTCAAAAACCCAGAATCTACAACTGAGACAGCACTCGTTTTCAAAAGGTTCCAACAGAGATGAGAGAGAAATTCAGGAGAAAGCCAACTCTGATGAAGATATAAAAGATTGGCGTGGTGTAGGCAATTTTTTTATTTTGTCCATGTCCTGTTACAGCAGTGTTGTATATTGGATATTTCTTTTGACCTTAGCTTTCAAAATGATAATAGCTTAATACATGTATAATGTTTGAGGCTCTCAAATGAATGGGGCAGTATATAGATTTGCCCCAGTTTGTCCATCCTTCCATCTCCCTTAAACCTAGACTGAAAATCACTAGTCAGGGTTAAACATTAACAAAGACTGCTTGCTGTGTTTCTTACCAGTGTTCATGCCTAATTCAGGTATTGTGAAGTTTATTGTCAACCCAACTCGATGCTGGGCTCAAACTCGTGACGTTTGGATCAGGAGTCAATAGCTCTACATCTTTGATGTATATAATACCGACTCTTAAATGCATAAAACAAAGCTGCATCATTCACCAATGGAAATACCAAGACACACATGTAACTATTAAAGTATGCATCTTTTTGCCAAGACCATCCTTAAAAAATGTATGTGGGTAGATAGGGTTATGCCAGACATTTTTTTATTATGGCCTACCTGTATCCTTCAATGTTACCTTTTTTTCAGAATCAGATGCTGAGACTCACAACAGAAAATGGTAAGTTATGGAGCTTTTTATTGATATCATTACTTCACATATTGTTCATTACACATTAACATTATACAAATTCTGGATGGGACATATGAATTACATACAGTGGTTATTTGCCCTTGTAAACTCAGCAAAATTCAACTTTAGAGCACAGCTATGATTTGAAATTTAAAAAAAAATCTTATTAGAAGTGGTTCTAACTAACACTGCATATTAAAACTATAATGAGGATACTTGTAAAATGCCACTTTGTAAACAGAGGTTCCGTTTGATCCTGGAGTTGACCCTTTGACCCCTAGAATTTCCAAAATTCTCTAAATTATAGTTTTCCGGCTGTAACCCCTGGTAACGCTTGGTAACTAAATGTCTACCACACAGGTGGTAGCTTAATCATAGTGGTAGGACGTATGCAAGAAATGTTTCATAAGAAGCTTTTTAATCTGTAGAAAACAGGCCCGTAGCTAGGACTACAATTTAAAAGGTTAAAGGGAGTTTGGAGGCATTATCCCCAGATAATATTATATTGTGTAATCTACTACTCAGTTGTCTCCCTTTAAAAAGTACAGAAACCTATGCCATGAAAACATTCTAACAGTATTCTGTTATTTCTTGTTTTTATCTTTTTACAGAGAAATAATGTTAATGTAGATACATTGTGTAGTTAAATAAAAACAAATATATTTGACACAACAAATTAAATACCTTGTTTTCAAGGAGTATAGGTTGTTTTATTCAAATATCCATCATCATTTGACCTGATTGAATGGAGTGATTAATGTATGACTAAATGACATATAAAGTTCTGTGAGGAGTTTGCAGGTTGTGCTTTGTTGTGACATTGTTTGATCTGGAAGACATTTTGATGGAAGTAAATGCATTCATTGCTAATTTTGTGTTGCTTCTGTCCCGGACTTTGAAATCCTTAGTGATTGTTTGGTTCTGGTTTGTAGCATGACGATATAAACCGTGGTTGATAAACATCTCACGTTATACAACATGTAACCTCCTTTGAAATATGTCAGATTAACTTTCACAAAATGTAAACATTGATTGGCGACTGTTGCATTACAATATTATTTGGCAGAAATCACAAGTCAAACTTTTGTATTACAGATCTACTTTCGAGATGTCGTAATACGTATATAATGACATTAGTTGCCTTATCAGCAGCACAGGCAGAGTCTCTTCCCCTTTGTGTGACCTTATCAGGAGGTATTGTTTTCTTCATTCTATCAACAACTAACCCGAGCTACAAAGCTCTCGTGCGACCAACATGATATCCACTGACAGATACTTAACCTGAGCTACAAAGCTCTCGTGCGACCAACATGATATCCACTGACAGATACTTAACCTGAGCTACAAAGCTCTCGTGCGACCAACATGATATCCACTGACAGATACTTAACCTGAGTTTATTTATCTCCTGATACTACCCTTATATATACCGAGTGCCTAGTGAGGGAGCTACCAGTACCATTTTTTCATGTCTTCGGTATGACATGGCCAATGATCAAACCCATGACATCCTGTACTCAAAGCAGACTCTACTAATTGAGTTATTGAGGCTGTAGTGAAATGATAATATATATCTTCATTAAGTCAATAAGTTTATGACCCTATGCTTATAACAGGCATTAGAAGGCAAAATTTCAAAATCAGCTGAAAATTCGGCAAGGGGTCCAGGGGGCCACTGAAGCTCCTGGTTTGTAAGCATCTATGATGGCTTAAATTGTCTCAAAAACTGCCCTTGCGAGCATCAAATCCACGGAAATCTGCGGAAAATTCTCACGCCCGTTATATTATGTAACAGTCATGCTTGAATTTGTTCAGCTTTTATTAGCTCAATTGTGAGTTTGCCATTATACTCACCATTACATTGTACAGTAAAACTTCACTGAAAGACTATTAAGAAATTAATAATACCTTATTTTAATGGACCCTGTTTTATATTTTACTTCCATATTTTAACTTGTTAGTCGAACAGCCATACAATGAAGCCCGACTTTCTTCTGAACCAAGGATGGTCGTATTATTGAGGTTTCACTGTACGTGTATATAGATTATTAATGTTACTCGGCCATTAATGTATAACCTTGACAAGTGTTGACAACCAATGTAGTTTGACTACATGAATTATTTAGGCAGTATTTAATGCAATATGTATGAAGCTTTTTTTTCTTATTTTTCAGTTGCCGTTGTGACAGCCGAGCTGAACCTTATTTTTGGAACTTGTTTTTACTTATCAAACGTGTACAAGCTGTGGAAGACAGGAAAGTCATCTTCAGTGTCGTCTGGTCAGTTGGCCAGCTGGACCATCTTGCATTTTATACTCTGGTCGCTAATCTTGGGACTTCTGCTGCCTTCAGGGAATAAATTGGATAAAGAGCTAAAAGATTATATTGAAGATGATGCATAGCGTCTGCATTGAAGATTGCTAGTAATGTAGCTCATTTATTAAATGCTAAACATATAATATATGATATCGCAGTCATATGACAACACCCATTTATTATTTTCCACATTTCACTAGAGAAATAACACCCATTTATTATTTTCTATAATTTACTATAGGATTAACAGACCATCATTTGGTGTTCAGTGTCACATGTGTCTGTTCTGATCAAGGTTTACACATGCATGAACACCAATAAATAGTCTTTTAATCCTTATAATTCCAATTTTTTTGTAACAATGTAACTTATATCACCTAAATCTTAACTTGTTTAGTGAATTTGCAAATAAATACACAATATATTTGTTGCTTACGAAAATATTGTACCCAACTTGTTCATTATACTGTTAACCTTAGATTTAGGTCGAAAATGATCTATGAGGTTTGGGTGTTCATGCATGTGTGAATGCCTCAGCTTAGCCAATCAGAATGCACAGATTTGCTGAATTTGGAGTTATTACTGAAATGTATTATTTTCTATAGCTCACTTGTGAAATACTCGTGTTATTTTAAAAAATTTACTGGTGAAATAGCACCCAAGTATTATTTAAAAAAATATGCTTTTTAAATAGCACCCAAGTACTATTTTCGATATTTCACTAGAGAAATAATACCCATGTACTAGAGAAATAATACCCATGTACTATTTTCGATATTTCACTAGAGAAATAATACCCAAGTACTATTTTCGATATTTCACTAGAGAAATAATACCCATGTACTAGAGAAATAATACCCATGTACTATTTTCGATATTTCACTAGAGAAATAATACCCATGTACTAGAGAAATAATACCCATGTACTATTTTCGATATTTCACTAGAGAAATAATACCCAAGTACTATTTTCGATATTTCACTAGAGAAATAATACCCATGTACTATTTTCGATATTTCACTAGAGAAATAATACCCATGTGTTATTTTCAAAAATTTAATAGTGCAATATCATGAAGTGACATCACATCTGCCTTACAGTGATGGTCACGGTTATTTCGGAAAAATACTTTTTAATGTGTTAATTGTTGAATTTATAATATTAATATTATATTCTGTGTTCATAAAACCCTTTATGGATTAAACTTATTTTCTAAAACGATGGAATCTTGCCGTACGCAGTATACTTTCAGAACATTTTAGTGGAATTTGTGTGTCTACTTGTAATTCAGTGACTACATTGCTAGAAAACAAGGGGTGGCAGGTGGGGATATTGCTTCTTATAAATGTATGTAAATATTTCTCCTTGAATTGTCCAAAACCAATGTCATCTCACCGAGATGCAAAAGTTTTACCCCATTAGGCTAACAAGTTAGAAGGTACCATAGTACGAGTACTCTCGTGAGCAACATAGTGCAATGAGATTATTGTTTCAGTTATAGAAGTTTAGTTATGTTTATTTTTTTACTTCAATACTACACTGCTTTTTGTATAACAATGGCATTTATATTAAATATTTACTTATTTATATTTTTACAAACATGTCCAAATGTATTATTGTTATGTTATTTGCTTTTCTGTTTTGAAAAAAAACAGAGATCTTTAGTTGTAACTTGATCGTCGATGGTGTCGTCAGCTTCCACAAATGATATATATTGCATTTAACACAGTTTCTGAGGGAAAAAACCCAGTGATGATATATAACTTGTATAATATGAGCGTTTGCGTCCACTTTCGGTGATCCTGTTTTCTTTATTTTTACATGTTTTAATTACGCACAATTTGTTACTCAATAAAAAAAATTCTTAGCAATATTGCTGTTGTTATGTATTGTAAATTAGATGTATGAAGATTGAACAGGGACACAAAATATGCATACTTTACTGGCACTTGCTTGTAAAAATTCCTCAAATTAGCTAGTGTATGCAAATGTTAACAGACCACAAGAGAGAGATAATTGTGTTCAGAACTAAATATGAATCTGCTTTGACATATGTTCAGTGTTACCTGGAATGAACAACTTGGGGTCAAGTATTGGTGTTAAAATTTGATAAATGCACTGGTATGCATTGAGAACTGAAAGTAAGCGGAATTTCCACTGGACTTCAATAATTTCATTTTATGCAGATGATGGTGGATTTCTCATGACCGAGTTCAATCCTGTTTGTTTCATTTATTTATTAACATTTTTATGGATTTGCTAAAAATTTCAGTACATGTATACATATGTCAAAATCACTGCTAAATATACAGTACATGTACTTTAAGACCGTCTTGAAATCAACGCCACCTCATTCATGAGATGTGTTTTCATGGAAAAGTTTATAATTTTTCAAATCCATATTTTAACCCGATATAATAAGACTACACCTCATAACTAAGACCTACTTTCTTCAGAAGCAATGGTGGTCTTAATATTGAGGTTTTTAGGTTTTAAAATTGTTGAGATATATCTCGTCTGTGACGTCAAACAAGGAATAACCAGCAACAAGCTGCCAATAACACTGCATGAATCGAACATGCTTTGAATATTATATTTTAATTTTTAGGTACATTATTGTACATTGAGGGTAATCTCGTGTTGAAAATTTTATGTTCCACAAAAACGATAATACTTGAATAAAATAACAATGGCATTTTGTAAATTTAATAACACTTTATTAAAAACAAAACATAGTTGTCAAGAAGTCAAATTTTATTTGAATATAAGTCCGGATACTTCTGAACCAATCTTTTATCACCCTTTATAATGATTTAATCTGTAAAAATTGCATTTGACAGACATATCTAAACGATAATATATGATTTCTCTCATCTTAAAATAATTGTCTCCCTTTGAAAAAATGCATTAAACAAGTGGTTTTATAAAATTTAATCCTCATCATCATCAAATTTAAGACCTTTCTTGGCTTCATATCTGGATACAAGTTGTCCTTTAATGTTCGCATTCACATTATGTAACACTGTCTGTTTTCTAGCAGCAATCTGAAAAAAATAATATTTCGGTTTTGAAAATCAAGTCTTGAAATCTTCATTTAAATACAATTATTTTAATCCTGAAAGAGGTCAACTAACTAATTCACTGCAGGCTCAGAATAAGCTCACTGGGCAAACAAATCATTATAGAACTATATGAATATAATGTTCACAAGAGACGTATAACACTTAATGCCCATTCAACATTCTTCAAATGGTGGGGGCATAAAAAATAAGTAAAACACTTGCCATAAATTATGTGGATTATTTGTTAAATATTCCTGAAACTCGATTGAAAACTGTGCTACATGCAGGTTGAGTCCTGCTTGATTTCAACTTTTTTGTAACTTTTACTGGCCAATACATCATACATGTAGTTACAATATATGGACAGAAAATGACATGATTTTCAAAAATTCCTACCTCAATTTTCCATACCAAGTCGACATCCCATGCATGTATAACAAAGCTGGTCACCTGACCTGAGTTTTTGGACCCCACCCGTCCCACACGGCCTGCCCGGTGAATGTAGTCAGATAAATGATTTGGACAATCGTAATTTATTACATGATCGACCTGAAAAATATAAAGGCAAGATAAATACAGATTTAAGGTGTCACTGGACTAATCTATGGATAGAATAGTACCATTGATAAGAAAGAAGAATTTGTCGGTAGAACCAATAGATGCTCCCCAAAGTATGTGAAAAATCATTGAACCAGAACATGCAAACAGTATGTGCACCTCTTGGCAGTGAAGCTTTCCATTAAGTTTTACTGAAATCAGGTCAACTTACTGAGAAATAGCACAGACAAGAATGCAGAATGGGCACATGGACGGACAGACGAAGAGCTGGCTATACGCTCCTCCATCGGGAAGCGTAATAAAATTATCCAGTTCAGTTCCACAACTTTCTCATCTACGGCACCAACCTGCTTACTCTCTATACACTAGGACACAGATTAAAGTTACAGCAAACATCTTTTATAGCTACATGATTACAGAAATCAGAAGGCTTGAGGCCCACAACTTTCACAAAGCCAGTATTTTTTTAGATGAAACTTGGCAGGCATATAGAAATAAAACAGACAAAATACTTCAGCTATCGTACCTAAACGCATGATTATCCAAAGAAGTGCCACTGCCAATCTAGAATTTGATTTCTTGGGAGAATGGCTATGGGGATAATTTGCATCGTAAATTGCCAAACTTTGGAATTTACACAACTTCATATTACCACATTTATTGTTTGAATGCAAGATAAATTAAGCAAAACTGGATGAATTTTCTGTTTTATAGATAAATTTGAGTGTTTAAAACACGCCAATATTTACATTTGGACAAAGAAAATACAACTTTTGAAAGGGAAATAACTGGTGAAAAACAATTTCACTGAAATTATGACAAAATATGGGGAAAAATATATACTTTACTCTCCAAGGGAATGGGGCTGAATATGATGCGACAGACATTAACGAAACGATGCGAGTCGATATTGAAAACGAAAGTAGGAATATTCAGTAAAAATCTAGACAGTGTTTACGGTGAAAATCTCAACAATTTCGCTGTAATTGCAGTATTCATTGCAATACATGTATCGCACCTTTCACGGGTTGTCCATTTGATCAATTTATGACAGGCTTAATGTGTTGTCTATGTTGGTTCTCCACACGCGCCATTTAAACACACTCGTGTCGAAATTCATTACAAATCTAAGCGCTCATTGGTCAGCAGTAGCCGCTTATCCAATCAGATCTCGCCTTACATTACAGAGGTAGACGGAGCTCAACTTTTCACTGTTGAATAATTGGGGCTGTTTATCAATCAACATTGTTTAAAAGCGTTGGGGAAAACCCGATAATAGGTATGTTTATACAACAAATGCACTGAGGATGTCTCGCTTGATAATACAAGGCTCATATTGTTTAATGACATGCCCCAGAAATTTACGGCGACTTATTTTTCGCCTTAATTTTGAAATTGGCGAAAAGAACTGACGTTAGGCGACTTCTTCGCCCACTTCGCCTAGCAGCTTGTTCCCTGATCATAAGCTACTACCTCAATTTCTCACAGAAAAGACATGTTGCTACTTTAAATGGCAGTGGACAGTAAAAGTTACATATGAACTTTACTAACTACTAAAAACTATAAAAACAACATACAGCAAGTACAAGGAGACCCCACTTACCATTATTGTGTCAATTCCTCTAGATGCAATGTCTGTGCATACAAGTATGTTACAATCACCATCCAGAAATGACCGGAGCTCTTGACTTCTAGTCTGTTACAAGAAAAATATACAGTTTACGGGTTACTTATACTTCGACAAACAGCATAATCCAAGTCAAATAATAAAACAAACTTTTGGGTATATTAAAGTCGAATGTGAATGAATGTATTTAAAAGATGGCTAAAATATTCTCAACGAATAATTGGCTACTATACACATGTATGCGATGAAAATTGTTTTCAGATAATGCATATTAAAAAATATGACTAAGAAAAATGGCTGTGGATGCACTATCAGACATATAATAATACAGAACTTATAGATGGCTTCCATGGTCGAGTGGTTAGGGTCACTGTCTACAATCCACTTGCCCCTCACCATTGCAGGTTTGAATCCCATCCAGAATAAGAATGTAAGAGGAAGTCATCCAGCTAGCTTACAGAAGGTCCGTGGTGCTAGCCTGGGGGTCGTCCTCCACCCTAACAGCTTGAAATGCACGACATGACCCTGACCCTTGAAGCCACAGTACAGAGCATACGCCTCACCCATGTTTTGTATGTGAGATATCAGTCATTCTCTCAAACCAATGAACTTAGCAATAGGATTACAATCAAAATAAAAAATCGTACCTCTTCATTAAGAAATCCATTCACACACGCATTGGGTAATCCCATTTCCTTCAACGTTTTACTCAGCCAACAACATGCATTCTGCTGATTGACAAATATCATGTAATTCAACTTTGGATTCTTTTTCAGTATTGATACAATCCTTGCTGTAATATAAATATCATGAAAATGTTAAAAGTATTGCAGGCCGTCAACCAATTCCTATATTTTCCTATATTTTTAAAAGATTTCCTATATTATCAAAAACCTCCTATATTTTCATATATTTTGCACATTTTTCCTGTATATTTCTTAAGAAATGTTGTTGATAGCTCTTCAAAAGATTGTTTGGAACTGATGCTGCCTTTTGATACTATTTATTTAAAGTTTAAAGCTGTGCTTTATTCTTCAAACTATCACCATCTTGTAGAAGATTGCTGTACACTCATTTCCTATATTTTTTCCAGATTTTGTTGACTAACTGGTTGACGACCTGGTATTGGTAACTGCTTTGCTTTGAAGTTAATATTCAAGAGATTTCTGAATTCACATCAAGATTAATTATAAATTAAGACAGTCTCAATTAAATAGTTATCTATACTACATTACCTGGTCGATCGACTGATTTCATTTTCATAAACTTCTGGGGTATGTGTGGCATCAACTGATGAAGGTGTCTCGTAGTTATTTGTTCAAAACTGTTCAACTGTAACATCAGAATAGTCAATAATTTACCATTAATCGTCAGCCATTTTGATAGGCAAAACTGATAAGCACTTATAGGAGTAATTCCCAAATATGTGATAATTGAGAAAAGACCAAGAGAATTTGCTTATGACAACCACTTTTTCTTCAACTTTCTGAGCAATGCTCAACAGCTTGGAAAATGCACAGGTCCTATATTTTATTGGAAAATGCACAGGTTCTATATTTTATTGGAAAATGCACAGGTTCTATATTTTATTGGAAATGCACAGGTCCTATATTTTTTTGGAAAATGCACAGGGTCTATATTTTATTTGAAAATGCACAGGTCCTATATATTATTGGAAAATGCACAGGTCCTTTATTTTATTTGAAAATGCACAGGTCCTATATTTTATTTGAAAATGCACAGGGTCTATATTTTATTGGAAAATGCACAGGTCATATATTTTATTGGAAAATGCACAGGTCCTATATTGTATTGGAAAATGCACAGGTCCTTTATTTTATTGGAAAATGCACAGGTTCTATATTTTATTGGAAATGCACAGGTCCTATATTTTTTTGGAAAATGCACAGGGTCTATATTTTATTTGAAAATGCACAGGGTCTATATTTTATTGGAAATGCACAGGTCCTATATTGTATTGGAAAATGCACAGGGTCAATATTGTATTGGAAAATGCACAGGTCCTATATTGTATTGGAAAATGCACAGGTCCTATATTGTATTGGAAAATGCACAGGGTCTATATTTTATTGGAAAATGCACAGGTTCTATATTTTATTGGAAATGCACAGGTCCTATATTTTTTTGGAAAATGCACAGGGTCTATATTTTATTTGAAAATGCACAGGTCCTATATTTTATTGGAAAATGCACAGGTCCTATATTGTATTGGAAAATGCACAGGGTCTATATTTTATTGGAAATGCACAGGTCCTATATTTTATTGGAAAATGCACAGGTCCTATATTTTATTGGAAAATGCACAGGTCCTATATTTTATTGGAAAATGCACAGGTCCTATATTTTATTGGAAAATGCACAGGTCCTTTATTTTATTGGAAAATGCACAGGTCCTATATTTTATTGGAAAATGCACAGGTTCTATCTTTTACAGTGTTTTAAAATTGTTAAAGTTCTAAGTAATATATTGCGTGAATACAAAATTAAAATTTCTAATGATGTACGTATGAACTTTTAGATGTCCATTACTCCTCCAAAAATTGGTGGATTGTAACAAAATTTGACCGAAATTGACCTGTATGTTATTGTCCAGTGCTTATGTGCCAATTAAATCCCCCCCCATCAGGTGTTATTGATCAGAAACCAATTTTTATTCACATATGAATGCACACACAAGACAGACAAGGTTTACACTTGATGCCCCTTCACCATTCTTCCAATGGCAGAGGCATAAAAACTGACACAAACTGAACAAGAGGTGTTTGTAAAACATTATGCCCCCTCATGGATTTTGTTAGAGTTATATTTTGTACAATTGCATTTAAGCAAAGTATGCTCAAATATACATGCTTGAAATGTTTTGTGGATAAAAAAAGGGTTTCGTGGATGTACAGTTTGATTAAGTGCCATATTGGAAACAGTAACAGTAACATCAGGTTGTTAGTTAACTGTAGAAAATGAAAGAGCTCATCTCAGGTATGCGATGAACTGACCTTAAATTTATACAGATAGTCACGCACAATAGAAGTCCACAATTTTGTCATACTGAACATTCCAATTAATGGGAAGTGTTTAAATACAATTGACCTATGACCTTGGGATGGACAGACCGACATGAGCAAACCAATATGCCCTCTCTTCTTCGAAGGGGGGCATAAAAAGCATTATGCAAAAGTATAGCCGAAAATCTGGAAACTTGAGAACATTACAGAGATCTTACCGGCAGTATACTTCCTACGGTATCGTCGAGACCCTGCGGGAAAGTGGCACTAACCAGCGCCAGCTGAACTCCTTCGTTTAAGATGACACCTCCTGTAGGCGACGTACCTCCAACCTGTACATATAGTAAAACTAGGGAGGTCAATGAATGGCATTGTTTTGTGTTGTAATACTTGGTCATCATAACAAACAAATCTTTGAATATTTAGACCTTTGATTGTCATTTCTGAAAAACAACATTCAATCGGGCGGTCTCATCTAAGCCTCGAGTGATTATAGAAAATCATCTTGAACTTAATAAACAATATTTATTTCCAGAACATATCACAAGCTAGGCTGACACTAGTTTGCAAAAGTTGGTAGATTTGATAAATAAGTAATTAATTTTATGAATTTAAGCAACTGTTCAACCACAGTGACTATTTTGATGACTTATACAGATCAGATATTGACAAAAGACTATGTTCATACCATCAATGTCTGCAGTACTTTATTTACAAGACCACTAAAGCTACCATCGAGCAACGTATCAGCTTCATCAAGGACAAGAAAGGACATCTTTGATGTCTTCAGGTATTCTGAAAGTATATAAATTAATTTCAAAAATACATTCCTGATAAAAATGTTAGTTCTAGTAAAACCACACTTAAAATCCATCAATACTTTTTATTTAAGACCACATTAAAAATGTCTATGTTTGCAGACTCCAAAGTTAGGCTGGTAGGAAATTTATCATTAACTTATCATAGAGCCAATAACTGATTTTGAGCACAGCATTTTAGGACTGAATATAAGGTGACTGCTAATACATGCAGTGATAACAAATTTATGTTTAAGTTTTACACTTTATCAGAGTCATACATAATAAA
The DNA here is from genome assembly GCA_032209605.1 of Mactromeris polynyma. NCBI lineage: Eukaryota > Metazoa > Mollusca > Bivalvia > Venerida > Mactridae > Mactromeris > Mactromeris polynyma. The sequence goes on along the minus strand of JASFXZ010000002.1, from coordinate 2,791,909 downwards.
GTTTCTTAACAGGTATCAAAATGAAGTTGTAAAGGTGATATTCAATCAAAATCACTGTTGGTTGCTCTTTTCAAAGCATTCTTGTCCAGTTGCACGGAAATAACTATTTATTTACCTAATGCTGTCATCAAAACACAACCAACATTTCTGTGATGCCATGCAGTTTGATTGTATGATAAAAAATCACTTAATTCTCTGTAACCTAAATTCCATAGTGATATCAATAGCTCAACAAGTAAGAAATAAATCTCCATTGCTGTATGAAACAAGAAATTATCGGTAGAACCGATGGATGCTCCCGAAGCATGTGAAAAATCATTCAACCCGTACATGCTGACGTGATGCGTATTTCCTCTTGGTAGCGACGCTTCCAATTAAGGTTTATTGAATTCTTGTCGGTGGTTGCTGAGAAATGTGCAGACATGAATGTGGGGTGGATGCACGGACATACAGACGGACAGACTAAGCAGCCACTATAGAAAGTTCCCACATTTACCTCACTTGTTTTGAATAGTCGGTCATATTGATAGGGCAAATTTCCAATGATGACGATAAAATCAAATCAGACTCAACTCAGTCATTATGCATTATATGGGCAGATGGGAACTAGCTATACATGTATGTTCCTCCTAGACGAGTTTAATAAACCATTTTGTGTCTGTTAATCAAGCTAAGCAATAAACAGTACTGGCTTCTGACATTTTCACTCTCAAGCACTACTGTATAAGTGAATATTTTTGCCAAAAAAGTCACAAGTTCGACACAGGAAATGTTTGCAAATTGCTGAAATGAGAATTGTTACATTTATCAGTCCAGTACGTAATCGCTATGAACAGGAAAATTAAAACAGGCTGACATCTTCTAGACGTTATTGAATTTGAAAATCTCACAAACATTTCCATGTAATGAAATTCATCACTTATACAGTATTATATCCACTACTGAATTCCTGCTAAGAATTATGTGTAACATTCCATCCACTTATAGTTTTCATCAATTTTGTTCGTAACAAATCCGTTCAAAACTACATGTTGCATGTATTATACAATGTATTATGGTAGAACACTTTTTGTGAGCATGAAATCTTACTTTTGGTAAACAATGAGTTTACAGTCCCTGGAGTAGAGATTGCAACATCCATATACATTCCACCATCTCTCGTCAATTTTTCCTGAAACATAATCGACACTTTTAGACATATGATTACATCATTGCATACAAACAAGCAAATATCTCCCATGGAAAAGGTCTTTGCTGATGACAAGGTGTCATTATGTTGTGTGAAGCATGTCCTCAAACAAAACATTAATTGAATATTGAATCTTCATAACAATCATGTACAGGTTCAGGATATACAAAAAGGTTTATCCTCTGGTTCTGTGACCTTAACAAGCCTGCAAGGACACTGTAATAATATGGCAATGTGAAAAAGTCTTTTTTTTCTACTTAATTACTTTGTTTTAATGTTCTAACTCAAGCAAGTTCAGACAAAAACACAAATGCAATTATCATTACCCTTATTCTGCATTAAAAAAAAGGTAGAACAATACTTGTTACCTTCATTTCAGGACCTTTCTTGATAAGCTTTGGTACAAATGGAACCTTCTCTGCCAATTTCTCACAAACCAGCTTCAAAACAAGAAGTATACATTCAGCCAAAGTACTAGTATACAGTTACAATGTAATTCAATTTCAGTCAGAAAAAGTTTGAGCAAACTTTGAAAATCCTGAAAATTAACACCCTCATATATTTCTTTTAATAAATGGGTAAACACACCCATGTTTTAATTGAGTGGAGTGCTCATGAAAAGCAATCATGCATTTCAACTCCTTTATTTACATGAAACAAATACAGTTGAATACCATTTTTCATCTTTCAGCAATCAATTATAAAAAGACAAACCCAACAATTGTTATTGTAGAACATCTCTAGCATGTTTCTTTCAATGTAAATAGATCAGCTGTTTTGTATCAGCAGCAGAAATATACACTCTGCAGCAGATGCTCTAACTTTAAACAGAACAAGCACTTAAACTCACTAATGTCCCAAATTAACACATAAAGCAAAAAAACATCAGGAATTTCCCAGACCCGTGTTCTCTGTGACTCCGACGCAATTTTCAAGCCGAGGACCCGCATTTATGAATAGGTGTGCATCCAAAGGACCCACAAGTGTCCATTCAGCCCAATTTGGCACTTTTCATTATTAAAACGCCTTAATTACTTTCACCCAATATCGCCTCAGTGCTTGCACCTTGCAAGTGTCTCGATAGTACATGATCAAAATGGCTGATGAAAAAAGGACACAGCAAAAACTCTACAATTGGGATCCCCAAAATTTATCAGGGACTCTCAAATTTGCAAATGTGGGAATCCCAGGATCCTCATTTTAAAAATCTCAGGGAAAACCCGATATAGATACACAGGTGATGTTGATATATTGATGGAAAGTTTTAAAAATAGGTATACACTTACCAGAATCTGATCGGCTAGTTCTAATGTTGGGACAAGAATCAACGTATGTGGGGCACTAGTTTCATCTCTATTCAGTATACGATTCCTCTTTTGTTGTAAGATATTATGAACAATGGGCAGAAGGTATGCAAATGTTTTACCACTACCTACAATTCATAAAATTACAGAATTGTTCAGTAAAAGTTCAAACTGACAGAACCTTTGTGTTAATACATGAAATCTGGAATTTGCTAAAAGTGGGTTTTTCAAAGGGTACAAATGTAGTTTAATTTCAGATCCAATGAAGTTCAGTCAGACGTTTAACCACGCCTTGACAGAGGAATTGCTATGTAGCAAATAATTTCACCTATTTTTTGTTGAAAGCAAGACAATTTATCTGCATGTCTATACATATATCAAGGGCTAGGGATAAACTAGTGCAACTACTTTTTCACCAAAACTTGAAAAACGATAAGTTTTTGACATAACACTCAATATGCAAATATGATATTTTGAGTGGTTAAATTCAAGAAGCACTATTATTTAATCAAATCAATATCAAAACATCATCATCATGCCATCCCTATGTCTATCTAATAATGCATTACAATAATAGATTCTTTCCTCTAAATATTTAAACACAAATTACCATCTTCATGATTCAGAAAACTAGATATCAAACATGTTACACAGTAATACAGAGCTATCCAATCAATTCTATAAATATTAAGGATGTCAACAAATATTCGGCTATTCGTTTGTTTGAACGTCCGAATATTCAAATACTGATTCGGCATTCGAATATTTGAAAAATATATATTTTTAATGTTAAAGCTGAATGCATGTGTATTAAATTTCAATGATAGGCATTAAAGCATTTAATGACATTTTACGTTTGACAATTATATCTACAGGTGTTAATTGGCATGTCATGTTGTATATTAGGGGAAAAGAGAGATATAACACTCTGGTGATGACACTTAGGCCCTGAAAATATTGGTAATCGCAGGGATTTTTTCAAACTGGAGTGATCAGTTTAAAACACAAAATTGATAAGCATAAAGTAAACTTCGAATTTCAAATGTATTACTGTCAAATAAGAAGGTCGAAAGTTTGAATATTCAGATATTCATTCTGAAGATTGACCGGTTATTAAAATACCAAAATTGCCATTCGTTGATATCCCTAATAAATATCAATCAACAATGTAGTTTGTAATAGTATCTCCAAATCAACCGGGAAATGTTTCTAAAATTTTAACTGCACTGTGATTTTTGATGTGATTTTAATATCATTCATTCAAGATTTTGAAAACGTTGACAGTTTCTATAAACTTTTAAGTTTTTGTGTAATTATAAAGAAGTTTTGTAAAGAAGTCAAAATACCTGTTTCTGCAGCACACAGAACATGTCTGCCTTCCGATATCTTCGGTATTACCATGCTCTGAGAATGATGAAGATAAATGATGCTATAGATATTCATTGAATCATAAGGCGTGACGCCCAACAGCCTACACATAATATACAATACATATAACAAACATTACCTATACAGCACACCATTCCACCAAGTAGTTTAAATAACAGTACTAAAATTGACTTACTGTAAGTTACTAGCAGTAAAATATGAGTTGTGACCTGCAGAGATGCTACCATGCCCACAGTAAAACAAATTTTGGACGTTTACGTCTGAACTTAGTCAGAAAAAAACCTATATTGTTTTTGACTGTTTTATGCAATGTAAAAATGCATGTACTATAGTCACTGTGTACTTACATGAAGTTGTTACATACACACTAGGTCACAAACTAATAAAAATACTACAATACAACCAAAGGAGAGAAACACAGTGGTCCAGGAACAGACTACAAGACTCCTGATCTTGAGGTCATAGGTTCAAATCCACTCTAGGCAAGGATCTTAACCTGTGTTCACAATTCCTAAAACAGGCATGAGCACAAGAGAGTAGTACACAAGGGAACAGTACACAAGAGAGTAGTACACAAGGGAACAATACACAAGGGAGTAGTACACAAGGGAACAGTACACAAGAGAGTAGTACACAATGGAACAGTACACAAGGGAGCAGTGCACAATGGAACAGTACACAAGGGAGCAGTGCACAATGGAACAATACACAAGGGAGCAGTGCACAATGGAACAGTACACAAGGGAGCAGTGCACAATGGAACAGTACACCAGGGAGCAGTGCACAATGGAACAGTACACAAGGGAGCAATGCACAATGGAACAGTACACAAGGGAGCAGTGCACAATGGAACAGTACACAAGGGAGCAATGCACAATGGAACAGTACACAAGGGAGCAGTGCACAATGGAACAGTACACAAGGGAGCAGTGCACTAGAGAGCAGTTCTCTATCAATCTGCTGTTATGACTAATCTATTCATTGATCCCCAAGGACACAAACAACACATACAGACAGTACCTGTATATTGGTAGCATATTTTATATTCTCGTCCTGTAGATATTTAATGATACTCTTATCCAATGGCAAGTCCTCAAACCGTTGAGCAGTGTCGTCCTTGGCAACCGATGGATTCTACATAATAATGTAATGATAATAAATTCAATATCTATAGCAGGTAAAACAGTATAAATTACATGAAAATAATATATATTATATTTCCAATGTAGCCTTCAAATCATGTACACAACTTACTATACAAGGAAGTAATTATCTTCACAGCTGACTGTACACAAGTTGTTTCAACTTTCACTACGCAGTTCTTAGTTGGATTAAATTAAGCCATACATAAAATAATACTTATTTTTCAAAATGATGCTTAAGGAGTGTCGGACTACATTTGAGCTACGGACATGTGTCCTTCGCGCGACATGCTGTCTCATCATGGTGACATTTGAGCCAGGTAATTTGAAAATCTCCCTGTAAATAACAGTGTTATGGTTCAGACAAGATGTTTTATACCCATTTTTGACATTTGACCTCCAAGTGTGACCTTGACCTTTGAGCTACGGACATGGGTCTTATGGTGACACACCGCCTCATCATGGTGAACATTTCTACTAAGTTTTTTAAAAATCCCTCTAAAAATGACAGTGTTATGGTCCAGACAAGATGTTTTAGACCAAAATTTGATCTTTGACATATAAGTGTGACCTTAACCTTTAAGCTATGGACATGGGTCTTGCACATGACACTCTGTCTCATCATGGTGAACATTTGTGCCAATTCATTTCAAATGACAGAGTAATGGTTTCGGACATAGAAAATCTGGATGCACGTATGCACGCACTCATGTACATACACTGGAGCGCCATTGTGGCGACTACGACGAGCCCACTGCTAGCGGGCTTGACAAAAATGGGTCACAAAGAATATTCAGGACTCATTTAACATTATAATACATTTTCACGCTAAATATTTGTCATTATCGGATTCTTAATAGTAAATTTTATGATTTGAGTGTCGAATGTAACTCAGTTATATCCTGTGCTAACCAGGTGTACACATGCTACTAGAAACAGACAAGTTTTAGGCATAACCAAGCCAAGCATCTAAGATATAGTTTGTCTGAACAAACAAACTTGTCAATAGGACTGCAATGAGCACTTGAATAGGTAAGCATAATAAGAACAATGTGACATTATATAAAATAAAGTAGAGCAATGAATAGAAATAGAACTTCATGTTCCATAACAAGAATACACAGTTCCAGTAGCTGTGTGACTAAAAGATGAGTATAAACTTCTTTGTTTAGAATATTGCTTCAGGAATATAACATCATCTGACATAACAAACCAAATATATGCAAGATAGTACTGAAGTGAGACGTCAAAATACATACCCCATGGTGTGAAACTAATGTAAAATAGTCCTCTGTACACTTCCGGCTCTTCCATCGATGTGATGCCAATTTTTCAGGATCAAAAACTTCAAATTTCTGACCTTTGTAAAATTCATAATCCTTATTTTTTGCAGATATTATTAATGTAGTCAAATTTAATCTGTGTTTCTTTGCCTGTTCTTTCACTTTTTTAAGATTCCACTTCTCCAGATTGTCTACCATTTTTTGTGGAACAGTTATTCTAGGAAATTCATCTCTTTGTGTCTGGAATTAAGACATATCAAGTCAATATTGGCTTTTGACTTAGTACTGTTCTAACTATTTTTTTATTACATCAACAATTGTTTAAAGTTTTTGTGAAATCAAATATTTTAGTGACGCCACTATTTCTTGAATGGAAGCTTTCAGGTTGTTTCGCAAAGTAAATTTTCGCAATTTTCTACTTTCTTCTATGTAAACAATAATTAGAGCATTTTTTCATGTATATAACGATCTTGCAAAAACAGCAAAATTAATTCCCTTGTGAACATTTCTGAGTTCATGGTATGTCCGTCATCTAGCACCTTGGTACTATACTCTATTATTTCTATCTCAAGTATTCAGTAAGCATGATAAGTAGAAGACCAAAGCTTGAAATTATACAGTCAGTTTGGAGAGCAATCACAGAATGAAGCCTCGTCATTGGTCAATTTTGAATGACCACTCAGACGGTGCTTTTTGCTACAAACAAGAAACACAACAATTCATATCTAGCTTGAAGTTACCAATTTAGACTGTGTTTTCAGTTTAGCTATGTTTAGTTTATTTAAGCATTCAGTGATTTCCCTGACACATAAATTGTGAGTCCACGACTCCCCTTTTCTTTCTAGGGATTTCCATTTTCAACTTACTGAGCATCCCTGTGACCCCTAAAATAAACTTTTGTCAAGTATAAACTGCATATCTGGGCGCTACAAATTTACTAAGGACCCCCAATTTATCAAAAACAATGATTCAAGGACGCCTAGCTGAAAAATCATATGGAAAACCCATTACAATTTACAGGTTAAACTGGCCCAAGCCTTCAGATGAGTACAAATTCAGGTTTTTAAGATAACTAACCCTGTACAGTCTTGTCTGTTGAGCCACCCTTCCTTGAAGGATAGTTCGTAGTCTACACCAAGTTAACATCCTCAATCTGAAAAATATACATTCATCACAGAATTCCATACATAAATACCTAAGTATCTATTCCTTCGAAGTTTACTGAAATATTTGTTTTTGAAATGTTATCTAGCATCCCTGAAATCTGAAAGTACCGTAGAAGAATTGGTATTATTTTCCTTAGAATAAGCCAATTTTCACATGTCAATAGATGGACAGAAGAATAAAGTTACATGGCTATAAGCGTCTAGTTCTAGCTTCCATAAAGTATTTTTTTAAAGTATACAAATACAGAAAGAAAAAATAATCAGATTTTTATGTCAAGGCCAAAGTACATTCTCAGAAATAACGAATGTTAAAGATCATAACTTGATGTTACCAATACTTTCAGCGTTGTGATTTTGCACTATTTTTTGCACTATTTTTATCATGTACTGAACTTCAAACGCTTTTTAAGTGCTATTAGAAGTACTGTTAATCAATTCTTTAATTTTTCTATGTACACGTCAGTTGTCGTTTTCCACATTTGCTCTGGGCTAAGGATTTAGGAGCTAAATCAAATTCGATTCATTGACAATTATAAGCATAAACTGTCCCATATACAAGTCACGAATGTCTAGTTACTTTGTACTGTGTACTGTAAGAAAACGAAACATGTTCAATTATTTTCTGATAGTGAATCGAAACACGCTCTCTGATTCAATGCGATCATTGATTGTTTGGAGTCAGAACTTGCAAAAAGTGGGGTGCGTCTAAAGAGACAAATACGGTACTTACAAAAGAATATTTTTAAGTCATTATATTATGAAGAATGGACTAGATATATTCGATCACCTCGCCCAGATTAAAAATAGTTGTATGTACCTAATGATCTGTGAAACTGTTAATGGTCTAATAGTAGTTTAAGACTGAATAAAATGTTTAAATATATGACGATTAAATATGACGGCGGACCAAAATGTCACCTCTCAATTCAGAAACAAGATGGGGGATTCGCAATAACATTTTATCACGGGTTTGATCTCTGAAGAAATCTTGCTGCTCGCGGAGTTCAAACAAATCTACAGCTCATAATAGACATTGTAGGATGTTTCCAATCCATGGTTTACATGTCCGAGTTATTAATGCCGCCGCTTCAGTACTACTATCACTACGTTGCAACAAAATGCCCCTAAAATTCCAAGTCAAAACATTCCCAAACTTATTGGCAAAATTGATAATAAAACAAAAATACAACATCAGTAAGTCACCAAGTGCCTCAAAATATGCACAGTTCTATATCAATATTTGGGTCCATATTAATATTAAATAGCCGGCGATTATTTATGTTCATACATAAACTATATTTTTACAATACAATTTGGGGGAAAATTCTATATGAAAAATAATGGGGACGATTTAGTGGACGTTTCTGTCCAAAATTAAAACGTGGTTATGTTAATTGTTTTGAGTACGTTTTGACATAGGGACGTTTCAACTTTAAACCTCTAAAATGTACATTTTCACGGCTGTAAATCAAAACATGGATAAACAGTTGATTATTCGTTGGACCTCATTCTCTCTCAGAACAATTGTCATCGTTTTCTCTTTTTAAAATAGTTCATTTTGAGTTCATTTTGTGTTTTTGCAAATATTACCTCAGATCCCACATGAATAGCTTTCTTCACGAATGCGGTAGTCATTACGGCACCGGTAGATTTACCCAAAAATCAAAGCACTGAGAGTACTCAGGGGATGCGCAGCTTTTCATAAATACAAGGAGTCCATAAATACCATTTAGGTCTTTGATACATGTTATCTTTTTCAGGAGAGACATAAAACGTTTGTCTTCCAGTTGTTTGTTTCTTATTAATTAATAAAAATAAATGTATAGTGCAGGGGCGGATCCATGATTTGGTCTTAGGGGGGGGGGGGGGGGGGCGTAAATTTTTTGGGTTTTGCTCAAGCCTTATAAAACGGCAATGACTGTTTGTACACATCATAATGATAAAATATAATGCTACAATAAATCAGAATCGCTTATTTGAAAATCTTATAATTAAGGATATCTGTATATTTCCGTATTCATACTCAGACATCTCACGCGTAGGAAGGTATTGAGCATTGGTGCTGCGGATGGGGGACCGGATGGGGTGGGTGCGGGAGGGGGATGAGAACATTTTAAGGAAATCACCTTTGACAGGAAATCCATTACTTTTAAAAAGATATTTTCCGAAAATTTATTCATACATGTAATATGTGCACGGACATGGTTTAAATGTCTGTGATATGTGTAATTTTGTAAAAAAACACAGGACTTTTAGGGATATATTTTGGAACATCCATTTCAAAGTCTACTTTCTTAATGGAGATTCAGAATATGTATTTAATTTGTGTCTGTGTGCACTGTTAAAATACTTTTTGTGAGTAAATGAGATTATTGCCATTTAATTGATCGTCAAGTAAATGTAATTATCAAAATTTTAAGATTCACAACAATGCCAATATAAATATACTTGTCACTTGGTTAGTATGCTTCCTTTCATATCTTCATTAATCCGCCGACTGTTTTCACACTCTAGATAGCAGTCAGGGTACTAGCGACAGTCCCTGTTTGGTAGCGATGATGCGTATTAAATATCTTAGCTGAATGCCAATACAATGTGTGACTGGTTTTGACTAGTTTAAGATACAGATGAGAAGTAGGGGTCATAAAATATAGGGGTCAGAATATTGGGGCCGCGGCTACTGCGGCCCCAGCTCCTACGCGCATGGACAATCATGTAAGGTTGGGGAATTTTAGGGGGGCGCACACCGGGTGCGCCCCCCCCCCCCTGAATACGCTAGTGAAGTGTATTGCCAACTTTGTCATCCTTGCTAATAAGGGTCAATATTTTGCCATGTTTTTGCAATGCTTTCACATGAAGAGAAACACTTCTGACATAATTTTTTTATTAGAATTAACTGTTTATAAAAAACAACAGAAAAACAATGTTAAACTAACAATACTACCTTTACATCAAAACAATAATTGTATATACGCTGCTGGATCATCTCCATAAATCGAAGTCCCTTCACGAAACACACCGGCAAACTGCTCCATTACCAAAATGATGCATTGTGCTTCTTATCCCCAACATTTTGTTTCGCCACATGTTCATATATTTCGCTTCATTTTGTTATATATATAAAAAAAAATCATATTTTATTTCGCTACATCTGCGACAAAGTCTCACATCCGGAGGTTAACGATGATGTGATTTAAAAACTTAGTAAGATCCTTGGACATACAAGATTGCAATCGTTGTTTACTAAACGCATACAACGTTTATTAGGATATGCTACGATACTGCTATACGGTACCACACTGCTCGTCTGGTGGTTATATGATACTGCTATACGGTACCACACTGCTCGTCTGGTGGTTATATGATACTGCTATACGGTACCACACTGCTCGTCTGGTGGTTATATGATACTGCTATACGGTACCACACTGCTCGTCTGGTGGTTATATGATACTGCTATACGGTACCACACTGCTCGTCTGGTGGTTATATGATACTGCTATACGGTACCACACTGCTCGTCTGGTGGTTATATGATACAGACCCCTTTGCAGATGCTCATCACTTCCATCTTTGCGTATGCAACGGCAGGACGGGTTGATTACTGTATGATGGTGATTCCTATCGTTTGTTCGTTTCCTTAAACGGCACAATCTTCTATTTCTCTGGCTTGTGATATGTCATAAAATTCATATTTGACCAACTTCATGGGTGTTATGTATTTATGTTCTACATGTATTTACACACGTACACGTGTTCTTCGTCTCTTATACTAGGAAGCTGTCCAGCGCCGATCTACTTGAAAAAAACACAGTTTGTTCACTTTGGGTAAGTGTTGGATAAACTTGTGTGACGTTGGGTGCACCTTTAAACAATATTTAAACACTCAATGGTACTCTAGCCTTTTTAATTGAATCATAAACTGCAACATTGTTTTGTATAGTTTATGATCTTCCGTCCTTGTACATTTACCAACTGTTTGTTCTCTGGATGCCATTTGATTCATAATATGTTATATTTCTTGTACTTGTATTTGTATATTTGAATGTTTTATGCTATGATATATTGTTCTACGGAATAAAGATATTTACTTGAACATTGTTTTATATTCTTTTATTTTTTTCAATTACAACTTTGTTGCATCATGGATAAGTGGACATTTACCCTGTCAGTGCCATGTATACTAGACTTGAGCTTTTAACCTATGAAATTTCTTGGATTTTATTTGCAGTATATTATATAGATATCCCGATATCCCCACAAGGAACTTTGTTTGTATACAAAAAACAACAACCATTGTAAACTGGATACACGTTTACTGACACCATTTACACTGTTTTTTCCACCAGTACAGGCTTACTAAAACCATTTACACTGTTTTCCAACCAGTACAGGTTTACTGAAACCATTTACACTGTTTTCCAACCAGTACAGGTTTACTGAAACCATTTACACTGTTTTCCAACCAGTACAGGTTTACTGACACCATTTACACTGTATTTCAACCAGTACAGGTTTACTGACACCATTTACACTGTATTTCCACCAGTACAGGTTTACTGAAATCATTTACACTGTATTTCCACCAGTACAGGTTTACTGACACACTTTACACTGTATTTCCACAAGTACAGGTTTACTGAAACCATTTACACTGTATTTCAACCAGTACAGATTTACTGACACCATTAACAATGTATTCCAACCATTACAGGTTTACTGACACAATTAACAATGTATTCCAACCAGTACAGGTTAACTGACACCATTTACAATGTATTCCAACCAGTACAGGTTTACTGACACCATTTACAATGTATTCCAACCAGTACAGATTTACTGACACCATTTACAATGTATTTCAACCAGTACAGGTTTACTGACACCATTTACAATGCATTTCAACCAGTACAGGTTAACTGACACCATTTACAATGTATTCCAACCAGTACAGATTTACTGACACCATTTACAATTTATTTCAACCAGTACAGGTTTACTGACACCATTTACAATGCATTTCAACCAGTACAGGTTAACTGACACCATTTACAATGCATTTCAACCAGTACAGGTTTACTGACACCATTTACAATGTATTCCAACCAGTACAGGTTTACTGACACCATTTACAATGTATTCCAACCAGTACAGGTTTATTATAAAGAATGCAATAAAACATGTCATGAACATCCAGAATAAACACAGGTAGTGAATAACAACAAAAGCAACAGCAATAACTTCAAAAATTCAAAAAAAATCTCTGTAACAAACAACACCGAGTCAAAATAATGCTTATAAAGTGTTTAAACGAGATAGCAGAAATTACATATCAACATCAAGCCAGTAGCATGAGCAAGAAGATTACCGTTTACAAGTCACATCCAAATTTAGGAGCCTTATTCACAAACATTTTATGACTGAAACTCAAGGTTTAGAATTTAAAATATTGAATTTCTTTTTGCTCCTATGTTGTTATGGTAAAACAGATTTTAATAAAATTTGGCAAATATGTACAGTGGGTAACAACAATAAGTTAAACAAATTTTCATCCATTTAGATCTAATGAAATCAAAAGGTTGGCAAATACAGTAAAACCTCAATGATAAGACCACCCATGGGACCCTTGAAAACAGGTCTTAATATTGAGGTGGTCTTAATATTGAGGTTGAATATAGAGCAGAACAGTCAAAATGCACTTGAAAAGTGTGGTCTACATATTGAGGTGGTCTTGAAGTGATATGTTACTGTATAACTTTTGCAAATTTACAGTCTAAGTCTGATTTTCGGTCTTCAAATGTTTGAGAATAAGATCCCTGTAGCTTTCAATGACTTTAAAGCCAAAATGAATCAAAAACAGCAGATATATACTTAAAACATTTAATAACGCACAATATGGGATTTCTAAATTTTCATTGACTGACTTTTAGGATACAAGAAAAGAACTTGACATGATATTATTGCATGATTATGCAACATGTATGCTAAATTTCATAACAATCGACAAATATTTTCATAAAAAATGAGTTTTCAAAAGTAATAAATGAAATTTAAAGAAGTACGGTTCACCGTTGGTAAAAAATTTAGTTTAAAGAAGTATGGTTGGTAAAGAATTGAGTTTTCAGATGTACCGAGTATACATAGTAAAAATGAAACTTTATGCATTCGAATGAATAATGAAATAATACAATTTGAATGAAAAGCACTTAAGCCTCAGGAGACAACGTCACTGTTAAAATAACATTAATAGAACAACAATATATGCACCTAATATTTCACCATGTTTCATTAAAGCCTTATCATAATATATATACACATATAAATATTAAAGTATCCGACAGGAAGACAAGACACAGCACTGGTAATTGCATTGTTCAATAAATTACCTGATATAAAACATACCAGTTGATACCGGTACTTGATAGGACAGTTATTACCTCCCTTGCAATACACCATTCATATTCTTCAAGGAAATAATATCATCATTATAATGCAGATGCATGTAATTGATAAAGTTTTATGTGCAGAACAAGACAAACATTATAAGCAGATTTTTAAAAAATATTTACAGTCATACAAGAAGTGAAAGGAATTACTACTAGTATTGTCTCCCTTTAGTATCCATTCATACAGCGAACAAGATATTATCACGAGTTCTCTCCCCTTCTATAGTATATGTATAATTATGTAATAGCACTGTGTATACATATACTATAGTAGGGATATACAAGAGGAAATAACTCTTGACAATCTCCTGTGATACAGAGTAGTCTCCCCTTAAATGTGTATTGCTAGAGAGGTCATAAATATTATCAAATGCCTATGGAAAATAGTTAAAATAAAACATTGGAAATATACAACAAAATACAATTATTATACATAACCAGATCATTTTTGTAACTTTGTGATAATGCAGCATGAAGTTTTTGCACACATTTCAATTCCACAGATCAGTGAGGCAGTGAGCGTATTTCTGCTTTCTCAACCGGTTTTGGAGAATTTTTTTTAACACACTTCAGAGAATCAAACACATGAACAGTCAGCACAAGAAAATTACAACGAGATATTTGATTGTTGAGTCGTAACCCGTATCACAGTCAATTATAGTTTAGCATTAAACTTTGTAGTAAGACTATATTTACTCGATCATCTCTTCAAAAATCCTGAAAGACGTCTTGGTAAGACTGTGCCTTGCTGAAAAAAAAAGCATAGGAATAACATACAAAGATATAAATGGATAAAAAATTTAACAGAAATACAGTACTCATAAAGTTTATTATGATACATAATTATATATATTGCATATGAGAATTCATGCTGAATATAATGATGAATAATCACAGCTTTCAAACTTCTCTATGGGTTAATAGTAGCTAGGTCGTCATTGGTTCAATATTTTGCATATCGACGATATTGATGTATCAAAAGACAAATATCGATGATATATCAACCTCTAAGTAGTCAAACTATTCAAGGCAAGATCTTATTTTATGCACAGGTTTGATTCTAAAACTAACAAAACTCAGTTTGACATCACTTAACACTGAAGCTAATTATCAATCAATCATATTGGACACAAGAGCATTAATGTTCATTTCAACTACAAATGTTCATAGAAGAGACTTGATCAGAATGATATACACATACTGCATCAACAAAAACTACATTTTCAGCTGCATTGCCAAAGAAGTAAACATCACATCCAATCCAAATTGCCGCAGTAAAAACGTAGGTATACAATCAATAATTGTTCAGGTACATTGAGACAATATTTATTGGAAGCAGATATAGCACTTATTAATTATAATAATGCTAATACTCATTATACTTATAATAAAGACTTAATATTAAGAGGCAGCACATTTCGGACAACCCAATCTTCCATGTGGTCGTCATGGGATACCATGCCACGGACATATACATGACACCACACCATATCACATTAACCAGACACTGACATTCCTAGTACAACCTTTTCAATGCAGATCATAGACAAGGGAGCTGCTAGTAATAGGAGTACTTTATACAGATGCATTTAACATACAAAGTCAAATTGTGAAGAAAGATTAGTTTGATAAAGTTGTGAATCAAAATCAGCATTTTGGGGCAAGCAATGTCAGGTCTATGACAATGAATTACATTTGTATTCAAATGTACACATATTTGTTAAATTGTTGCTTGCCAACGTGTCTGTGTAAACAAGGGTTCAATTCCAAATAGTGTTAAAGTATTCACCCACAACACATTCTAGGATATAATTAGGATATAAGTCTGGAATAAGCACTATTATATAGGTATAAAACAAGAATCTATGTACTGTGAGGGTTATTATATTATTACAAACATAATTATGGCCTGTCTCATCTTTACATGTATCAGACAAAATATCCTCGTACAATTACCAGTATGTACTTCAAGCACATATGCGAAATACGTACTTATTAGATATGATAAAAATCACAATGTAGTGTACAGTAAAACCTCACTTAAAGTCCACCTCAATATTAAGACCAGTTTTTAAAGGGTCCCAATGGTGGTAGCATTATTTTTGAGGTTTTAGTGTTTTTCTTAAGACATCAGGTAAACTAAAGACAAATACATTGGTGTATTTTAAAGTTCATGCAAAGCACATGATCTGAGGTTTTGAGACCAAAATCTCAGGCTCTGATTGGTTGGTTCAGAGTAAAGTCTTAAAATTGACCAATGGGATGGATGCATTCTGATACTAGTCTCTAAGCTGAGATCTGAAACCTCAAACCCAGGGTTATAGTATTTAAGATTACACTTGTTTGAAGATGAAACAGACCGTAGACATGTTAGGATATATAAAGGATGGGTCAGATATTCAACATATATTTGAATGCATGTTTGCATACTGTAGTGAAACAAATGCATAATACATGTAACTACATCTTATTTTCATCCTACATTAATACAATATGCACGACATAAGTCAATTACATTCTTCATGCAAGTACAATGTTTAGATTTTATCATTTTATGCACAGGTTCAATTCTAAAACTTAGTTTGACATCAGTTAACAATGAAGGAAATTTTCAATCATGTCTGACCTGAAATGATCTGAATGATAAATACATACTGCATGCACTGGTTGATATTATCTGCATGTATTTTCCAACACCAAGAGAGGTGATTAGAAATATATTCACCTCTGAAAATGAATATGAATAAAAAATATCTTTTTCTAACACCAATCTCCTAAACGCCATGTTCCAATGGTAGCAGAACATTGTAAATCGTACAATTATTTGTTAATTAAGTATAGGTATAGTGATATGACTAACTTGTATCCCTATACTGTATTCAAATATATGATGAAAATCATCTAACTAACACAGTCGGGTACCCAGGATTGACTAACATATTCCATTTCTTCGCATTTCTCATTGAAAAATGGATAGTAATGGAATGGGTCAGTCGTAAATATCCTAAGACGATTAACTACATGGACGTATACAACTATAGCCACCTGAGTACATGCAAACAAAGCTACCTTACTCACACACTGTTACTGGTAAAGCTAAAAAAATGAAGCAAAAAGCAAAATTATAATACTAAAACAACATATTCTAGTTGTGCAACTGCACCCCAGCATTTGTTTAGTTAAGTAAAATAGTTGACCAAGGATAAAATGCATGAGAAACTCAAAAACAATACATTGCCCAGACCAAATTGGACCCAATACTGCTTTATAAAACAGGTACATGAGATTGTAATCACAGCACACTTTTAGCTTAAGGAGAAAAAAGTGAAATTCTTTTGTAGGTTTTGAAGGAATATTGCAATTAAAAAAGTATTGAACAAGAATTTTGATGCTGAGGCTAAAGCAGACACAGGAACAACAAGAGATGTTGGTAAAACATTATGCCCCCTGTGACCTTGACCTTTGACCCCATGACCCCAAAATCATTAGGGTTCCTCTGCTACCCAAGATGAATATGTGGATGATAGGTCAAGGTGTTATTGATCGGAAACGAACAGTTTACGGAACGACCGACATGTGCAAACCAATATGCCCTCTCTTCTTCGAATGGGGGCATAATGAAGGTAATATAAATGGAAAAATTGTGTAAAGCATAAGCTTATATAATTATGAGTGCAGTATGCAAACAGCTCTTTAGGATTTTCATGATTCTGTATCGAAAAATATTTACAAACATGATGAAGCCCGAACAAGGGTGTTTTTTAGAAGTATCATACTATCATCTAGGAAACTGAATAAGATATGCGCATAAGTCTCACTGACTCTATAAAAATACCACCAGTTTGTGCATGTAGAGTTTATATATAATGTCTAAATCTAATAGAGAACATGCTCCTGAAATACAACATATATACTTGACGCCATTAAAAACGCAACTATTTGAACTTGGCGTCATTTTGTGGTACCAACTGTGAAAAGTATGTTACAGTTATCTATGTGTTGATTCTTGTTCAAAACTTCATTCAACTCTATACCAATTATTTTTTATTTCACTATTGATTAAGTACATGTGTATGAAATCATATTTGAGAAATAAGGAGTTGTTTTGCCTTAAGTTTGTAATGTCACTTTATCTATGTGTACAATTTTCGGTTGCGTTTTTAAGGGCGTTATAAAGTATATAAAGACAATGATTGGTACTAATGCGCTGAAAATATGTCAGATATGGACTATGATGCTGTAACAACTGTTTTCAATATGAATGCTATATGCATCTAACTACAATTTTGGTTAAAACCAGAAGCATCTAATAGCATTAACAAGGGGTTAATGCAGAAACTCCATTGAAGCCAGATGTTTCATTTTGCAGTAGGATGTATGTTTATAGAGGAGTAAATTTTTTTGATTACCATTTATTGTATTGTTTGGAGCATTATGTAGATATGACCCATATTCCTATTTGTCAAAGATATCATGCAGACAAATATTCTGACCAACTTTCATCAAGATTGGATAAAAACCATTGAATTTATGACAGGGAAAAAACTGTGTATTTTTACAGTGTATTTGAAGCATTAATAAGACAGTATTTTCAGTGCAAATAATTCCACCAATTTGAACAACATTTAAACATTATTCTGATTTTGGTGCAATAAAATCAAATAATCAGTAGTTTCACCTAGTAATCGTGAGACACTTCTGACAAGTAAAAATGATCACAGCCATGTATATAGAGGCACAGTAAAGCCAAGCACTTCATCGAATAAAGCAGGAATATGTTACTGTTCTATAGAATGCAGACACATTGCAGGACACAGTATATGTATAGAATATGCTTGCAAGTCAAACATGGCAAGCCAAACAACACTAAATGTAAAAGAAATATTTGAAACTTTTTATATGAACCAGAATATCTTGAATAATGGTAACTTAACGTCAACCACTAACTTGACCTGGTGCTAAGTGCTGAGTGGTAAGCCATGTGTGGATCCAGCTCTGTGTCAGGAGAGTCCAGCTCCGGGTAAGGACCCCCTCTTGATCTGGGATTGGATATGGACAACACTATTTTGCCAAAATCTCAGGGGAGGGGGGGAGGAGATCCGGATCCCTGGCCCCCCTCTGGATGATCAACATGCATGTTTTGATTATACTTTCACACCCAGCTGTGACCTTATTCTCTGTGACAAATTCAAGACAACCTGGACAAGACCAGTTGGACACCAAGTAAAGTCATATTGATGGTTTAGAGCAAAAACTGTTGTAGTTTCTTCTATACCAAAACTGAGTTTCAGTAGTGTTGTATCAAAGCCTGGATAAATTGTGTTACCTGTTCCAATTTTGTGGTTGATTAGAATATAATATACCTGAAGTCTTTGTATACTGTTTGCTTGTACTTTTGCGGTACTAACAAAATAATGTAACAGAAAAACACTTTGATATTTCTTTTGTGTTCAGATTCTTCTTTCAAATCTTTTACAGTTAATGCTGACAATATTATTTCTTTCCCATTTTTTCCTCTTATGGCATATTGTTTCAATGTAGGTGTAAGTGTTGTCAAAAAATGAAAAACAAAATACCACAAAACTGAAGGTAATGCGAAAACAGCAGCAAACAGTATACTTCACTTTATGTTGGGAAGTTGTCAGATGCTTGCAGAAGAATAGATAAGTACCCCTTAGAAACCCATGTCAAACTGACCACTGTATTCAACTGAAATATGCTGTAAATAAAATAGCATTAAAATGGCCATAACAAAAATAAATCACAATACCTCAGATGATCCTGTTCTTAATACTGTCTCCATGGCAGGGAAAACATCTTCACCTTCGCTATCAGTTATATATTCATCATCATCATCTGCTTCATCATCTGCAACAAGAATGTCTTCATCTTTCTCAGGCAATGTGAATCTAACAGGCCGTGAGTCCACGTCACCAAACTCCATGTTAGCATGTTGGTTCCTGTCTGAATCCATCAGTTCATCCTCATCATAAGAATCTGTTTACAAAAAAGAAACGATTGATGTGCACAGGACATCTTACCTTAACTAGGTTTAGAAATGATCCATAGCCATAGTAAGTTAAGGGATAAATCTTAGTTAATACTAAGACAACCCCTTTCCCAAAAAGCTCAATTTATATAATATGGTGTTGAGCTAAAAGCAGTAAATTCACTGAAAATAGGCAATACAGATTGTTTTCACTATATCACATTCTCTTGGAATATAACAAATACATCAGACATCCTGGTGAATTCTATCAATGCTCCATTGAAGCTCTAGGCCATTTATTAACAGCATTTTAATTATGTACAGTTGTCCAAATGTTCCTGGAATTGCCTCTTGCCTCACTCATGGTTCGAACCTAGAACCTCTAGAACTCTACAGACTGGGCTAACCAAACAGGCTGGTAAATTCTACATTATTCTAAGACAAAAATATCAGGTTAAAGTATTGAAAATACCTGAATCATCAGCATCATATAACGATATTGAGCTTCTTGGTTCTTCTATTTTAGAAACCAATTCTGCTAAATCTGTGAAATAAGCCAGTCTAGGAGTACGGCCCTGCAGTAAATGTGAACATTTGTTAAGAATGTAAAACACTCTACAAACATCAGTACCAAAATGTATCAGATATGCTCTCTGACCTTTGACCTAACAGTACAACCTCGGCAATGTATAGCCATTAATGAACATTGAGCTCTGCACATCTCCTCATTATGGTGAACATATGAGCTGAGTAACAATAAATCTTTAAGCCAAACAATCATAAAGGTATAAAGCAGACAAATTATGAATTTATTGAAGTAACCATCAGTTAAACATACGACTTAGCCGTAAATGACCGGGTGATTTTAAAATATATTGTTTAATTTACCAGACAAAAAAAGCTACCACGCCATTATATTGCATTTAGAGAATCCTACCAAATGATGCAATATTCTGAAACATTGGACATTACTTTGACAGGCACTTGACTGAAGAGTTTCATTCATTTGCAAAATTCTCATAAGTTTCAACAATCAATATTTACAAGAGCATAAGCCAGAAGTAGAATCAGTGGCTAAGCATATTTGACCGATGTTGGATGTGCGGCTCCAGCCTTTAATGTCAAGGGGGTCAGGGGGATCTAAGTCAGACTTTATAGTCCCTAGATTTTTGCAAGGCATCGCCTTTTCTTGTAGCCAAATATGCCCTTGAATTTGGGACCCCCTCTTGATCTTGGTATAGATATGGACAACCATATTTTGTCAAATCTCAGGGGGTCTGGACTCCGGTCCCCCCCCCCTCTGGATCCACGTATGTATTGTGAGTTAAGTGTAAAACTATAGTAACTCGGTTCCAGAGGAGAAACAGTTACAACAGTTTCGTGCCATACCCTGCCGGGACATAATGATGAGATAATGTAATACTTGCCACATCAGACTCTGAACCTCGCGACTGTAACTTTAACTTTGTACCCGATGTCCTCTTCTCTTGGAATAATTTGTTGATAAGTCCACCTTTCTCCCATCCACTCAGCATTGTTTTACCATGATTGTACCCTACCTCCTGTAAATACCAATAAACCAGGATGTTTCATTGTGTACCAATATACCAGAAAGTTTTTTGTGTACCAATATACCAGGATGTTTCAATGTGTACCAATGTTCTGGGATGTTTCATTGTGTACCAATATACTGGGATGTTTCATTGTGTACCAATATACTGGGATGTTTCATTGTGTACCAATATACTGGGATGTTTCATTGTGTACCAATATACTGGGATGTTTCATTGTGTACCAATATACTGGGATGTTTCATTGTGTACCAATATACTGGGATGTTTCATTGTGTACCAATATACTGGGATGTTTCATTGTGTACCAATATAATGGGATGTTTCAATGTGTACCAATATACTGGGATGTTTCATTGTGTACCAATATACAGGGATGTTTCATTGTGTACCAATATACTGGGATGTTTCATTGTGTACCAATATACAGGGATGTTTCATTGTGTACCAATATACCAGGATGTTTCAATGTGTACCAATATACATGTACCAGGATGTTTCAATGTGTACCAATATACTGGGATGTTTCAATGTGTACCAATATACAAGGATGTTTCAATGTGTACCAATATACTGGAATGTTTTATTGTGTATGAGATGTAACATTCTTATGTTTGTCTATCCAACTAGACTTTCATAATGCAAACCCTATCAATCTATTCAACAAGAGGCAGTATTGGAATACATCCAAAAATTATTATCTGTGACATATAAGACAGATTGATAGGTTTTTGGTAAAATAATTAACTTCACAAAGATGACTAGACACTAATCAAGCATTTTATTAATCAGCAACACAATTTTGACACATCTCAAGAGCCACTTATCACCTCCAAGCTTACACAAGTAACACAGGAAATCACAGGAAATCTTATACTCAGTTAGAATATAATGGGGTGTATCAATAACCAAAACTTTTGGAATAAGTAGGTAGGTCAACTTTGTAGATTTTAGATGCCAACAAAATCTAGCATACAGATGCAAAAATATGCTTCCTCAAGAATTCCCGTACTGATATCTAATTACGCTTGTATACTGATGTTTGTCTCTGATTCTTGTACGAGTTGTATAATGCAAATAAACAATGTATCTATATTCAGTACATTTAATAATGCACATTATGAGAGTTCTAAATTTTCATTGCCCGACTTTTAGGATACAAGAAAAGAACTTGACACGACATTATTGCATGTGTATGCAAAAGATATGCTAAATTTCACGACAATTGACAAGTATTTTAATAAAAAATGAGTTTCAAAAGTAATAAAATGAAATTTAAAGAAATATGGTTGGTAAATAAATGTGAGTTTTGAAATGTACTGAGTATATATTATATCATACCATGATTTCATCAAACGTTCCAAACTGTAATGTACCATACTTGTCTATCGGTGGTCGAATATATTCACAGTAATCACTGTTCTTTACAACTTCTAGCTGTCTAATACAACTTACGTAAGCAAGACGTGACTGTATCTCTTGCATGTCTGGTACCTTAAATTAACAACATGGTTCATGTGCTTATAATCAGTTGACAAAAACAAGAAATAAAGGTAGATAATCTTTTATTTCATTTTAATGCCTTTATACAGTCGTATTCTAAAACAATGCATAATAACTTTTCTTCAAAGTTTCCAAGAACTGCAAAGTCCAATACAGGTAGTTACTCGGTTTGTAGGTCAGGATAGAAAATACCCCTATCAGACTTGTGTATTTGTGGTTTAGGGAAAGATGTACAAATATTTACAATGCAGTGGTGTAGATCTGTATGAAGGCATTCACCAACGATTATCTCATATTTACGATGAAGCATATTTTGACAAACATCAAGAATATCTACCTGTAATGTCCATGCTCCTATGTCAAACATGCATTCAGTAGGTCAACATTAGATTGTACTGCCCATTTACCAATCAATTTATAACATACTGGGGGTGTTTTGGCACTCACGCAGCCAGGGTACAACCATAGACCTCTCAGTTGGGATTCTAACCCACAGCGGGAAGGGGGAAATGATTTAAACCACTCCATGACAGAGGTCCCTAGCTGGTAGAGTACAGGTGAGATGACTCAAATATTTTTAATAGGATTCTACATGGATTATCAGAAAAGTCTGTATATAACTGGAATTATCATTATTTAGTTTCAAAAGCGTTTTTGAGAATACATGTATATAAATCACACCATATTTGACCTGTACAGGGCAACCACTCCGGACTAAAACTCTTTTGGCTGCTGTGGAGAGGTGGGTGCTCTACAGAAGTTCTAATGGTAGTAAATTATTACCAAGGGAAAAATAGATAATGCTGTTGAAGAGAGGTTTCTGCAAAACAAAGGTCTGCTCTGTTGAAGTTGTGCCAAATATATTTTCAAAGTGGCTTCACAATGTCCAAATATCATTTTGAGGGAACATATTCTCATTCAGTTTTCTGCAAACAATTTCTGGTGGAAACCAGAAATATCAGATATAATGTAGACAATATTCCATACCCTAACAGTTTCAGCCCAAGGATTCCATCGTTTCCATAGTAACCACCATCCAGATAATTTATCACCATAATTTGTTAGTTTAGTGTTATCAACACTACCGACATCAACAGCAAATATAGACTGTGCACCAAAGCTTCTCATTACATCGGCTGAAACAGATGAACACAATAATGATGTCATAGTCTGACATGAGAGGACTCATTACATCGGCTGAAACAGATGAACACAATAATGATGTCATAGTCTGACATGAGAGGACTCATTACAAAGCTCGGCATAAAATGAATCAGTCAGAGTATTTTTAAGTCCTTATGGTCGTTATTATAGTTGAATATTATTGTGTATTATATTGAGACTGGTTCTTGTGTTTCAAAATTCAGGTGTAGTGGTAGATGGGTAGAGCATCCAACTCCCGATATTATGGTCATGTGTCCAGGCCCTGCATTCAGCAGAGTTTGATCGCAAACTTAACAATTCATGAATTTGGAAATAACGTCATTTAAAGAAGAGGTTGAAATCGTACAGGGGCGCTCATATGAATTATGTGTGGAGAGAGTTAGGCTAGAACTACCACTGAGCAAGGTCCCAGACAAATTTGGCAGAATTCCAGGAAGTCGTTTGAAGGCAAAACCCGTTATCTGCATTGTTTCGTTAAGTCTCTAAGAAATGTTGGGGGCATAAATACATGTTAACATCACCTGGTAAATTGTTTACATATCCACCGTCCAGAAGTAGATGACCATCAATGGGGTCACAGAGTGGCGGTAAGTATCCAGCCAATGACATGCTAGCTCTTACATAACGCCATAAACAACCTGTAATGCAAAGTTAATAAACTGATATGAAAGTCAGTGAAAAAGTAATTATCACAAATAAACCCTTACCCTTAACAATAAGACCACCACGGATTCCAAAAAAAGCTGGTCTCATAATCAACTGGTCCTTGAGAATATTTTTTTATTAATTTATTAATCCTTAATCTCAATGTAGTTTTTAAGCGAAGTTTTACTGTATTCCAATGTCCATACCCTTAAAATGTTCCTGTAAATATTTGTCCATTAGAATAAATCATCCCACTGCTAACATATTTATAACAACATGATGCAAGTGTTAATGAAGAAAAACTTTCAAAGTCAGATACAGTTAAACTTCGATAACTCAAGGACGCTCAAAGCTCGAGTTACCCGATGTACCAGTTGTTTCATATTTGTTTCATAGTATCATATTTTTATTCACTACATTTCCTCATTAAAATAAGACCGTGATTTTGCAAGTTGTACAACTAGCGAAAATTTTAACACCGTTTCATTGTTTGCTTATTTGGAGCTCCCATTTTAACAATGTGAGAAAATTTGTCCTCGAGTTACCAGTTAGCTTTTGTGTATAGTTTGTGAACTGGGGACCGGCAAGGGTGCTTGAGGTTTCGACTTATTTCTGCTCGAGTTATTGGTGTTATATTTTAGATGAAAATAGAAGAAATAAAGTCCGGCCCTCAGCCGTTTCCTCGACAAATCCGGGGTTCTCGAGTTGTCGAAGTTTAACTGTAGTTAAAAAATTTGGATAAATCCATTGTACACTAAAACCCAAAGATTCATGATGGTACAAGAAATCTAATAGGCCTAATAGCAATAAAATCTGTAACTTCCAAGATTTTAATATCCCATCTTCTGTTCTCTTGAATAACTCCATACTATATGTTAAAAGATGAAAATAGTATGGAGTTATTCCCTTGTCAAGAGAACTGAAAATGGGATACTAAAATCTTAAATTTACAGAAATTAATTAAAATCTTCGGAATAAACTAGGATTAATGCTGAATACTTTGCAGAAATGATTTTTCTTGATTGATATACCAACAGATAGACAATAAAACAACTTACCATGTGTATGGACCCTCATCTGTGAACTAGTGAGATCCGTTGTTATACAGAAAAATGGAATCCAAAGATCTTCAATTTGACGGTCCTTGAACGTTGACTCGATCGATTCATTGAAATTACTTCCTGTAAAATTCGAACCAGGTTGGATAAACTAACAACATATGTGGCCATTTAAAATAAATGTGTGAGAAAGTTTCATTACAATATGGACACTGTGGGTCACTTTATAATGGGTACTGTCTATTCCAAATAAGTTGAAAATACTGTTAATGTGTACACAATGTCTATTGGTCCATATTTTGTAACACATGCTCTCATTGGCTGATCTCCTAACTGTTTGTTTACAACCATTCTCAGGTAGAATGAACTATAGTATGACATGCTTATACTGTTGCACAGTAGACATTCACATGATTAACTACCATAAAAATGGAATACAGCAACAATACTTTGATTCCACCACAGTAATACTTTTGTATAAGTTAAATATGAATTCAAGATTCGAAAGGACTAGTTTTGCATATGGTAGCAATCCTTTCCCATTAAAATATCCAATATGACTGGTAAACAAAACAGTTCATACTATGACACATACCTGTAAACATTGATGCCATTGGGTAAGTCAAATCCAAGATTTTCCCAGCGATAGATGTCATGGCCTGTAAACAAAATAAACACTTGATCGAAGTGTCATTTATTACGCAATACATTACAGACTTATCATACTAAACTTGTTAATCAATTACAATACCTAACAGTAGGGGTGAGACGATTAATCGATCCATCGAGAAAAATCATTACAAAATTGATCCGCCATTTATATTCATTGAATGTAACAAAAATTACTACGCTTATCCACCATCTTGTGTTAACTTGCCTGAGATCTTATAAATTGCAAAAATCGAAACCGTATAAACACAACTGTCATGCATTGAATGCAGTGCATTGAAACCATTGCAATTCAAAATACTTTAGTAACGTGTAGTCATTTGTGATTTGTTCTTAACAGGAAACAATTATTGTAAGGTTAATATATCCTTACCATTAATGCTAACAAGTGTGGTATTTGGAGCATTTTAGTTATTCTTTATGATATATCGTGATTCATATCGTATCGTGAGAGGTATATCGTGATATGTATCATATCGTGTTACGTCCGTATCGTCTCGTCCCTACCTAATAGAAAGTATGACAATACCTATCTTATAGGTTAGCCGTACCTAACCTATAGTTTGATACACCATTTCAACCATTTTCTAACAATAAATAAATTTAGAATGATTTGATTCCTCTAGCAGTAAATGACTGTTTTTACACAAAAATATAAGTCCCATCCCCAGCTACCATTGTTCTATAATTTCATACAAACCAACTCAATTATAAACAGACAATATTGATAGTGGTCATCAGTAAAACATTGTACAAGTAATTATTCCACAGAGACAATAATGAAAACCTTTCAATGGAATGTAAAAACCACAGACCAATGGTAGTTTAGCATCAGACATACAACCGAGCAACACACAGGATGCAGGGGATCCATTTGACCCCTGAGTAGACCCTCTGACCCCTGGTATTTCTAAAAACCCAAACTTTGAGCCTTAGGATTCTGGCTCAAGGGTTAGTTTTCTCTAAATTAGAGGCAATTGGGCTATAAAATGTTAACATCTGGTTAAAATGATCAAAGTGACCCTTAAGATTCAGCACCTAGTCCAACACCTGAGTATGCCTTGTGTAGAAGAGTAAGACATATGATATTAACATTGATGAACTTACCATAGACCATTCTCTAGCTCTCTGTATAAACCTTGTATGATTCACTTCCTCACACCATAGTGCGCCCATAAATGATCCAATACTTGTACCACCAACAATATCTATCGGAATCTTTGCTTCGATCAGGGCTCGTATAATACCAATATGAGACAGTCCTCTATAGAATGACACAAATAACAACACATACAATATTGTTCAGACATATCCAGCCCCAGTCCTCTTAAGAATGACAAAAATAACAACACATACAATATATTATTCAGACATATCCAGTCACAGTCCTCTAAAGAATGACACAAATAACAACACATACAATATTGTTCAGACATATCCAGCCCCAGTCCTCTTAAGAATGACAAAAATAACAACACATACAATATATTATTCAGACATATCCAGTCACAGTCCTCTAAAGAATGACACAAATAACAACACATACAATATATTATTCAGACATATCCAGTCACAGTCCTCTAAAGAATGACACAAATAACAACACATACAATATTGTTCAGACATATCCAGTCACAGTCCTCTATAGAATGACAAAAATAACAACACATACAATATTGTTCAGACATATCCAGTCACAGTCCTCTATAGAATGACAAAATATAACAACACATACAATATATTGTTCAGACATATCCAGTCACAGTCCTCTATAGAATGACACAAATAACAACACATACAATATATTGTTCAGACATATCCAGTCACAGTCCTCTATAGAATGACACAAATAACAACACATACAATATATTGTTCAGACATATCCAGTTTGTCATCAACACAAGACTGTTTCCATTGTAAGTTGAATACTAGCTAAAGCTCTCTTCCATTACCCCTGCTAGAGTTCTCTCCCTTTATCCATTCTAGAGTTCTCTCACTTTATGCCTTCTATAGTATATGCACATACACAGAAGGTATCCGGTCCCTGCGACTTAAACTGTTATGTTTCAAAAGACAATGACCCAAATAGCAAAGGAGTTCAGCAAAGTATAACAAAAGAGAGAATAAGTTGCTTTAGGGAACGCCACATACATAAGACAATGCCTCTTTACACAGACCTCCGGGAAAACAACAATCCATAATACATAAACATTTGAGGAGGTAAGGGTAAAAACACAAAGAACTCTTTATTTATCAAAGGATATAATGTCATAGTTATCTTCATCTATTTACATGAATGATCATACTTTGATCTATCAATGCAAACATGTAATAATGGAATGACTTTATTTCCTATTTATCTCCAATCCAAAACTCGGAAACTTAAAGTTTTCAATACATATTTCATAAACATGTTTTATCATAATTTTGGTAATTACTGACGTCAGACTTGCCAAGCGCACTTTGATTGAAACAAACAGCACCTACCTAGCACCACCACCACCAAGCACCAAGCCAACAGATGTCCCAGTCAGAAATCTAGCCAATCTACTGACATCAGACATTCTATCAGGCTCGCCATTTTTCTGTAAATCTTCATACATCTGCATCTGAATCAATAATCAAACAACTATAATGTTAATCCAAATATTTTGCAAATTTTGTCAACAGCTAATATAATGCAAGCTAATGATTTATACATAACTCAAGAGGCATTTTCAATAACTGTCATAATTTTTACCTGAATCGGTCAACTATCAATAATCAATTCTCTTTAAGTACATTGTACTATCATTCAGTTTTTCTTAAGGAATGTATTGAAATAAATGAAAAGAAACTCAAGTTGATTTTGACATCTTAGGCTGTTGTTTGACCACAAGAATATCAACAAACTGAAGTGTCTATTATATAATATGTGCTATAGAAACATTTATTTATCTGTATTTATTTTTGATACTAAACTTAATATACTTATTTCTTGAAGTGGCTTATAAGTCCATGGGGCCAGGTGATTACAATGAATTATGTATACATATCATGAATTTGTATTAACATGAATATTATATGTCACAATAATATATAAATTTCTTGTCATATATGACATCAGTTACAGAAGAGGTTGTAAATCCCATAGCAGCGCTCATATTATAACCATATTTGTGTCAGTGTGATTTTTAAACTAAACATACAAACAAAACTCACCATTTTAGGGGATGAACGTTTACTAAACACTCTCTTTGGACAGCGTATATGATGATGTGATGAGCACCATCCTCTAGCATTCAACCAGTCTACCGTACCTCGAGGATAATCAGCATCTTCCTGATGTAAGATAACTAACTCTTTCTGTGCTCGGACATCTACGGTCTCCATCTGTTGCTCAAGCTGTAGAATACGGAATTTCATAAACAGGGGGAAAAAGATTATAATACTTACACATTACAGTAAAACCTCACTTAAAGACGACCTCTATAATAACACCACCTCAAAATTAAGCACACAATTTTCACATTTGGAAAAGTCCATTTCACTGTTTTGCTCTTTATTTAACCTCAATATTAAGACCACCATGAAAATATTGATTTTTCTAGGGTCACAAGTGTGATCTTGTTATTGAGGTTTTACATACAACAATTTCCCCACTTCTAAACATAAAGCTTCAGGTCAGACAACGCACAAAATCTAAACAAAATTCTAATTTCATAATTTTTTGCAATAGTTCATTACCAGCAAAACAAAGTGAAAAAATATAAAATTTAAGGAAAAATGTTCATATCTTGTGTTGTTCATTTCTTTCAACCAAGTAAGGTTAATCACTTTCAATACTGTTTTTTGGATAACTAAATGCACTTTCAGCTGATTTGACTTTCAAAAATTGTAACAAAATCTGGTAGTCAGTCATACAAATGTCCACTGATTGTATTTGTATTTGTATTACTGTGTTTATGAGGTCGCCCGTCGCAGCGCACATTTTATAATGCACTTTATGGTATTTTGGTCAACCCGGTATGTCCCCCGCACACCATAAATAGACTTTTTGAAACCGAAGGGGGAAATTTACCTGCCTGTATAGATCAAACAGACAATTTTTGAAGCCAAAGACGGTCACTGCACAGTGCCAATGAGACCTATCGTACAGTTACCATTTTCCTGGCACCTAACCAGTACTTTCCTGGAATCTACCCAGTACTTTCCTGGTTACATGCCAGTACTATGTCAGGTGGGAAACACTGAAAAGCATTTCTGTTTTATCCGGCGAGACGAGGGATCGAACCCACGACCTTCGGATTCGTAGTCAGCAGCGTTAACCACTGAGCCACAGGGCCACCTATGTCCACTGATTGTGTTAGGACTTCAGTTACAAACCTGGGTTTGGAGACCATTCAGAAATGCAGCCTTACCATTGGCCAATACCAAGACTGAGCTCTGAATCAACCAATCAGATCAAGTATTGACTGGTCCCCAGTCTCAGTATCATAACCAGAGATGTCACTTATTTTGGAATTAGCAGGGAAATCATCAAAAGTAGGCAGCAGTCCGGGGGGTACTCCCCTTAAGTATGATCAATCATACAAGAAAAGTAGATGGGTGATGATGCTTAAATAACTGGGTAATTTTACCAACTACCTGCTGTTATTGACACCCCTGCATAACCTCAGAATTTGACTACACAAAAAAAATCCAAAGTCCTTTCTGAGAATAAAATACATAGTTCCCTAATGTACACTATTTACCTCACTTGTTCTAAACTGTTGGCCATTTTGATAGGTAAAACTGATAAGCCTTTATAGGAGTAGTTTCCAAATATGTGATAATTGAGAAAATACCAAGATAATTTGCATGTGACAACAACTTTTTCTTCAACTTATTGAGCCAAATGCCCACATACGCATAATGAATAAGGTATTTTTTATATATCTGATAAGTTTATCATCGTTTACATTATATTTCCCATAAACTTTAAGGAAATTTGCCTATCAAACAATTCAGAACAAGGGAGGTAAATATTGTAGATGTGAGTAGGTGAGTTAAAAAGCCTTACATCTCCGACTTTAGGATCGTTTCCAGATAGTCCAACAATCAGTATACAGTCCGCTTGTCTGATACACATCTTTGTCCATCTTGTCATTGTATTGTCACATTGATACAGTATCACTCTATGTATATCTTCTTGTTGTCCTAGCCAACTGAACAATCGGAACTCATTCACACTGAAATACAATAACACTGTGAATAGTACTGACCAAATCAATGGCTCTTCAGTCAATGAATTGTAACAATAACTAGATGAGAGACATAATTTTGAAGCTAATGGCTCTATATTTCTGTCAAATCACCAATGTTGCCTGAATGGGAAGCAACTATCAGAGAAAATATGTCATGGCTGCCAATTTAATGACCACTGGCAGTGCCAAGTTGTTTAAAGGGTTTTCTATATTAAGCTCTGGCGGCCATATTGTGCAATCAACCGGAACTATTTGAACAATCTTGAGAAAGGGTCATGCCAGGATGTTACAGAGCAAGTTTGATCCAAAGCTGTTCATTGGTTCATGAGAAGAAGTTGTTTAAAGGGTCAGTCCAGGATGCTACTGAGCAAGTTTCATCAAATTTGGTCTTACAGTTTCAGAGGAGCTGTCATTTGAATGAAAAGTTAACAGGTTGATGCACGCATGCACACATGACTGACAATTCGCCATGACATTAGCTCTCTAGCCTTTGGCGAGTAGAGCTCAAAATTGAAATGGTAGAGGAAATGGCTGCTTTATAAAATAAGTAACAACTGACTGCATTGAGGTTATCCTGACCTGATATGCCTTAAGCTGGCTTGAATACAGAACTGTAAGCACTGTATAGACAAAGGCTTGTAAGCAAGACGAAGCCAAATTCAAGAGAAACAATGGCAATGAATGTAAAACAGAGTAACACTAAACACTCTCAAACAACCACCAACAATACACTTGACTACCAGAACACCTCAGAGTACAAAAACGTTTTAGGCCAATATATTCAAGGACTTCAACTTGTGTTGCACAAAATGTATTAAGGTATTGAGATTGCATGTTTTACATTCAATATGTATTAAATACTGCAAAAAGTTTAATGAAGAAGTTTTCATAATCTGTTAACTGATTTTGATATGAGAAAATAAAATGAGCAAGTAAATGCCAAGCAAGCAAATTACCAGTAAGAAACTGAAGCAAACTTATCTGCATAACTGTGTCAAAGGAACACATCTGACCATTATTGACAACATATAAGCATATATGTATACATACAACATAGCCAAGTTAAATTAAGTAATGCTTAACATACATTCATGCTCCATAAATGGCATCAGATAAATATACCGGAAATATAAGAGTTGAATAATAAAATTTGATTATTTGAAAAACCTTGATGTTATTGAGTGTGATGTCATTTCTTAGACCATCATATTATTATAATTCAATATGGGATGTAGTTAAGGTTAGACTTCATTGATAAGATAAATAAAATGTGAGCCAGATTAGTATAATACTGTACAAAATTGTGAAGAACAATCACAAATACCACAGCTAGGTATTTGTTATCTTGCAATAGAGAAAAATAATGGACATTTTTTTCCTATTTGCATTTATTTATCGTCGCCACCGGTTTCCCATGTTAGCAACGCCTACGGACGAACGTAAGTCATTTCAGATTTTTGGAGGATAGTGCATGACACAGAAGATGCCCCAGTTCCAGAAACACCCCCTGGTTCTTTTACATGCCCAATGTAAAGCATCATACACAGGACCTCGGTTTTTGTCTCTTCTGAAATACTGTTAGTACTGTGAGTGGTTGAGCGGGGGGGATCAAACTTGTGACCCCTGGATTACAAGTCCAGAACAACACCTTGTGGGAGACACACACACTGGCTGTTGTATAAACGTTGTATCTTTAGAGGGATTAAATGTATCGAAATTCTTAATACAGAAAAAGTTGCTAGTGTTGTTGAAGAGAGGTTGTTGCTCAAGAGAGAACTGCTTTAGACAGATTGCAATGAATATACATGTACTTCAATATCCGATTCTTCTAAAAACATCACACATACTTGAATGCATATTTATGTCAAAGACCACTTATAAAATTCAAGACATCCAAGGAAAGTATACTGATAGCAGGACAGACATTAAGATATACAAGAGCCTTGTTTCATTCACATAATTTGATAAAGCAAGAAAATAACAACACAGTAAGGCCATGCACATCATATGTCTAACCACTTACTTTGATTGTACATCATCATAAGCTCTAATATAGAGATAGGTCAATAAATCTAAATTAAACTTAACGTTTTTATAAACATACATTCACATTTATTTAATGCACTTAATATTTAACATACTGATGCTGCAAACTGAAGCTACATGAAAAATGCATGCTTAACAAACGTAGCAGTTGCTCTGATTGGAGTAAGGAACCCTGATCACACATAGTTTACAATGCCACATATTTTTTATAAATAATCATACCTTTACAAATGGGCTCTAGTTCATGAAAGATGTCAGTTGAGATTTGTCTCAAACTCTAACAAAATATCTCATCCATTTGTCTCAAACTCAAACAGTTTATATAAATAGCAACTGTTGATTAATTAATCACTGCATACTTTACTTTTATTCCTAGATTTATGCTGTAATCTCTAGACTTTTTTCCCAATTTCTAAGTTTAATGAGTAAAAACTCCAAATTTGTATGGGTATGGGTCATCTTCCCAAAATAGCCAAAATAAACCCTGCCAAATGACCATATCAATCAAATCATATAACAATCTAGCCATTGGTTTCTGAGAACATTTTACAAGAATTCTACACATGTAGTTATGTAACAAAAGTCAGCAGACGGAGGACAATAGACAAAAACTGACCACAAATGACCGTAGCGTCCAGCATAAGTGAACTAAATACTAGTATGTCATGCACACACCTTCTCCCCAACAAATAAAGAAATAAGACAATACCTGTCCAGTGCTCCAGCACCTAACCATCTCTTCACAATATCACTTGTAAACCTCGTTACAGGACCTTAAATATGCACAAAAGTTTGTTTTAGTTTTTTTTTACAGAAATAATTTTCGAAAGTCTGTAATTGCTTGATATAAAAAACCCATAATGTCAATTTTTACAGAGGTCATGGATAGAAACACAACATTGCTTATACCACTGCCTAGAACAGGACTAAGCATTAATATATTTTAAAATATTAATTAGTGATGTCTGTCACACTTCTTCCAATTATGTTTGTACAACAGACTGGAAAGTCCTGCTGTTATAAATTTCTTAAATGAGAATTGACCGTAACAAGAATTTGAAAATGTTTAATTTTCTTATAGAATTTCAAATTGTTTAAAAATTCACCAGCTGTATTAACATCTAACTAATTAAACCCCTTCAGTAAAACCGTGTACATGGACTTATCTCTTACCAATAGCTCTGATAGCATGTTGTAATTCCAAAGTGAAGTTGGTTAACGGGACATCGTTAGAAGCAGGTAGGATAGCAACAGTGGCTAGGTTAGCAACGGATCCTCTGGTCTCTGCACCAGGCATTGTCTCTAGAAAACACACAATTGCATCAAATAAATCAGTATCATTCAAAGCAAAATGCTGATCCAATTGTACAAACATTCAGTGGAATGGAAAATGGATAATGAAAATCATACAAATCAACAGTAACTGGCTGTTCTTCTTAACTCAGTGAGTTCTTTCAGGGTTGCTAATTTGACCTTTGATCTCACTATATGACTTTGGCCAAAAACAGGCAGGTAACTAGAAACCCCACTTTACTTAATCAAGTGGGATAACTCTGCTCTTACTAAATAAATACACTTATTCCTCTAGGTCAAATAATGTTTGAGATATGGGTGACACAATCTTTAGTTGGACAAGCAGACTCACAGACCGACAAAAGTAAACCTTAGACCACCATGAGGGAGCCCAGTCTTCATCTATACAGAAGGGACCATAATCACTCAATCACAGGAGGCACTTATGATAATGCTGAATTCTAAAATAAGACATACAGTAAAACCTCACTTAAAGACCACCTCAATAATAAGACCATTTTTAAGGGTCCCAAGGGTGGTCGTATTATTGAGGTTTCACCAATTACCTGAAATATGAAGTGTATCTCTACTTCTCATTGATCCTATAATCCTCTGTCCTAGAAGATGAATGAGACGGGTAACAACTTGTGGAAACTTTCTCTTGATTACATTCAGTAACTCTGACGGAAGTTTAGCCAACTCTGTGTCTCTGTAAAGTATCGTAACAAAAACTTACTTATCACATATTCCATAAATCACTTCAAACAAAAGTTTAAAAGTTAGTGACCCCAAAGCATACACATGGAAGTAAAGCGATTCAAATCAGTTTTACTAAAAACGTTTTTCCAAAGTGGATAAGTCAAATACAGTCAGATCTTGTTTATACGACAACCGTCTATCCAAATACTTGGTATCATCCGAAATAAATATCAGGTCCTACTGTATCATCTTTTGCACGATGAATTGAAATGGGCAATTCAAAATGCATGAATTCAGGTCCAACTGTATATTTATCCTGTAATTTCGACCCGATAACAGGGTGCCTGATATTTTTTGCTTTATCAGGTCTATCGGTCACATGACTTTTATCTCACATCACATGACCATGTGACTAGCCGGATTATTGTTATCTTTTTTCCGGTAGTGATAAATTCCTTGCCTCATAAACTTTCTCATTCCACGTCACTAACCTATTATTCTCTATTTATAATGAACTTTAGTACTAAAGTAATGGCACCAAATATTTTTCTTGAGATTTTATATTTAATTGTATTCGGTATTGAATGGATAAAGACACAATAAAATAATAGTTAAATTATCATCCATTTTTCCTAGAATGCTAGCATGTGAGAGGGACTTTTTAATTTATCATTTCCTGTATGTCTCTCACACATTCACATTTGCTGATGAGGCTCCTTTTAAGTAAATATAAACATCTAGGTATCATGAAAATGGGGGGGGGGGGTTGGGGTTGATAATGTTTATTATGACTTAAAAACAGAAGCCATTATTTGTCTATTTATTTAAAAAAAAAGCTATTTGTACCTGACAGCAATCCCCGTGGTGACCCTCTCTTGCTGTGTAAGCACCTCAACAATACCTACAAGTTCCCCTCGTCCATACTCTCCCACCATCTCCTTCTTATCACCACTCAGCGTCATCACTGTTCTTAAACGTCCAGTCAGTACAATATAGATAGAATCATAGTGATCTCCTTGCCTATAGAGGATACAATATAGATAGAATCATAGTGATCTCCTTGCCTATAGAGGATACAATATAGATAGAATCATAGTGATCTCCTTGCCTATAGAGGATACAGTATAGATAGAATCATAGTGATCTCCTTGTCTGTAGAGGATACAATATAGATAGAATCATAGTGATCTCCTTGCCTGTAGAGGATACAATATAGATAGAATCATAGTGATCGCCTTGCCTATAGAGGATACAATATAGATAGAATCATAGTGATCTCCTTGCCTGTAGAGGATACAATATAGATAGAATCATAGTGATCTCCTTGCCTATAGAGGATACAATATAGATAGAATCATAGTGATCTCCTTGCCTGTAGAGAACACAATAAAGACCCATAACAAGAATGGCTGCCGGAATGAATTGACAAAATGACGTTTTCCAATCGATGTCCCAAAATATAATACAATTAAAACAAGAAACGTGGGAATCCCACGAAACCAGGTTTTCGACATCACTATCAATAGACTTAAAGTTCTGCTAGGTCATTAAGTTGATTGTAATGAAGAATTGTTTTAGAAAACTCCTGTGATAGATGTTAATGACATCAGCATTCCAATAACCAGGTTTTTGTTGAAAACCTGTTTAAAATTCAATAAGTCTTACAGAGAATGACACGCTTCTTCACTACCAATTGGACATATTCATGCATTTATCAAACCATAAGAATTGCAAGAACAAAGCAGTATGAAGTAATAAACTAGACAGCTGTTGATGACTAGATGATTTATTTCGGAGAAAACTGAATGATACATTGCCCAAACTATATACCTGACCATTTTAACATTAATGTCCCCCCATTATGATCTTGACCAGATACAGACAAATTATGTGAGTTCAAAACACTGCCTCAAGTATGGCAAACAATTGTGCCAAGTACGGATCGGGCACAATCACTATTTCTATACCAATGAACCAATAAGAACCCACAAACTGATCAAAAACAAGGAATACAAGAATTTGCACAATGGTGTAAATATATACACACATTGTTCCCCAGAATTTAAAAGAAGACATAATTACCTAAACAAGGCACGACCAGCTTCTATCATCATCCAATCTAAGGCAAAGTCTATCTGTCGTACAAAAGGTGTTAAACGTACCAAGGTAGTCGAGGCAACATTAAGCACCACTGACGGCTGCTCTCTCATTATTCTGCATAAAATATAATTACACTTTCATTTCAGAAATACATGAACTTCTCCCAATGTCCTAGACTTTGGCCACGACTTATCTTTTAAAATAGAAGAATTTAATAGTACCGGTTGTATTTAAGGTTATCTAAATGCCCCCATCTATGAGGAGAGGGGGTAAATCTAAATGCCCCCATCTATGAGGGGAGGGGGTAAATCTAAATGCCCCCATCTATGAGGGGAGGGGGTAAATCTAAATGCCCCCATCTATGAGGGGAGGGACTACAGCTTAATGCCCCTCATATATGATGGGAGGGGTTAAATCTTAATGCCACATCTATGAGGGGAGGGAGTAAATCTAAATACCTAATCTATGAAGGGAATGGGTAAATCTATATGGCCCTCATAGCCCAGGTCATGCTTACACTTTAATCACATACATTTGAGGGATGCCATGACAATACTTGTATACATGACGTTGGTTATGACAATGAGTATTTCCTAGTCAAAGTTCTGACATCACAAACTAAGCAATTTGTCAGAAGATGTTTTGGAGGCTTAATCGCGATCTATAGAATATGAAAATATTCATAAATATTGCATAATTTGTTTTTTTCCATTTGAAGAGCAGAAGATATTTTTAAGAATTATGTACATTCTGACGTGACATCATCATTTTGTAGCTTACTTTTGCATCTTGTTCTTTATATAGTGCAATTGCTATTAAAAGAAAAGTAGATTTTGATATTTTTGGTATTAAATGAAAGTTGAAATATACATCTGTTAGAAAATGTAAAAACATGAAAATTGACTGTTTGTTCACCAATACAGGTTTGATTGTGGCACATCTCATTGTGTTTTCCATGAAGAGTACACACGGATGATTCTGTATAAACAAAATACAACTTACAAGTAGAAGTCACTTTTAGAGATGCTGGCCACTCGTGTTTCCACTTTTGATCTGATGGTAAAAAATGATGGTTCTCCAGTCAAGACTGCTAATGCTCCAACAATCTCCCCGGGCTGGGTCGAAAATAACTTTATCTGTAAAGATATCAAAACATATTTTTCATACTTTACTCCACTTTGAAGGTAAATCAACAATCAGACAAATTAAGAAGTACTTTTAATCTTATAATTGAGCCATTAAGTGACACAATTAGTAAACACTAATTGCATTTTGATAATGCATTAAAGTCACCAACAAAATGAAAATAACGTTGGAAGCAAGATTTAAATCATTAACTACTTTACACATGAATTGTACATACCAATTCGTCAAACTATGAATTATTTCACCCCAAGAGTCTAAATGCCCCCCCCCCCTCATAAATGTAAAAGGTATCAATACTACTTTTCAAGTGATTTTTAAAGAAAATAACACAATGAAAAGGAACAATAAAACAAACCTCTTTTGTTGCTTCTCCTACATAATGCTGTAGAACGTTGAGTTGTCCTGTCACCACAAAGAGTAGGCAAGATTCCTATAAATCAAAGTATGTGTCAAACAGTAATTGTTAACATAAGTTTAATATCATA
Organism: Mactromeris polynyma; assembly: GCA_032209605.1. Lineage (NCBI taxonomy): Eukaryota > Metazoa > Mollusca > Bivalvia > Venerida > Mactridae > Mactromeris > Mactromeris polynyma. Next base: position 2,752,397 of record JASFXZ010000002.1, on the reverse strand, counting down.
TTTAAATGTGGTAAACTCCAGCTATCCATTTACCTGGAGCTTATACTATTGTTTGTATCATGCAGTATGATATTCAGAGTGACATTTCATCTGCCATTTGACAAGTAACTGCACTGCTTGTAAAAATCAAAATTACATTCCTAAGCTGGAATCTACTCACCATGTAACTTCATAGACTGTTGTAAACTGTGCAGTAATAATTGGATCAAATAGTTTTATCTGGGAGCCTCTTTAAACCTATACTATACTAACAACTGACAATTTCCTACATAAATCAGAGGTTGAGGATAAATGACCATAAACATGGAAGGACATAACCTGCCCAGCACAGGAATCAAACCTTGACCTCCGGGGTGACAGCCTAACCCGGGTGACAGCCTAATGCTTTAACCGCCAAATTAACTGGGGGGGGGGGGGTGAGTTTGGGATCAATGAATAAAAACATAAGACATCATACATTTTGATACATTGAACATATCAATATACTGCATACAGTTAATCAACTAGAACTTTCGTCAACCAATTATGAATATGAAGTTTCAAAATGACATCTCTATCATTTATCACAGTATCAAAGTTTGCAACAAATAATCAACCTTTACTAGACAGGAAATTTATTTCCTCTTACAATGTTAATTATAAAAATTTAATTTACCAATTTTTTACCAAACCACATCAATTTTTATCAGACACATTTGGTGAACTTCACCATAACACTCACCTGATCTCCCTGTTTCATCAGATTAACCCCTGCTCTGTATGTATGCAGATGAACTTTGCCATCTAACAAACTTTCATCCTAAATAGATTGAAACATAACTGTTCACGAAGCTATAAACAATAAAGCATGGCATTGAATATTATTAAATTAGAATGCGTCCATAGGACACAGATGCCCCCACTTGCAGCCTTTGTCACAAAAGCAAATGCTATTATTCTGCTCATAGTTTGTGCATGGATATCAAAATTACCAAGTGAACAACTGTACTGATTATGGTGATAAGTCAAGGGCCGTAACTTTGCACTTACTGGGCGTAACCATACATGAAACACCAGGTGCACAAGTATACAGGTTGATGAACATTCCTGTAAAGTCTTATGACACTGGCTCATATATTTTTGGAGATATAAGTGACACAAGATTGCATACTCTGTAGGCTATGTTTTAACTAAGTCAAGGGCCATAACTTTGCACTTACTGGGCACAGCCAAACATGAAACCCCAGGTGCACAACTTCACATGCTGGTGAACATTCCTGTAAAGTTTAATGACTCTGGCTCATATGGTTTTGGAGATATGAGTGACACAAGAGTGCATACTCTGTAGGCTATATTTTAACTAAGTCAAGGGACATAACTCTGCACTTACTGGACACAACCAAACATGAAACACAGGTGCAACACTAAATAGACTGGTGAACATTCCTGTAAAGTTTTATGACTCTGGCTCATCTTCTTTTGGAGATATGAGTGACACAAGATTTTGTGACGGACAGAAGGACGGACGGACGGACAAGGGAAAATCTATATGCCCCCCCTTTTCAGAGTGGGGGCATAAAAATCCTCAATAAATATTTAAACATATACATCTTTTTGGTCATAACAGACTAGTAATTTCAACCTACTGAAGCATTATGAAATAATATGCAAACACAATACAACACAAATTCAAAGTAAATCAGACAGAGAGAAAGCCAGATAATGTCAAACATTCATTTCAAAGTGTAGCAAATTAAAATACAAGTAAAAGAAAAATGAATTCAGGGTGATTAATAAGTACATGTTTAAACTTTTGCTTTTACGTAAGAAAAAGAACGTGTATCGGCAATCAGTTACAATTATAATTACCTTCAGTTTGAGAATTGTGACTAGATCAGTCTTTGCCATTTCCAATATATCGTCATCACTGTATATTTCTCCACTCTCACACACAACAGGTTCTGATGGCCGCTTCATTCGTGTTCTAGATGACTGTGGAGAATTTGAAATTGACTGTCCATCCTCCGATACCTATTGATGGAAAATGCACATCTTTCAATGTTTGGTGTGTTTGCTATGGTGAATGAGAAGAAGAAGAATGTTGGGTGTGTTCGCTAATGCGAATGAGAAGAAGGAGAATGTTAGGTGTGTTTGCTATGGTGAATGAGAAGAAGAAGAATGTTGGGTGTGTTCGCTAATGCGAATGAGAAGAAGGAGAATGTTTGGTGTGTTTGCTATGGTGAATGAGAAGAAGAAGAATGTTGGGTGTGTTCGCTAATGCGAATGAGAAGAAGGAGAATGTTAGGTGTGTTCGCTATGGCGCATGAGAAGAAGAATGTTGGGTGAAGAAGAATGTTGGGTGTGTTTGCTATGGTGAACTAGAAGAATGTTGGTGTGTTTGCTATGGCGAATGAGAAGAAGAAGACTGTTGGGTGTGTTTGCTATGGTGAACTAGAAGAATGTTGGTGTGTTTGCTATGGCGAATGAGAAGAAGAAGACTGTTGGGTGTGTTTGCTATGGCAAATGAGAAGAAGAAGACTGTTGGGTGTGTTTGCTATGGCAAATGAGAAGAAGAAGACTGTTGGGTGTGTTTGCTATGGCGAATGAGAAGAAGAAGACTGTTGGGTGTGTTTGCTATGGCGAATGAGAAGAAGAAGACTGTTGGGTGTGTTTGCTATGGCAAATGAGAAGAAGAAGACTGTTGGGTGTGTTTGCTATGGCGAATGAGAAGAAGAAGACTGTTGGGTGTGTTTGCTATGGCGATTGAGAAGAAGAAGACTGTTGGGTGTGTTTGCTATGGCGAATGAGAAGAAGAAGACTGTTGGGTGTGTTTGCTATGGCAAATGAGAAGAAGAAGACTGTTGGGTGTGTTTGCTATGGCGAATGAGAAGAAGAAGACTGTTGGGTGTGTTTGCTATGGCGAATGAGAAGAAGAAGACTGTTGGGTGTGTTTGCTATGGCGAATGAGAAGAAGAAGACTGTTGGGTGTGTTTGCTATGGTGAACTAGAAGAATGTTGGTGTGTTTGCTATGGCAAATGAGAAGAAGAAGAATGTTGGGTGTGTTTGCTATGGTGAACTAGAAGAATGTTGGTGTGTTTGCTATGGCGAATGAGAAGAAGAAGACTGTTGGGTGTGTTTGCTATGGTGAACTAGAAGAATGTTGGTGTGTTTGCTATGTTGGGTGTGTTTGCTATGGCAAATGAGAAGAAGAAGAATGTTGGGTGTGTTTGCTATGGTGAACTAGAAGAATGTTGGTGTGTTTGCTATGGCAAATGAGAAGAAGAAGACTGTTGGGTGTGTTTGCTATGGTGAACTAGAAGAAGAATGATAGTGTGTTCGCTATGTTGGGTGTGTTTGCTATGGCAAATTGAGAAGAAGAAGACTGTTGGCTGTGTTCGCTATGGTGAACTAGAAGAAGAATGTTGGTGTGTTTGCTATGGCAAATGAGAAGAAGAAGACTGTTGGGTGTGTTTGCTAGAACTAGCAGAAGAATGTTGGTGTGTTTGCTATGGCAAATGAGAAGAAGAAGAATGTTGGTTGTGTTTGCTATGGTGAACTAGAAGAAGAATGTTGGTGTGTTCGCAATGGCGAATGAGAAGAAGAAGAATGTTGAGTGTGTTTGCTATGGCAAATAAGAAGAAGAAGACTGTTGGGTGTGTTCGCTATGGCGAATGAGAAGAAGAAGGTTTGGTGTGTTCGCTATGGCAAATGAGAAGAAGAAGAATGTTTGGTGTGTTCGCTATGGCAAATGAGAAGAAGAATGTTGGGTGTGTTTGCTATGGCGATTGAGAAGAAGAAGAATGTTTGGTGTGTTTGCTATGGCAAATGAGAAGAAGAATGTTGGGTGTGTTTGCTATGGCGATTGAGAAGAAGAAGAATGTTGGGTGTGTTTGCTATGGAGAATGAGAAGAATATGAATGTTGGGTGTGTTTGCTACGGCGAACAAGAAGAAGTATGGTGGGTGTCAGGAACATTTGGTACATGGTCAACTAGATGAGTTCGATATACAGTTATTAAAAAAAGGTACAAGCCAGAATGATGCTCTAAAACTGAATATTATCAAAAATGCTTTTCAAAATGGAGATTATTCTCAAATACTCTTCAAAATAGAGATTCTTCTAAAATATTCTTCAAATTGAAGATTACAGCAAAATGCTCTTCAAATAGAGATCATAGTAATTTTAATGTTCACATGTTGCTATCAGTATGAGCATGAGCATGTGAGTTTTTCGGAGGATAAGTTGAAACATTCAATACACACTCAAAATTGAAGGAATAAACAGAAACATTCAATACACACTCAAAATTGAAGGAATAAACAAATACAGTGTACCTGTCTCATCACATTTTGACTAGGTACACCAGCTCTCAAACAAGCTGCATCAAAATCTGTAATCCTTGTACTATTATCTACATCATCTGTAACACTACTAACACTTGGAGCCTGAACATGTACACCTATATAGTTGTACAAAAACACAAAATTAGAGTATGATCAAATTGCTGAAAATACAGAGAACACTGAAAGTACAAAAACTCTGGCGAATAATGAATATGGTTGAAAATTGTGTAACATTTCGTAGGATTAAAAAGCTCAATTTCACATTTTCTAAAATTTATATACACGCATGTACATGTAGTATTTTGTATTCTTTCAGGAACATGGACACGCTCGACATCTTCATCAGTCTGAGACACACACCAGGCCATGCTCGATCGTGTTTAACACAGTGACTCGATTATTGAGAAGACTATCAAACTTACACTGCTTCGTGTTTAAGAGTTCAAGCTTAAAATAGAAATTTACCAGTGAATTGACAAGTGCTAATCTCTTTGAATTGTTTTGCTCGCTTGTTAATACAGTGGGCATTGTACAAGCGACCACCTGCATTAAACAATTTTTTTATTTAAACAACCATTTAAATTCCCATCTGAGCATTTTTACGATATGAACAGTATCTATCAAACATCTTTTCTATAACGTGACCAGCGACTGCATTAAACCAGTCCAGACAGGCAATTATATAGTTAAATAACCCATTAAACAACTGCATACACTCATTCCAATGAGGTGTTTAACACCCAAGTAATTCACAACTGCGTTTGACACATTATCTTTTAAACAATTGAGTAAACAATAAGGCGTGATTAATACAACTTTTAACTTTGGTGATAGCTATTTAGAGACCACTTTAATAAGCGACCACTCTTTAAATGTCCCTTGGGTGGTCTCTTAATACAATGTCAACTATATATGTGCAAGTTATCATTTGTTGCTATTAAGAGACCACTTAATTAAGCGACCACTTTTTAGTTGTCCCTTAGGTGGTCTCTTGATACAATGTCTACTGTATATGTGCAAGTAATCATTAATATCCTACTTACCTGGTGAATCAGACTTTTCATTCTCAGATTCTGACAAACCAATCTGACTGCTATGTCTCTTACCGTAGGTGCTGGCTTGTGATGCTATAGCATGTATAGATAGTGACTTCAGGTCTACCTCACTGTGCTGTAACAAACAGATATACAGTAAAACATCACTTAAAAACCACCTCAACAATAAGACCACCTCAAAATTAAGAACACAAGTTTCAAGTCAATTTTCATTGTTTTGCTCTTTATTCAACCTTAATATAAAGACCACTTCAAAATTAAGACTATTTTTTTTCAAGGGTCCCAAGGGTGGTCTTATTACTGAGGTTTTACTGTACATGATTGAAATCATGTTCAGATAATTCACATCTTAAGTTTGCTGTTTAAAAGATTGTTTTAGTTCAAAAGTTGTAATTTCATATGACTTTGGACGTATTTTATTTAGTCAAACAGTCATGGACGAAACACATCATTCATAGTGTTTGAACCTATAAACACCAAAACAGCAGTCCAGTGCTATAACAACTGAGCTGTTCAAAAACTCTCTTCAAGATTGAAAGACACAAATACTACAGATAAATGGAATACTCAACTGACAATAAGCACCTGAGGAGCGCAGGAAGAGTAGGACGATAACACAACTATTATCAAAGACTTTATCGAAACAATAAAATAAGGAACTTTACCCTATTAATGAGCTCGCTACTAAGTCCCAGGTAGTTATGTAGAGCTGTGAATGTCACTCTTTGCAGTCTTACCATAATAACCTGCAATATAAATAAACAAAAATTGTAAAATAAACTTAATATTTAATCATTTGAGAAGGCATCAAGAACTACTTATTATAATAGTAATGGTTAATTCAGTGCCACAAAATGATTTCTGGGAAATATTTTGACCAAGAATTACATAAGTAACAAATATACTTAACTAGTTTATGAGATAAATCAGTTTGACAATTTTTTCTGTACACCATCACTGATTAAAATATCATGACCTAAATTGATCATTAATCTAATAAACTGAGTGTTTGGATGGTGAAGTCTGAATACTTTAATGGATAATTTCACCTTTCTGATGGCTCATACCTTACATGGAGTATAACATCACTTGTTTACAAACTGTAACATTATTCATCAGAAGCAGGGGTTCAATTTGACCCTAGTATTGACCCTTTGACCCCTGGATTTTCCAAAAAGCCACATTTTGACCCTCATGATTCTGGCTTTTCTCTTAGCTATAAGTAATTTGGCTATAAATGGTAAAATTTGGTAAGAAATTATCAAAATGACCCTTGAGATTCAGCACCTAGTGGAAACACTGCAAAAGTCATAAACAGATTCATTAAAACATGAATGACCAACGACATACAATGTATGTACATGCAGCCAGTACAAGACTTTGTTTATCCTTACAAATTGTTAGTTACCAGTATCTCATCCTAAATTTTTGGGTTCAGTAGGGAAGTCAAATTTCTAGATTTCTTCCCGATTTATGAGACAAAAAACAACATTGCACTGATGGGCAAGCAAGGCTTGAATCAGGGCCATATCAGTGGCTTGGTCAGGTACCAACATAATGTTGTTTTATGGAAGACTTTACCTGTACAATTCTGACCAATGACTCAGGGAATCGCTCAAACAGAGACTGAAATGCTGTAGCAGGAAGCCTGAAATAAAAGGACAGACAAAATAGTTGATCCTGACAAATCATGTTGTCCTGGTAAAATGTCTCATTAATGTATATACTTCAGGATGCCATTACGTTTGACAAGCAATTATCAGAAGTTTAGAACAATAGAAAATCTTTATTTTCATCAACAGAAATATCCGCAGTTAAGTGGCTGCTTCAAGTGTAGGAAATTCAGATAAGCCATTGAATGGCAGAAAATCATACACACATCACATAACTGTTATGGTTTAGACATATAAATACTTTCAAGTACCGGTAGGAAGGATGATAATGATTGCAATATGACAACAATATCCGTCAGATAATACAGCAAGTTTTATTGTTGAATGTTGAGCTTACTTTAGAATAGTTGTATCTACCACAGCTCTCGCTGACACCGTCTTGTATGGCTGGGGTTTACCCTGAAGAATCCAACACCAAATCGTAATTAATGTAATAACAATCCATATCGTAATCCGAATGTCAATACAATCCATATCATTATACATGTAAATACAATCCATATCATAATACATGTAAATACAAACCATATCGTAATTAATGTAAATACAAACCATATCATAATACATGTAAATACAAACCATATCGTAATTAATGTAAATACAAACCATATCATAATTCATGTAAATACAATCCATATCATAATTCATGTAAATACAAACCATATCGTAATTCATGTAAATACAAACCATATCATTATACATGTAAATACAAACCATATCGTAATTCATGTAAATACAAACCATATCGTAATTCATGTAAATACAATCCATATCATAATACATGTAAATACAAACCATATCGTAATTCATGTAAATACAAACCATATCGTAATTCATGTAAATACAAACCATATCGTAATTCATGTAAATACAAACCATATCATTATACATGTAAATACAAACCATATCGTAATTAATGTAAATACAATCCATATCATAATTCATGTAAATACAAACCATATCATAATTCATGTAAATACAAACCATATCGTAATTCATGTAAATACAAACCATATCATTATACATGTAAATACAAACCATATCGTAATTCATGTAAATACAAACCATATCGTAATTCATGTAAATACAAACCATATCGTAATTCATGTAAATACAATCCATATCATAATACATGTAAATACAAACCATATCATTATACATGTAAATACAAACCATATCGTAATTCATGTAAATACAAACCATATCGTAATTCATGTAAATACAAACCATATCGTAATTCATGTAAATACAAACCATATCGTAATTCATGTAAATACAAACCATATCGTTATTCATGTAAATACAAACCATATCGTAATTCATGTAAATACAAACCATATCGTAATACATGTAAATACAAACCATATCGTTATTCATGTAAATACAAACCATATCGTAATTCATGTAAATACAAACCATATCGTAATTCATGTAAATACAAACCATATCGTAATTAATGTAAATACAAACCATATCGTAATTCATGTAAATACAAACCATATCGTAATTCATGTAAATACAAACCATATCGTAATTCATGTAAATACAAACCATATCGTTATTCATGTAAATACAAACCATATCGTAATACATGTAAATACAAACCATATCGTAATTCATGTAAATACAAACCATATCGTTATACATGTAAATACAAACCATATCGTAATACATGTAAATACAAACCATATCGTAATTCATGTAAATACAAACCATATCGTTATACATGTAAATACAAACCATATCGTAATTCATGTAAATACAAACCATATCGTAATTCATGTAAATACAAACCATATCATTATACATGTAAATACAAACCATATCGTAATACATGTAAATACAAACCATATCGTAATTCATGTAAATACAAACCATATCGTTATACATGTAAATACAAACCATATCGTAATACATGTAAATACAAACCATATCGTAATTCATGTAAATACAAACCATATCGTAATTCATGTAAATACAAACCATATCGTAATTCATGTAAATACAAACAGTCTAAGCAATCAAACTTTGTGATGGATTAAAAACACTTTTTTTTCCTAAATGATTGCAAATATACATAACATCTGAACTTTCAGCAGCATGTTTGTGAAGACGATATTTTGGAATTACCACTTCCATGAATGACCTCATTTCCTGTGAAGTAACGTCAACATTTTCTCATATTTTTTTCTAGACATAAATTTTACACTGTCTTTCTAAATTTGGTGATCAAACAAAAACTCAGTACATACTTAAAGAGTACTGGTTTTTTCTAATGGTATAATTCAGACATTATGGGACACCCTGTACTAGGGACATTCTCACCATTACCAGAACAGAATAGCTCGACCGGAGTACAAGTGTTGAGGTGAGCAAGAACCAAAGTAGTCAACACAAACATATACATGTAGAACACGACATTCTGTACACAGGATGGCACAAATAATGAAAATGGAAAATTGTAATAAAATGACTTACAGTAATAAAGTCTAGAATACTAAGTAGACTATGGATGCTGTCCCCTGTATCAACTTCTTTCACCAAGTACTCGGACCCCTGGGTACAATAATAGAAATAATATAACTTCTGGTAACTATACGTTTAATCATATTTACAATGCATTTAATTCTACATTTACTGACCGATAGAACATATTTATTATAAAACAAATTGAAACTCTGTATTTGATAACATAAATAATATGCATTTTGTTTATACACATGTATGTCTTTAACAATTGTTTATGCAATAATGAGTACATAATGAATAAATTTTATTTTATTCTTAAAACATTATTCATATCTATCTAAAAGAATTAAAGTGAAATGGATGACAAAATGCTTATATAAAAACGGTTGTAAAATAGACAATGTATGAAAGCTTTATGGTAATAATTACTCTTTATGCAAGTAACAGGTAAAATACTAATTTTGCTGAAACAAAGTATTGAATTTTCCTAAAATTGTAACAGGAGGACATTTTCATCAGTTTTGAATACACTAAAACCTCTTACAAACCACCTCAACAATAAGACTACCTCGAACATTAAGAACACCATTTTCAAATTCAAGTCCACTTTCACTGTTTTGCTTTTTATTCAACCTCAATATTAAGACCACCACAATTAGAAGACTAGTTTTCAAGAGTCCCAGGGATGGTCTTATTATTGAGGTTATACTGTAAATGTACATACTGCAATTTAAAGATATGAAGTGCATCAATTACGGTCTATTTTTGGAAAATATCACATAATCAGCAGTGATCAATCAGAATTGCAGTTGAGTGTATAATACACTATAGACATTAAATGGTAATTTTATGAGAAGTAAAAGTTTAAACTTATTTATTTTACATCGATTGAGAAACAAGTTCTTACAACTTATACTAATCACTCTCGATGACTGCTTCCTGGCTGCCAACCAGTACTCGCGCCAAATTTGGGTATTGTACTCACGACCTTCAGGTTAGGAGTCAGATGATCTATGAGAAGAACATTACCATGCATACAATGTTATAACACTTACCCCCTCAGTAATGTAGACATTAATTTTGCCACTCTGTACCACATATATACAATTATCTTCATCACCAATCTTAAACAAATAACTACCAGCAGGCACAAATTTAGCCTCCATATGTTTACACAGCTCCAGAAATAAAGGTTTCTCAAAATGACCGAACACCCTGAAACAAGAAATCGTAAGTAATCATGAATCCAAATGTCAGGCATTATACAGAATTACAAGGCAACCTCTCAAGGTAGGCCTACTCTTGAGCAACATGCTCTCTTCAACAACACTCCACCTCTCAAGGTCGGCCCACTCTTGAGCAACATCCTCTCTTCAACAACACTCCACCTCTCAAGGTCGGCCCACTCTTGAGCAACATCCTCTCTTCAACAACACTCCACCTCTCAAGGTCGGCCCACTCTTGAGCAACATGCTCTCTTCAACAACACTCCACCTCTCAAGGTCGGCCCACTCTTGAGCAACATGCTCTCTTCAACAACACTCCACCTCTCAACGTCGGCCCACTCTTGAGCAACATGCTCTCTTCAACAACACTCCACCTCTCAACGTCGGCCCACTCTTGAGCAACATCCTCTCTTCAACAACACTCCACCTCTCAAGGTCGGCCCACTCTTGAGCAACATGCTCTCTTCAACAACACTCCACCTCTCAAGGTCGGCCCACTCTTGAGCAACATGCTCTCTTCAACAACACTCCACCTCTCAAGGTCGGCCCACTCTTGAGCAACATGCTCTCTTCAACAACACTCCACCTCTCAACGTCGGCCCACTCTTGAGCAACATCCTCTCTTCAACAACACTCCACCTCTCAAGGTCGGCCCACTCTTGAGCAACATGCTCTCTTCAACAACACTCCACCTCTCAAGGTCGGCCCACTCTTGAGCAACATCCTCTCTTCAACAACACTCCACCTCTCAAGGTCGGCCCACTCTTGAGCAACATGCTCTCTTCAACAACACTCCACCTCTCAACGTCGGCCCACTCTTGAGCAACATCCTCTCTTCAACAACACTCCACCTCTCAAGGTCGGCCCACTCTTGAGCAACATCCTCTCTTCAACAACACTCCACCTCTCAAGGTCGGCCCACTCTTGAGCAACATCCTCTCTTCAACAACACTCCACCTCTCAAGGTCGGCCCACTCTTGAGCAACATCCTTTCTTCAACAATACTCCACCTCTCAAGGTCGGCCCACTCTTGAGCAACATCCTCTCTTCAACAACACTCCACCTCTCAAGGTCGGCCCACTCTTGAGCAACATCCTCTCTTCAACAACACTCCACCTCTCAAGGTTGGCCCACTCTTGAGCAACATGCTCTCTTCAACAACACTCCACCTCTCAAGGTCGGCCCACTCTTGAGCAACATCCTCTCTTCAACAACACTCCACCTCTCAAGGTCGGCCCACTCTTGAGCAACATCCTCTCTTCAACAACACTCCATTTTTATCATCTTCAGCAAAACCTCTCCACATTAGCCAAAATAAGTATTCCTTAGTGTTGGTCTGGATACATTGTGCTGTATATCATGCTTATATAGAGTTATCAGGGGATCCATTTGACCCTGGTGTTGACCCTTTGACCCCTGGAATTTCCTAAAAGATACATTTTGACCCCAGAATTCTGGCTGAAGGGTCAATTTTTCTCTAAATTATCAGTAATTTGGCTACAAAATTGTAAAATCCTGTCAAAAATTATCAAAATGACCCTTGAGATTCATGACCCCAGTGGAACCCCAAGATATTGTATCAACATGATTATGACATCTATACATACTTATTTCGGTCCATTATGAGTAAATATTTGGATTAATAATGTCACACAAACATGCAGAAAAAATATTGTTTCATAATAATTTCTGACAGCTGTCCCTTCACAAGAGAAACCCGATTTATTTATAAAACATACAAAACTAAGAAAGCGATTGGTCACCTTCATTAAAATAGGCTATCACAGGGGTATCAATAAGAGCCAGGAGCTGGTAAATATACCCAGTTTCTTTAGCATCATCACCTGGCTACTTTTCTTGTATGAATGATCATAATTAAGAGGAGTATCCCCCAGACCCCATCTACTTCTGGTGAATTGCCTTCTACTTCATGAATTAGTAACACCCCTGCTATCATATGTGTCATGTGACACAAAGGTATATATATCAGTAATACGATACCTGACACTTCTCAGCATGTAAAGCACCTCCGACGGAATCCTATGATCCCCGTCATCCACCTCCGCCCCGTCAGCTTCAAAGAATGATTTTGGAGGACCTTTCATTTGTAGCGTTGGTTGAGACGGGTCTTTCTTCAGTCGTAAGATCTTGGAAAACCTGTATTCAACATATTTGATATTTTACAACACAAATCAAGTACAAATGATCCAATATTATGAATATTGATATTGATAATTGATAAAGAACACTACAAGTCAGTCTTACTTTGTGAATATTAAACATTTTCATAAGTTTGTTTAGCACAACAGCTGTAACTCTTAAACACTGGTTCAAGGCAACTCACAGATTGCTAGCATCAACAATGGTCAGAAGTTCTTAATATGAGCACAGAGACCAGTCTTTGAATGCAGTCTTGCCATTGGTCAATTTTAAGACTGCAATCACAATCAACCAATCAGAGACTTGAGTTCTCTGAGACTGGTCTCCAACCTAATATTTGTAACGTCAGACCCAGACATAACATTTAGTGCAACTCAAGGTTTCGTAGAATCTCCATCTGAGAGAGTCTCTGGTCTAATTGATTATAAAGCATTAAGACACCAACCAATATTTAACTAATTAAGTGATAAACATAAAATAATAATGTTCCTCAAATGAAACAATCATGTAATTTTAGCAAAATAAAGACAAGATATAACTTACTTTTTAGCAAGCATAAGGATTTCCTTTCTGTTCATATTTAGTTCACCTCGACCTTTGCCTTGACCTAACCCAGCTGCATTGATTGTATTCCGAGAAAAACTGCTCACCTAAAATGTGAGTTCAAAATGATTCAGTCAGTTTGGTGATGGAACTTACTGTGCAAAAGTCATCATTAAAATAATTAGTAAGTTTATTAAGGCCTTTTCAAACTTTCGAACATATCTGAATAAAGTATTTTATGACTTGTTGTTAAAATCAAACATACATTTAAATAGAGAGGTACAGGAGACCTATAAGGATTCCACATGGCATGAAGTTGGTTTCAAATGAGGAAGGAGAAGAAAATGTGTACCCTATCTTTTAAGTAGAGATGTCAACGAATATTCGGATATCCACTATTCGTTTGTATGTCTGAATTAATTTGAATACTGATTCGGCATTCAAATGTTCGATAAAATATATATTTTCAATATAAAAGCTGAATGCAAATGTATTCATTTTCAATGATGGGCATTATCCAATTGAATGACATTTTATGCGTGAACATAATATCTACAGGTGCTAACTGACATGCCATGTTGTATATTTGGGGGCAAGAGAGATATATCACTCTGGTAATGACAGTTAGGCCCTGAAATTATAAGTAGTCGTGGAGATTGATCAGTTTAATACACAAAATTGATAAGCATAAACTAAAAGTTAAACTTTGAATTTCAAATGTATTACTATTATTAAATAAGAAGGTAAAATGTTGAATATTCAGTCAACCTTTCAAACGAAAATTGCCATTCGTTGACATCCCTACTTTTATGACAATTTTTAAAACATATGGTGTGATAACAGTGGTATATCAAGATGTAATTTGAACACATCAATCTACTGTGTAACTTTTAATGACTCAGCTTGCATAATATATATCAAAACAGCTAGACACTATGTCAGTATGTGCTCTTAACCACACAGTAGAATGTATAACAATTCTTAGATTGGATAGATATACACAGAAAACACATGTTTAAGTATAATGTGGTAAACATCTGATATTACCTTCCTCAGCATCTTGCGTCCATAAAAAAGGACTTTGTCTCTTTTTCTGAACCGATACTTCTTGTGAGTACTGCTTTGGCTCAGTAGAGCCGCTACGATGAAGAAAATTCAAATATACCATTACAGAAGTCACACTTCTTATATTATATATAGTGTTTTTCATAAAAGGCATATGCGATATCAGAAGTTCATAGTAACTGTCTTATAATCAATGCCCCAAAACTGCCCTGCTATATGAGAGTCCATGTGCAGAAGTGTCCCTCTCGGAGCTAATTGCCATCCCTCATTAATATCCTGGAGGAAACACTATACATATGCATCCATTTTTCCCAGTTTATAATAGGAAAAATTTGCATTGTCAATCACCAAACTGGGGTATTTATAAGGCTCAAATAACTTCAAGTTATTTTTGCCGAAGGGGATTTTTGTTTCTAAGTAGCCTGTAGGGTAATTTTTTTATACATTTTTCTTTATGGAATGGGGCCCAATATCGGCCCCAAATTTGCCATAAAAAAGGGCTGCATACGTATAGTTAAGCTTGCACTTTAATACTGAAAAATCTTCATCATAAAGATAAACTATTTCAGCAAAACATACACAACATACTAAAAAATTTAACAAAGGTAAAATATCTCTCTGTTTATACATGTACTGATTACATTAACATTAGTTAATACAAAAATATGGCAAGCCAAATTCATATTTAAATATTAATTACCTTTCTTCTTTAATTTCCATAATCCAAAAACAACAACAACGAGTGTTGTAATAATAGCCACTGACACAGCAACAACGATACTCTGAAATCAAACAGTAAACATTAAATGCACTAAAAAGTACATTACACGAGTTCCCATACTCATGTGTGACCAACAAGGTATCCACTAAATGTGCAGGCATCCTGAAACTGCTTCATACATTGCCTGAAATTCTGTTACTTTCCAAGCACGCTGATTCAGTATCCAATTGAGTCCTAGTTATCTAAACATATCAATTAATGCATGCTTCCCAGTCAGTCTTTATATGAAGTGATAAAAGTTTTCCCAGTTCTCCAAGGTCTGCATATCAGTATTTTCATGTAGTTTCGTAGTATTTAGTGTATTGCATGGAACATGATCAAAATCCAGTATTTGGCGGGAAGTTTTCCTATAAAAGACATTGAATCTGACCAATCTTTGCCATTGTCTCCAGACACTCAAGGTAACTTTTACCTTTTTGTCATTTGACTGGTCATTTTATGTTAATTATTTGTTTTAGCAGTAATGTTTGAATATTCTAGTCTACTATAGCTTGAGAGTTGCTTGTTAGCACCATTTTGACGTTTAATATTATTAAAAAGACATTATTGCAATTGAAAATGTGCAAAGAAGATCCACCCGAATTATAAAATCTATAACAGATTTCCCTTATCATGAAAGATAACTTATACTAGGACTGCCCACTTTGGAATACAGAAGGGTAAGAGCTGACTTAATACATATTTACAAAATTATTAATCACATTGACCACGTTGAGACCAAAGACATGTTTGTAAGCTAAGGGACCAGAATTACTAGAGGCCATAATAAGAAACTATTCAAAAGAAGAGCTCGCACTGAATCAAGGCTTAATTCTTATAGCTTCTGAGTGGTAGATATCTGGAATAATTTACTAAAAGAAGTACCTAATGCACCCTCAATGAACTGCTTCAAATCAACACTCAATAAGTTATGGGGTACACCCATCAAGTTTGACGCTATATGTTATAAATAAGATTAAATACAGTAGAGTGTCCACATTGAGTAATGTAAATAGTTTTAATATTGTGTTGATTAACACTAATGAGTAGTGTTAGTATATATGTCTTGATAGGAGTCCTTACCAAGAAAGAGTCACTGTTGTTCTGATAGAGATGACTTTGTCAATAACAAATTGATAATGGTCCTCAGTACTAAGCTATTGACCTTATCATTATTGTTCCGATAAAGACTACCTTTGTCAATATGTAATTGATAAAATGTAAACTTGAGTTGTGAAAGCAAATAGTGATAGTAAAGTGTATCAATATACTGATAATAGAAATTTATAATGAAAAAACTACCGGAAGTATTGCAAAATTGCAAATGGACCAAAGAAACTAATAGTTTATTCCAAAGGGGGTAGTATATAATGGTAGTGAATTTTTTTATGTGCCGACCCCCTTTGGTTTATTCAGCCAAGCTGTATCTGGTCTCAGTAACTACATGAACTACATGAACATAAACATATTTCTTAGTATTCTATAACTAAACGATACATGTAAAAATTACAATTCAACGTAATAAACTTCCATCAAATAAACTTCCATCACTCCTTACTCTTACTTGTTATTTATTTAGACAGACAAACAAATTATAGATAAAAAACACGACAAAACCTGGGTTGAAGAGACTCCTGTTACAGTTTATATGTCAGTGACATGACCATATTTAATATTAGACTTTTAATACAAAAGCTCTACATCTCGATAACAGCCTTGCATTCAGTATCACTGCAAACAGTTGCAAGGTGTTGCCAACAGTACCCTACAAAGATTTATACAAGCAAGCATTTGCCAAATGGACAGGTCCCAACTGATTTTGCAGAACAGCTGATTGCAAGGCAATGCTATAGCTACACTTACACATGACAAAAGGTAAATTGCAAGTATTCGAGCTGAAAACCATAATAATATCACTAGGTCAGTAGACCAGTAATTTGTGCAGAACACGCAAGTTTCACAACAAATTCCATGACTTTGAGTATGAAGAATTTTTCGCTTACCAATGTTAAATCATACTTTGACAATCTCTCGGCGACTTGTCGTTTTATTTCTTCTTCTATATCACTAAATCTTTCCTTCAAGTCGTCAAAAGTCTTAGAATTCATTTTGTTTTTATTTTGTTATTGACATTTCGACATTTTGATGATCCCTGAAGAAGGTTATCGCTAAATGCCAGTATCCAGTTCCCGTCATATAATTACAATTTTACTATAGTTGTCTCCCTTAACTGAAATAACACCATTTGTTGCTGATACGCACGATCGGACTTGATTGATAAATGATTAATGTATCATTATTGGATACCCTCTTCCTCTTACCGGTTTGGTGTCTGCTCATATACTATTGTCTTGGATTTCATTTTCTGAATGCTTTGAGCTAATTTTGAAGAATTTGCAAATACTGTTAAGGAATTTGGCAAACATGGGGAATAAGAAGAAAAAGGTTGAAAAAGACGGAAAAAATCAACAAGGAGAGAGGATCAATAAAATAACAGAAGAAATTGAAGAATGGTAAAACTTTGTCACCATCTTACTCAAACACCTGGCAAGGTAAAACGTTGTCACCATCTTACTCAAACACCTGGCAATGTAAAACTTTGTCACCATCTTACTCAAACACCTAAAACTTTGTCACCATCTTACTCCAAACACCTGGCAAGGTAAAACTTTGTCACCATCTTACTCCAAACACCTGGCAAGGTAAAACTTTGTCACCATCTTACTCAAACACCTGGCAAGGTAAAACTTTGTCACCATCTTACTCAAACACCTAAAACTTTGTCACCATCTTACTCCAAACACCTGGCAAGGTAAAACTTTGTCACCATCTTACTCCAAACACCTGGCAAGGTAAAACTTTGTCTCCATCTTACTCAAACACCTGGCAAGGTAAAACTTTGTCACCATCTTACTCAAACACCTGGCAAGGTAAAACTTTGTCACCATCTTACTCAAACACCTAAAACTTTGTCACCATCTTACTCCAAACACCTGGCAAGGTAAAACTTTGTCACCATCTTACTCCAAACACCTGGCAAGGTAAAACTTTGTCACCATCTTACTCAAACACCTGGCAAGGTAAAACTTTGTCACCATCTTACTCAAACACCTAAAACTTTGTCACCATCTTACTCCAAACACCTGGCAAGGTAAAACTTTGTCACCATCTTACTCAAACACCTAAAACTTTGTCACCATCTTACTCAAACACCTGGCAAGGTAAAACTTTGTCACCATCTTACTCAAACACCTGGCAAGCACCTATATGTTGCTGCACATCAATTGATAAAAAAAGCCAAATAAATAAAAAGCAATAAGGGAAATTAAAGATGGTATTAATTTTTGGTTGCAGCCACCAGACACAAGGAGTAGACTCGGTATCTTAGTATTCTTACTTATTTATCCTGAATGCCCCAGCTTTTTGAGCGCATTTTATTTTTGCTCAGAATGAATCAGTTTATTTGCATATTGCTGTCAAGTCTTATTAGATATGGTGAAAACTCAGTTCAAATATAATGTAAAATGCTTGTTACAAGATTCACCTTTTATATTTATCATTGGTCATATGTTTCATTAATTTTTAATGTTGCCATGCCAGAAAATAACAAAATCTCAAAAACACAAAGCAATGTTACAGTTACTGGCCTTAAGTGAAAAAGTGTGGTGTCTTCAATTGAAATTTTGCATTGTTGCCAACATTTGAAAGTTTCACCAAGAGTTTTAGTGTCAAAGTAAAGTGAGTAATGATGACCATAAAATAAATGAAGAAATTACTGACTTACTCACCAACCAACCTAAATTTTGCTTTGAAGGTTTACAGTCCGTCAAAGTTTGACTCAAACAAATGATATTTCAAAGATGTATCTGGCTCATCTCAACCCAATTTTTTTTAATGGGCTTCCCCCAGTATTGTTGTTACATAGTCTAAAATATCATTATAAGAAGTATTGCCATGTATAACCATTTAAAACAAACTTGTTTAATCATATTACTAAGAGACAAAACTAGTATTTTTTTTTAATTTTATGATAACACAAAATCTTATTTCTTCAAATACAGAGAAATACATTATACATGTATTCTGTGATAATGCATATTTATTGAAATTTTAACTAGATAAAGTATATTTTTTACGTGATTGTTTAGATACACAAATGAACAAAAAAATTAGCATAATATATCTTTAAGGATGGATTTAGTAGCCCAGGGATTAGTCATAAAGAGTAAGTTGTAAATGTTGTCAGAACTTGTTTCTCGGTCACTGTAAATAAATAATTGTAAAACAAATACACTACAGGGTTAGTTTTTGTCCAGTGTCTGCTATTTTGGATGTGGGTACTATGACAGCTAGCTAGAGTGCTGAAAATGAATATTATTTTAATGAATTTTTAATTATGATTTGTATTATGTTATTATTTTAATGAACTTTTGATAATACTGTAAGTAGTTTTATTAATATAGAATTTTAGAGTTCTTTATTAATAAGATTGAAAGTCTGTAGTTAATTATCTATATCATGGAACCATAATAATAAGTTAAGTCTGGTCTGATAAGAATTAGGAATCATATGGTTGGTACATATTTGCATAATTTATCCACACAATTTTCAGTCTGTCAAGTGAATGCTAGGTAAACATCAAAGTATATCAAGTAGGTGTGAGGGACCTTTGATGTATATAATGAAAGTATCACAGATATTTTTGATGATTCTTTTATAATTATGATAGACAGTTTAGAAGAAATTAAGATTAACTTTGATTGGATGTGAGTGTGAGGCTTGAATGTTTGTGGGTGTGGCTAGAAATTGGAGGGAAGTTTGTGACAGAGAGTTAGGGAGTCTTAATTGAATGTGAGAGTTTTAAGTTAGGTGTGGAAGTTGATAAGTTTTGTTTTAATAGGAGTTTCATATTAGTCTTTATAGAAGATTGATCATAATGGAATAAACCATAATAAATAAAGAAACTGAATTGAATAAACAATATTAATTAACGAAGAGACATTGTAGTTATTTAAATCAAACTTGTGAGTAAAAGTCCCCAGGAGACAGATATAGAGACGAGAACCCTGGTTAAAGTACTGTGAATCAGGCCTGGATCCAGAAATTCCAGACTTGTGGGCCAAACATGAGTACAAATGCCTTGTTTTGAGGTGCGCATCGCCCAGTGTGGGTAGGAGTTGTGGGGGGGGTATTCCCCTGCCTTAAGGGGGGTCCAGGGTACCTCCACCTGAAAATGTTTACAATAAAGGTATGAAATGCTGCCTTCCGTTGCATTTCAGGGTCTAAATTGAGGACTCATTCATGAGAATTGCACTAGTATTGTCTTGTTCAAATTACAGAACGACCAATTCATACAAGTACAATGTACCAACATTTTAACAATTTCCGAGAGGACATCCCTCCTGTACCTACCCCAGTCAGCCTTAAGTAAAAACCCATTGTCATAAGTGAATTAGATGCCATTTCATTATGAACTCTGTTGATAATGTTTCAATGAAAGAGTGTAGATTCAAAACATTTCATGCTGATATGGCAGAAGTTGACTTTTTTTTATGTCCAAAAGTGTCTAGTATGGAAATACATGTAGTTTTATATTTTATTATTTCATTTTTGATATCTGATAACAAAACATTTCCATATCATAATCACTTAAAAAAAAATAATCAGCATTTAGTTACAGATACCATTACCATATGGGATTTACCCATAAAGTGTGTGCACATAGGTTGATGTCAAATTATCATGTATTTTACCTTTATTATAAACCTTGTTTTTTTTAACAAAACTTCAAAAATATGAAAGTAGGGATGTTCTGAAAAACAAACCTTTTACTTTGCAGAACTTTAGGCCCAAGTATTAAATTCCTTTCCATAAATATTGAATTGATTAAAATCATTTTAAGAACATTTTATGAATTCAGTAATATCAGGTGTCAAATTTCGCAACTCCCATTCAATTGTTTACCAAGATAGATCTCTGTCTCTGTTACGTATGATGCTCAATAATCAGTGTTTTACAGGCGCTGTTAATATATGTATATGTATACGTGATATGGAAATTGAAAGCGCCTGGCTGATGCTGAGTGAAAAGAGTACGATTCTTCTAAACGGCCAAATTTTATTCCACTTGCTTCACGCTATACTGGTACAATTGAAGAATACTAGAGGAAATTGACCATTCATCAATGTATCAGTGGAAATGATGTTATATCAGGAATAGAAAAAGGTCACTACACAGCCGACTGGAGGGGATAGGGCCCCCTAGCCCCCCCCCCCCTGTTGGTTCGGACCTGCTGTGAATGAAGATCAGAATCAACCCAAAAAGTAAGGTTGCTGTCTATGAGAAAAAGTTTTGATCCTATTTATGGAAGTCGGTCTACATGACATGCTAACTTTTATTCTGTACAGTCAGTTGTCAAATAGATCCAACATTGTTATACTGGCAATTCATAGATATCAATAATGTTATATTTTTTGTAGTTATGGACTGGAGTTTGTATGCTACCTAATATTTCATTTTGTGCTGGTTGGTTGTGTACATCTATATACATCACATCGATCAATACCTGGTGGCGATTCAGGTTTGTATTATATTGTTTTGCTGTGTTTTCATATGATGATATGAGCGCCGCTGTACATTTTCCAACCTCTTGTTTAAGTGACGTCATTTCCAAAAAACGTCTCATGTGACGTCACCATGTACTGTCAGTAAGCAAGATTTGTCCCATATGGCAAATTGAAAACAAAGTGACAATATGGGGTATATATTGTTTCCTGCTTGCAAGTAGTGACATCACATGTTGCGTTTTCTAAAAATGACGTCACTAACAGAAGAGGTTGTAAATCCCATAGCAGCACTCATATATAGATGTGAGGCGTGGCATGCTTTTGGGAATTTTGCTCAAGATAAAGATCAAATATTGGGGGGAAATGTATCAATAAATTGCGTAAAATTGGAATTTTTCAGCATTTAAATACAATGGTTTACAACTTCATTTTTCTAGTTTTACGATGTTTAAAGATATTGCAGAACTATTTCATAAAGACCTATGAAGATAATACTAAATTAAATACTTAAAGCTGTCAGTTAAATTGTTGGTTAAATTTGCACTTGTGTATGTTTTATGTTTCTCAATCAATTTTAGGTGAACTGATTGCTGCAGCTCATGAATTTGGGGTATGTTGATTTCTACAATTCAGAAATTGGATTATTTTGTGACTAGCTCATTTGAGAATGTATTTGAATGGCATTACCATGCATTTACATGTACACGTCACTATAAACACTGTTACTGTTATTTTTAATGTTCATGAATTGAAATGTGGTTTGTAATTGTAGCGCTTTTTGAAACATAAGTTAGTGTCTGATTCAACTGTATTTCTAACTATTATATAGATCAAAATATACTTCAAAATATTCTGTCAGATTTTTGTTAAAAGAACTTTGGTTTGAAGTGGCTAATTTAGGTTCAGAAATGGTAATTTAAGCTATATGAATATGATTGATAGTTTGTGTGTAGTTAAGATTCTCTGCAGTTTATTGAAAATCTTAAGTCAAACTTCACAAAATAAAAAAAGAATCAGAGACAGACATGTTTTCATAGGTCGGTAAATAGCTAACTACAGCTAATGTTATTTGTTTTGTAAACCATCCGACAATAAATAAAGTTTGACTTGACTTGACTTGATTGCTTTTAAATCTACTTCATTTATTACATGCATATTTGATACTATTGTGATTACAGGTCGCTCATCCTCCAGGTTACCCCTTGTTTACAGTTCTCCTGGGATGTGTACTCAAACTGGTTAGTGTTGGTAGTGTAGCATGGAGAGCCAACATGTTCAATGCTGTACTGTCAACAGCTGCTTCCTGCATCTTCACTGTAACTATATACAAGTAAGTGTACAAAGCAGTTGTTGATTCTTTAGTTTAGTTTTAACTTATTATTATGTCTCCATCTCCGAGGGAGACATATTGTTTCTGCCTTCGGCGTCTGTCCTTCCGTCTGTCCGTCCACTTTAAGCTTGTCCTCGCTTCATCTCCAATACTGCTGGTTGGATTCAACCAAACATCATTGGATTGATAAGCACGAAGTGTAGTTATGCATCCTTGTCGTTTTGTTCCGTCCAGATGATTTTGTGGCCCTTTGATGTTTTTATAGAAACACAGTACATGGTGAAGTTTGTTGAGCTTCATGTCAAATATTGAAGTTTGGATTTCAACCTAACTTCACAGGATTGATAGCCATTAAGTGTAGTTGTCGTTTCATTTCACCTAAATAATTTTTAACTGAGTTATGGCCCTTTGATGTTTTTATACATATACAGTACAATCATGCCATGATTATCATGGTGAAGTGATCAAAGAAAGGTCATATGACTATATTTCTTGTTTGCTCGATATTTTATTCTAACATCTTGTATCAGTATTACAATTACTGACAAACTGCCATCGGGGAGACATATGTTTTTAAAAAAAAACTATCTAGTTTATTTTACATCGATTGGGAAACAAGTTCTTATAACTTATACTAAACACAACCAGTACTCGCATCAACTTGAGGGACTGTGAAGTTTGTGATAAAACCCTGGTCATTGTTGTTTCTTTAAAATTATTTCAGAGTTGCTTTTAGGGTATATGCAGTTGCTGAAGTTTTAGATATACTATTAGTACTGGTTTTAGTATATGTATGGTAATTGTTATCTCAGATATACAAGTAGTGCTGGTTCGTGGGTAAATATGGTAATTGTTATTTCAGATATACAAGTAGTGCTGGTTTTTGGGTAGATATGGTAATTGTTATTTCAGATATACAAGTAGTGCTGGTTTTTGGGTAGATATGGTAATTGTTATTTCATATATACAAGAAATGCTGGTTTTAGGTTGTAGTTGTGATTTCAGACATACAAGACGTGCTTGTTTTAGGATGTATATGGTAATTATTATTTCAGATATACAAGAAGTGCTGGTGCATCAGTGATAGGTTCCTCATTGTGGACATTCAGTTACCTTACATGGACCTGGTCAACGTGTGTGGAAGTGTTTTGTTTAAACAATTTTTTTGTTGCTTCACTGTTGTATCTCATGCTTGAGTTTGAGAAATCAGAGGCTAGTAAACGTAGACGTAAAAAGGTAAGTTACATATCTAATTTCACACTATGTAAGATATTTGTTGTTTAAATATATACTATGCATTGCACATGTCTATTATAATATTTTAGACAATATTTCATGATCGTAGTGTACAATTATTTCATACTTTCTCAGTGATGAAATATTTTTATGTCATTAGTATTAACTTTTATACATTATCAATAACTCAGATGAAAACTGTGTATTCTTTGAAATTTTGACTCTAATTTAGTCGATTTAAAACCCTTGTCTGTCATGAGGTTTGTTCTGATCTTATTCAATATATCATCAGCACCCTCACCACCATCATCATCATCAGCAGCAGCACCAGCTACATCATCAGCATCATCATTATTATCTGCACAAGCACCATTATCAGCACCAGCACCATTATCAGCACCGTTATCAGCACCGGTATCATATTTACAGTAAAACATCACTTAAAGACCACCTCAATAATAAGAACACCTCAAAATTAATAATACAAATTTCAAGTCCATTTTCACTGTTTTGATCTTTCTTCAACCTCAAAATTAAGACCACCTCAATATTAAGATCAGTTTTCAAGGGTTCCAAGGGTGGTTATTGAGATTTTACTGTACATGTGATCAGACATTTATTTCTGAAACAAACTGGTGATGAAGTTCGCATGGGGGGATATGGCCCGCATGACTGGTTTTCTCTTGATATTGAGTTAATACAAAGGATTGTTTCTAAATTGTATATAGTTTATATTATAAATCAGAATTTAAAAAATGGTCTGTAGTTACAAATCTTTAAAATGTTTCACCAGTGTAAATATCTTTAAATCTCCTGTCTTCAAGTACCGTAAATAAAGCAAACGTCTTCTGCCATTTTCACCTATATAGAGTAATCTTGGAGGTGAATTGATTTGAAATAAGTGAACAGTGAAGTTATCATGATCGTTTCAATGCATTTTAGCTCTGTTTCTAGGAAAAATAAAAGATGTTTTGAAAGTTGAAATATCTTAATTATGTACAAATGTACTTCAAAATCATATTGCCATAATAATTGTGTATTGCCTCTGTTGGGATACAATTTCACTTCCTGTTTCGGGCAGTCTTAAAATCGAATTACCAGGTTGGAGTGAGCAGATAGAAAAGGAAGGGGATTTTCGGTGTAAATATTTAAACTTTACTTCCACGTAATCACTACAAAAAGTAACAAAATCATTTGCATTGATGCATGTTGAAGTTGAAGTTGTATTTGATTAAAATAAATTAACAAATGTTCACAAGGATTTGTTAGAAATATGGAAAAATGAAAATGGAGAATAATATGTTTCTTACACTTTTCACGGTGATTTTGGCTGCGTTGGTGTATATTTCCTTCGGTACAAACGTGGATACAACTTGTTATTTCTCTAAGGACGGAGTTTGGACGTGTAACTATATTCCATCGAACATTTCAGATGGAGTCATAAAAGTACATATTGTACATTTGCAACAGACGACTGTCTTGATTGAAATAAATCACACTCACTTTAAGTCGGATACTTGGCAAAGTGTGAAATATCTCAAAATCACAGACATAACGGATCACGGTCAAATAACATTCAAAGATGGCACCTTCAGTGATTTCACACAGCTAGAAGAATTTCATTTGAATTTAGCCTCAGAAGTCTTCCTCGAACCTTATTCATTATCTGGCCTTGAGAATGTTAGAATTCTAGATTTTAGTGAATGTGTAAGAATGAACCTTGCCCAAGTAATGGGAGCACTGAATGGTTCTGAAAAAGTGCCTAATTTGGAGCAATTACTGATGTCGCGGATTAGTAACTTCCGCAGTCTTTTGATAATTGATAGAGAATTCAGCAGATGTTTGTCACAGAAACCATTGATTCACATTGACTTTAGTAAGACGCAAATATCATTGTTTGAATTGCAAGTGATGAAAGATTTAGGTCGTTTAAAGAAACTGAATATGTCTCGTGCTGTTATTAGCGAAATACGACACATACATGCAGCGCCTCTTGATCTTCGACATCTTGAAATTGTAGATTTCAGTTATAGTAATTTGAATGTGGTCAAACTTACTAGTAACATATTTAATCTGTCAATATCGAACATCAATATTCCATTTAAAGATAGAGGACAACACGTCAGCTTCGTACTATCACCTGAAATTGTCAATGTTAGTGGTATAAATAGCATAGATATAGTCGGAAATAACATTAAGTTGAGGAGCGTGGTAAAATTTAAAAGCAGGACGAAAGAGATTATATTGATGCAAAATAGCTTCCGTCGCTTAGACATTGAATGGTCGTGCGATAACTTTGACATTAATTCTATTGAGTTGATTAATCTTGCAAGCAATGGACTTGAATATATCCATCCTAGTATTTTTGGTTGTATGCCTAACCTTGCAGACTTGGACTTATCCGACAACAAGCTCAATGTGATGTATGTGGAAAATATACATCTGTTTGGACAACTGCTTAATGATGCAAGGAGTATGAAAAACGTTAACTTAGCATTTAATCACTTCAGTGATATGCCTGAAGATTTTTTCCATAGTAATGAACTACTTGAAATAATAAACCTGGCAGGAAACATATTGACACAGGTTCATTTCAGGCTAGATCATCTCCGAAACCTTCGTGTATTACACCTTGCCAATAACAACATCAAAGTACTAGATGAAGCATCGATGAAATATCTTGATGCTCTGGCTGCGTCTGTCAAACTTGATGAAGCCAACACTGACACTAGTACTGAAACAACATGCAATGAAAAATTAGAAGTGGTCATAAATGCAAACCCATTAATGTGTGACACATGTGAGGACAAAACGTTCATAAGTTGGCTTTTTACATATAAACCTATTGATACAATGTCTGAGAACATTACTTGTAGAAGTGAGACTGGTGAACAACTTATTGTGAATATAGAAGCAGAGGCAATTGTACAACAGGTTTGTGACAGGAACACCAGAAACCTTATACTTATTATATTTACAGTCGTATTTTGTGTAGTCTTTATATGCGTGGCATTCATTGTATACATGAGAAGGAAGCATGTACGTAAACAGAGAAAGCGAAATGACGTTATAAATGAGTTAAGAAAAAATGAAAATCGGTTTGCTGTGTTTTTGTCATACAGCAGTAATGATGAAGACTTCGTGAAAGAAAATATTGTAGAACCCCTTAACGAAGGTCTTCAAAGAATTATAGGTACAGACAGAAATCTTGTTAGTCAAGGAGATACTGAGTTCCGTCTGGGTCGATATGTTCACAATGAAGCTATGAGATGTATTGAACTGGCCACAGTTGTTCTGAGTGTAATTTCAAATAGTTACTGCAACAGTAATTATTGTGAAGGCGAATTTAATCAAGCTTTACAATTGAAGAAACCAGTTCTTCTCCTGATGAAGGATGAGGTTGATGTGGAATTGATGATTCCTGCAATGCAAGCATTGTTTCGTGACAAAGTGCGTGTTCTTTGGGAGTATGAAAATGAGCAATACAGACTCAAAACATCTTGGGGAAATGTGTGTGAGTCGATATTAGACTTGGGATCAAACTAACTAATACACACACCTATATATAATTTAGAACTGGACATTACTGGACTTTCATAGAAATCCACGTACAATGGTTGTGATCTCCGTTGTTTTTGGTAGAGTGGTTGCAGATCTGCAGTTGCCACGTCATAAAGTACAATATAATCATCCTATAATTGTGTGACATATATATTGCTAAATAAAAAATAGTACATAAACATTTCTTTATTGCTCAACTCGACCAAAATGAATATCACTATGAACATGTATAGGTTTTTTATCCGTACATGTCCAATTATACAAAATCTTGTATCCAACACTGCAATTGATGTACAGTAAAACCTCAATAATAAGAGCCTTGAAAACTGGTGTTTAAATTGAGGTGGTCTTAATATTGAGGTTGAATAATGAGGAAAACAGTGAAAATGGATTTGAAAATTGTGTTCTTAATTTTACTGTACATGTACATTTTGCTCATACAGATTCCCTATACAATAGCTTGAGTCTGATTTACCAGTAGTCTAGCATATTTAACCTGGAAATGAAAGTATATAATATCATTTAACGATTTTCGTATTCTTAACGTATTTTTCTGTTTTTCTGTGTTTCCTACTTGAAGCATAGTGAGCAGTGTGGTAAAATTTGACGTAAAAATATTTGAATGCGCTTCATTCAGTGCTGTTATACAAGGAAGTTTTGCAGTGCGCTATGCAAAATACATGCTGTGTTAAATGTTGATTGATATTCGAATTTATGTATTGATATAACCTTGAAATTACCATTCATGTCATGAATAATGATAATTTTATGATCAGTTTCTGCATTCTTAAAAGGTAAAAAATATTTAAGGTCTTAGTCTAAAACAGTCCCAATAGATGGCCCGTAATGTCCCTAAATATGGTCCGTAGTGTCCATGAACTTAGTCCGAAGTCTCCCTGATCTTGGTCCGAAGTCTCCCTGATCTTGGTCCGAAGTCTCCCTGATCTTGGTCCGAAGTCTCCCTGATCTTGGTCCGAAGTCTCCCTGATCTTGGTCCGAAGTCTCCCTGATCTTGGTCCGAAGTCTCCCTGATCTTGGTCCAAAGTCTCCCTGATCTTGGTCCGAAGTGTCCCTGATCTTGGTCCGAAGTGTCCCTGATCTTGGTCCGAAGTGTCCCTGATCTTGGTCCGAAGTGTCCCTGATCTTGGTCCGAAGTGTCCCTGATCTTGGTCCGAAGTCTCCTTGATTTTGGTCCGAAGTCTCCCTGATCTTGGTCCGAAGTCTCCCTGATCTTGGTCCGAAGTCTCCCTGATCTTGGTCCGAAGTCTCTCTGATCTTGGTCCGAAGTCTCCCTGATCTTGGTACGAAGTCTCCCTGATCTTGGTCCGAAGTCTCCCTGAATATGGTCCGACGTGTCTGGTCCGTAGTCCTGACACCTTGTAACCTTCAGAACAAGGGAGGTAAATATTGTAAATGTGGGAACTATCTATCGTTTGTTAGTGTTTTTGACAATACAGTAAAACATCTATAATAAGTCTACCCTTGGAACCCACGAAATGTGGTCTTAATATTAAGGTGGTCTTTAATATTTAGGTTGCATAAAGAGCATGACAGTGAAAATGAACTTGAATATAGTGTTCTCAATATTGAGGTGGTCTTATTATTGAGGTGGTTTTTAGGTGAGGTTTTACTGTATTGACCTTAACTGTTTTACACACTATTCTGCGTTATAAGCATGTACTCACAGGGTGTGTCAATATGACTGGTACATTTAACACTTCCGCGTATTTTATTTATTATGTAGATAGTGTTATAATTTATACACAATTTTAAAATGGTTGTATGTAAGTTGTTCTTTCATAGCAAATATATAATGACAAGCAGTTTGCTTTTAACCAATCTTCAGATTGACCACTGACCACGGTGGTGAACGGTTGTAGGAAGAGTTAAAGGAGCGGCCAGAATTATTCTGTTACCAAATATACGCAGTACATTAAAAACGCAAAGTTTTTTACCATTCATTACTCAAGTTTAGTCGATTTAAAACCCTTGTCTGTCATGAGGTTTGTTCTGATCTTATTCAATATATCATCAGCACCCTCATCACCACCACCAGCAGCAGCGGCAGCAGCAGCAGCACATGCTACATCATCATCAGCAGCAGCAGCAGCACAGGCACTATTCTCATCAGCAGCGGCAACAGCTTCATCATCAGCATCATCATAATTATCAGCACCAAATTCAGTATCAGCACCAGCACCATTATCAGCACCAGCACCATTAAAAGCACCAGCACCATTATCAGCATCAGCACCATTATCAACATCATCAACATTATCAGCACCATTATCAGCATCAGTACCAGCACCATCATCAGCATCAGCACCATTATCATCATCAGCACCAGTACCATTATCAGCACCGGTATCGGCACCAGAATCAGCACCAGTATCAGCACCAGCACCATTATCAGCACCAGCACCAATACCAGCACCATTATCAGCACCATTGTCAGCACCATTATCAGCACCAGCATCGGCACCATTATCAGCACCAGTATCAGCACCAGCACCATTATCAGCACCAGCACCACTACCAGCACCATTATCAGCACCATTGTCAGCACCAGTATCAGCACCAGCATCGGCACCATTATCAGCACCAGTATCAGCACCAGCACCATTATCAGCACCAGCACCAATACCAGCACCATTATCAGCACCATTGTCAGCATCAGCATCGGCACCATTATCAGCATCAGCACCATTATCAGCACCAGCATCAGCACCAGTTTCATTATCACCACCATTAACATCACAATTATCATCATCATCACCAGTTTCATCATCAGTACCATTATCATCATCATCACCAGCTATATTGTCAAACCATTCTTCAGACCTCAAAAATAATTTTATGAAATTTATTACTCAGTCTTGTTACATGTATGTGCCTGTAACTTCCTTACATGAAATGTTCAATTACTTGTTGGAGCTTTTATTTGCTATGACATTGGCGTGAATGCCATTTAAAATGATTGACACTGTCTCCAGTTAATTGACTGCTTAATTGAACGAGTCTAAACTGTATCTTTTATATTTTCCAGGTAGCATATATTGGCTCATTTGTGTGTGGTTTAGCATTGTGCAATCAACATACTGTTGTCGTGTATGTTTTTGTTATAGCATTATGGGTATTGTATGATCTTCATAAATGGAAGGTGAGTACATTTGAAAGATTAAAATTAATACTGTTCATTTATGTTTTTTTGCTGCTGGCAGTTAAAATACTTCGTATGATTCACATTATCTTAATGTTTGAATCCACTGTTTCCGGAGAGAGCTCTGTTTGAAACATACAATGTTCTTTAAGTTCTGAGTGCTGAGTCATCTCTTTAGCTTTTTTAAAATGCTGATACATCTCTTTAGTTTTATTTAAAATGCTGAGTCATCTCTTTAAGCGTAGATAACACATGGCTTTGTTTCAATCTTGTAATAAGGAATAAGGACTATATACATGTAGAAAAATTCAAGATTTATTATGAATGCACATATATGATGTTTGTGTTTATTTAAGGAGCTGACATCTGGGGTACTGTGCACTGTAATTGCCTGCTTCCTGCTTGGATTGATTCCATACATATACTTACCTTTGTCTTGTATCCTACACAATGCAAGATGGACGTGGGGGAACCAGGCTAATGTTGATGGATTTTTCAGACATTTGTTTCGAGTGGAGTATGGAACATTTAGTCTGTCTACTGTAATTGTTATTTTATTATTATTTCATTTATTTATTTATTTGTTATTTATTGATTCATTTCATTTGTAGCTTGTCTGTTTTGAAAAAAAGGAAGAGCGTCTGCTTCAACAAAAATTGTTAAATATTGCATTTTGCTCCCATTTCTTAGAAAGTATACTTACTGATGATAAAGCAACTCACCCACATATATCTGCATACACTTTCATTGCTCTTGTATAAAAGATTAATTGCCGACTTCCAGTTGGTGACATTTTTACCAAATAGCAGTTAGCAACCATAAACTTGAGCCTGATATGCCAAAGAACACAGCCACAGGTGGGCTTATATGCTGGGACTGGATAGTATTTGTTTAGATGATCAATATGGAGCCATCATGGTCATGTTGTTTGTATATACAAATGTAGATAGTTCCCACATTTACAATATTTACCTCCCTTGTTCTGAATTGTTGGCCATATATCTTTTTTCTACAGTAAAAACTTATTGTATATATTACATTGTAGGGTGACAGAGCTAGCAGAGGATTTTTGCATGGTTTAAGGTACATGTATGTTATTAAGAGCTTGCCATGAAATTTGGTCATGATTTAATGAAACTTATCAAGTTCTACAAATGCAGTACCTATTTTTTCTCGTGTTGAAGTCAAAACTTTCAAACCATTCGGCTGCACATGTTGAAAATACTGATCAATATATTTAAGACAGTTACTGACTTTATACTTATTGTATTGAATATATTACATGTATATTGAAATCAGGAACTGGCAATAAAATGTAAATACCATTGCGGGCATCACTTTGAAAATGCTCTAAATACATATCTCTATATGATTTTGATATGGTTTAAAAATTGTGTCCACTGTCTTTGTTGGCACATTTTGTGAGGGATATTGTAGTGTCATAGTCTTCTCTTTTGTTGTTTCAGTGTATGTGTTCAACATGTATTGTCGGAGTACACACTTGTTGGAGCTGTTATGTTAGTTATAGGAGTTATATCCGCAATCAGAAGGTAACATTTTATGTACTACTTGAGTACAGTCACCTCCCGCTGACACAACCATGTTTGTTCTCTACACTTTATGTACTACTTGAGTACAGTCACCTCCGGCTGACACAACCATGTTTGTTCTCTACACTTTATGTACTACTTGAGTACAGTCACCTCCCGCTGTCACAACCATGTTTGTTCTCTACACTTTATGTACTACTTGAGTACAGTCACCTCCCGCTGTCACAACCATGTTTGTTCTCTACACTTTATGTACTACTTGAGTACAGTCACCTCCCGCTGTCACAACCATGTTTGTTCTCTACACTTTATGTACTACATGAGGACAGTCACCTCCCGCTGTCACAACCATGTTTGTTCTCTACACTCTATGTACTACATGAGTACAGTCACCTACCGCTGTCACAACCATATTTGTTCTCTACACTTTATGTACTACATGAGTACAGTCACCTCCCGCTGTCACAACCATGTTTGTTCTCTACACTTTATGTACTAATTGAGTACAGTCACCTCCCACTGTCACAACCATGTTTGTTCTCTACACTTTATGTACTACTTGAGTACAGTCACCTCCCGCTGTCACAACCATGTTTGTTCTCTACACTTCATGTACTACTTGAGTACAGTCACCTCCCGCTGTCACAACCATGTTTGTTCTCTACACTTCATGTACTACTTGAGTACAGTCACCTCCCGCTGTCACAACCATGTTTGTTCTCTACACTTTATGTTCTACTTGAGTACAGTCACCTCCCGCTGTCACAACCATGTTTGTTCTCTACACTTTATGTACTACTTGAGAACAGTCACCTCCCGCTGTCACAACCATGTTTGTTCTCTACACTTTATGTACTACATGAGTACAGTCACCTCCCGCTGTCACAACCATGTTTGTTCTCTACACTTTATGTACTACTTGAGTACAGTCACCTCCCGCTGTCACAACCATGTTTGTTCTCTACACTTTATGTACTACTTGAGTACAGTCACCTCCCGCTGTCACAACCATGTTTGTTCTCTACACTTCATGTACTACTTGAGTACAGTCACCTCCCGCTGTCACAACCATGTTTGTTCTCTACACTTTATGTACTACTTGAGTACAGTCACCTCCCGCTGTCACAACCATGTTTGTTCTCTACACTTTATGTACTACATGAGTACAGTCACCTCCCGCTGTCACAACTATGTTTGTTCTCTACACTTTATGTACTACTTGAGTACAGTCACCTCCCGCTGTCACAACCATGTTTGTTCTCTACACTTTATGTACTACTTGAGTACAGTCACCTCCCGCTGTCACAACCATGTTTGTTCTCTACACTTTATGTACTACTTGAGTACAGTCACCTCCCGCTGTCACAATCATATTTGTTCTCTACACTTTATGTACTACATGAGGACAGTCACCTCCCGCTGTCACAACCATATTTGTTCTCTACACTCTATGTACTACATGAGTACAGTCACCTACCGCTGTCACAACCATATTTGTTCTCTACACATTATGTACTACATGAGTACAGTCACCTCCCGCTGTCACAACCATGTTTGTTCTCTACACTTTATGTACTAATTGAGTACAGTCACCTCCCGCTGTCACAACCATGTTTGTTCTCTACACTTTATGTACTACTTGAGTACAGTCACCTCCCGCTGTCACAACCATGTTTGTTCTCTACACTTTATGTACTACTTGAGTACAGTCACCTCCCGCTGTCACAACCATGTTTGTTCTCTACACTTCATGTACTACTTGAGTACAGTCACCTCCCGCTGTCACAACCATGTTTGTTCTCTACACTTTATGTACTACTTGAGTACAGTCACAACCCGCTGTCACAACCATGTTTGTTCTCTACACTTTAAGTACTACTTGAGTACAGTCACCTCCCGCTGTCACAACCATGTTTGTTCTCTACACTTTATGTACTACTTGAGTACAGTCACCTCCCGCTGTCACAACCATGTTTGTTCTCTACACTTTATGTACTACTTGAGTACAGTCACCTCCCGCTGTCACAACCATGTTTGTTCTCTACACTTTATGTACTACTTGAGTACAGTCACCTCCCGCTGTCACAACCATATTTGTTCTCTTCACTTTATGTACTACATGAGTACAGTCACCTCCCGCTGTCACAACCATGTTTGTTCTCTACACTTTATGTACTACTTGAGTACAGTCACCTCCCGCTGTCACAACCATGTTTGTTCTCTACACTTTATGTACTACTTGAGTACAGTCACCTCCCGCTGTCACAACCATGTTTGTTCTCTACACTTTATGTACTACATGAGTACAGTCACCTCCCGCTGTCACAACTATGTTTGTTCTCTACACTTTATGTACTACTTGAGTACAGTCACCTCCCGCTGTCACAACCATGTTTGTTCTCTACACTTTATGTACTACTTGAGTACAGTCACCTCCCGCTGTCACAACCATGTTTGTTCTCTACACTTTATGTACTACTTGAGTACAGTCACCTCCCGCTGTCACAACCATGTTTGTTCTCTACACTCTATGTACTACATGAGGACAGTCACCTCCTGCTGTCACAACCATGTTTGTTCTCTACACTCTATGTACTACATGAGTACAGTCACCTACCGCTGTCACAACCATATTTGTTCTCTACACTTTATGTACTACATGAGTACAGTCACCTCCCGCTGTCACAACCATGTTTGTTCTCTACACTTTATGTACTAATTGAGTACAGTCACCTCCCGCTGTCACAATCATGTTTGTTCTCTACACTTTATGTACTACTTGAGTACAGTCACCTCCCGCTGTCACAACCATGTTTGTTCTCTACACTTTATGTACTACTTGAGTACAGTCACCTCCCGCTGTCACAACCATGTTTGTTCTCTACACTTCATGTACTACTTGAGTACAGTCACCTCCCGCTGTCACAACCATGTTTGTTCTCTACACTTTATGTACTACTTGAGTACAGTCACCACCCGCTGTCACAACCATGTTTGTTCTCTACACTTTAAGTACTACTTGGGTACAGTCACCTCCCGCTGTCACAACCATGTTTGTTCTCTACACTTTATGTTCTATTTGAGTACAGTCACCTCCCGCTGTCACAACCATGTTTGTTTTCTACACTTTATGTACTACTTGAGTACAGTCACCTCCCGCTGTCACAACCATGTTTGTTCTCTACACTTTATGTACTACTTGAGTACAGTCACCTCCCGCTGTCACAACCATATTTGTTCTCTACACTTTATGTACTACATGAGTACAGTCACCTCTTGCTGTCACAACCATGTTTGTTCTCTACACTTTATGTACTACTTGAGTACAGTCACCTCCCGCTGTCACAACCATGTTTGTTCTCTACACTTTATGTACTACTTGAGTACAGTCACCTCCCGCTGTCACAACCATGTTTGTTCTCTACACTTCATGTACTACTTGAGTACAGTCACCTCCCGCTGTCACAACCATGTTTGTTCTCTACACTTTATGTACTACTTGAGTACAGTCACCACCCGCTGTCACAACCATGTTTGTTCTCTACACTTTAAGTACTACTTGAGTACAGTCACCTCCCGCTGTCACAACCATGTTTGTTCTCTACACTTTATGTACTACATGAGTACAGTCACCTCCCGCTGTCACAACTATGTTTGTTCTCTACACTTTATGGACTACTTGAGTACAGTCACCTCCCGCTGTCACAACCATGTTTGTTCTCTACACTTTATGTACTACTTGAGTACAGTCACCTCCCGCTGTCACAACCATGTTTGTTCTCTACACTTTATGTACTACTTGAGTACAGTCACCTCCCGCTGTCACAACCATGTTTGTTCTCTACACTTTATGTACTACTTGAGTACAGTCACCTCCCGCTGTCACAATCATATTTGTTCTCTACACTTTATGTACTACATGAGGACAGTCACCTCCCGCTGTCACAACCATATTTGTTCTCTACACTCTATGTACTACATGAGTACAGTCACCTACCGCTGTCACAACCATATTTGTTCTCTACACATTATGTACTACATGAGTACAGTCACCTCCCGCTGTCACAACCATGTTTGTTCTCTACACTTTATGTACTAATTGAGTACAGTCACCTCCCGCTGTCACAACCATGTTTGTTCTCTACACTTTATGTACTACTTGAGTGCAGTCACCTCCCGCTGTCACAACCATGTTTGTTCTCTACACTTTATGTACTACTTGAGTACAGTCACCTCCCGCTGTCACAACCATGTTTGTTCTCTACACTTCATGTACTACTTGAGTACAGTCACCTCCCGCTGTCACAACCATGTTTGTTCTCTACACTTTATATACTACTTGAGTACAGTCACAACCCGCTGTCACAACCATGTTTGTTCTCTACACTTTAAGTACTACTTGAGTACAGTCACCTCCCGCTGTCACAACCATGTTTGTTCTCTACACTTTATGTACTACTTGAGTACAGTCACCTCCCGCTGTCACAACCATGTTTGTTCTCTACACTTTATGTACTACTTGAGTACAGTCACCTCCCGCTGTCACAACCATGTTTGTTCTCTACACTTTATGTACTACTTGAGTACAGTCACCTCCCGCTGTCACAACCATATTTGTTCTCTACACTTTATGTACTACATGAGTACAGTCACCTCCCGCTGTCACAACCATATTTGTTCTCTACACTTTATGTACTACTTGAGTACAGTCACCTCCCGCTGTCACAACCATGTTTGTTCTCTACACTTTATGTACTACTTGAGTACAGTCACCTCCCACTGTCACAACCATGTTTGTTCTCTACACTTTATGTACTACTTGAGTACAGTCACCTCCCGCTGTCACAACCATGTCTGTTCTCTACACTTTATGTACTACTTGAGTACAGTCACCTCCCGCTGTCACAACCATGTTTGTTCTCTACACTTTATGTACTACTTGAGTACAGTCACCTCCCGCTGTCACAACCATGTTTGTTCTCTACACTTTATGTACTAATTGAGTACAGTCACCTCCCGCTGTCACAACCATGTTTGTTCTCTACACTTTATGTACTACATGAGTACAGTCACCTCCCGCTGTCACAACCATGTTTGTTCTCTACACTTTATGTACTAATTGAGTACAGTCACCACTCGCTGTCACAACCATGTTTGTTCTCTACACTTTATGTACTACTTGAGTACAGTCACCTCCCGCTGTCACAACCATGTTTGTTCTCTACACTTTATGTACTACTTGAGTACAGTCACCTCCCGCTGTCACAACCATGTTTGTTCTCTACACTTTATGTACTACTTGAGTACAGTCACCTCCTGCTGTCACAACCATGTTTGTTCTCTACACTTTATGTACTAATTGAGTACAGTCACCACCCGCTGTCACAACCATGTTTGTTCTCTACACTTTATTTACTACTTGAGTACAGTCACCTCCTGCTGTCACAACCATGTTTGTTCTCTACACTTTATGTACTACTTGAGTACAGTCACCTCCCGCTGTCACAACCATGTTTGTTCTCTACACTTTATGTACTACTTGAGTACAGTCACCTCCTGCTGTCACAACCATGTTTGTTCTCCCATGTTTGTTCTCAACATGTTAGTCTTTGTGTTCAGTATGTCATTATATTGAATGTGATTTATGACTGAATAAGTAGATTCGTACACACCTGATTTGTGACTTTAAAATGATTATACGGTTGTAATGAATGTCAGTGTTAGAAGAATTGACAGTACATTTCTAGGGATCTTACATTTATACATGTATTAAGGTTAAGCATTTCCTAAGTGTTTGTTGTAAATCTATATCAATGATGAGTCAATGTTGTTGGAAACTTGTGTACAATGTCTACAACTGACAAGAAAAGCTATTTTCAAAGTGCAGATCAGTGACAACAGTGCTTTAAATGGAATTTCAGTTCAGTTTAAGCATATATATTATGCTACTTATTTATTGTGTAAAGTTGCAAATGTTAATTTTTTTTGTGAAAACACCAGACAATTTTGTGCATGCCTGAATCAATTGTTACTTGTTCCAGGCTTTGTCACAGTGTGTTATGTCGAGGACTGTGTGATACAACTTAAGATTCAAATGTGCTTTGTATAAATATCTATTGTAGAGGCAGTAAAAGTTTGATTGTTTCCATGGTGATGTGTGTTCTATATATTGTACTGTTTTCATGGAGAGCAAATCTTGATATCGAAAATAAACTTTTCCTTGGAGTTGTAAGTATTTTATACATTTGTGGTTTTAAGTCCTTAAGTCCTTGGTGATTGGTTAGTCTGCGACTCGAAACATGCTCGATTTTCTAAAACAATATACCATTGTATCGTTTAATACCTAAATTTTCCAAAAGATATAATTTAATATATTTGATGGGACCACAAACGTTGAATCAATTGTTAAACTTGACCACATATCAATAAATATCCATTCACGTTATAATTATGTAGTCACTAATATTTACTCTCTAATAATCAATAAACTTTGAGGGAATTCAGGGCATTTTGAAACAGTTAATTGTTGTATATTTGTTTACAGGTTGAAAGGTTCTGGATACAGTCGGATATGATCGTTGCGTTAATTATGTCCATTGGAGTGTCTGCATCATTTAGGTAATGCTAATTCCCTTAGATTTAGGCAAAAAGCTTTACCAATATACTGTGAAACCTTGCTTGTTTTCATCCACGTATTAATTTATACCTGCAGATAACCAAAATACTTAAGGCATATAGATTCCATGAAACACGTTTTTAATAATGTTTTTAGTTTGACCCATACTGGACATATTGTTAATTGGCTATGACAAGGCATCAAGACTTAATTTTACTATATTCTCCACATTGTTACTGACATTCACACCTTGTCAGTACCCTGTCTAGTTATCTCGGCTGGCACCTGGGAGGTCTAGTTTGATTCTCGGTCCGGGCTGGTCATGTCCTTCTATGACATTTGGCTACAGCCATTTGTCCTGCATCTCTGACATTTGGCTACAACCATTTGTCCTGCATTGCTGATTTAGCTGCTTGTGGAAGGGCAAACAGGCACTGGTTGATTATCAATTACAGGAAAGATTGTTAGGTCAACTGACTTGAAAGCCTATGATAGGATGATTGGTTAACCAAATTATTGATAAACTGTTGACATCCCTACTAAATATTTAGTCTCTTTGCCATGTGTTTGCATCTTTCAGGTATTTGTCATCAGCAATTTCAAGAAAAAAGTCATATGTTTTAGAATTATCAATCAGTTGTGTGATATGTGCAATGCAGATTGTAAGTTGTTTTCATAATTTATGCTTTTTACATTTTTGGGGGTAATTTTAGTAGTTTTAACAGAAAATTGAGATTTTGACACCTGTATGTGTCTGACTGTCTGACAAACCATTTTCATCTCATAATTTGGTTTATCTATTTTCTGCTGAACTGTTCATCAGTTTGGAAACATTTTGTTCCAGAAATTGTCTGTAAATATTTAGAAATTAATTTTTTTATCAAATGTATGATAAGTCACATTGCTCCTTTGGTATTTGCAAATGAGTTGTGTTGAAAATTTAGGACCGAACTATTTTTGTGTTGACATAGCAAAAACAGCAGTTGTAGTTATATTACTTAGCAATTTTTAATTAACTGCTGGCTTTTATCAACTTTTTTAAGAATCTAACATTTATGCATAAAAAATGTAAATAAACCAGATATATAAAGGGTGTGTATTACTTATATTCTAGCAAAGGAATTTTTCTGCCTGTAATCAGAGAGACACCACTGTTGTTGCCGAGTTTGGTTCTAGATTATTCCAGAATATGCCGAATAACACATTGATCCTAACTGTTGGTGATCTCCCATCAAATGGTCTCAGGTAAGGATTTAAAAGTTAACATTGTAAAATATCAGCACTGACTCACATTGTATTGTACAGTTGATGTTTGAGTGTTTGCTCTTTTCATTAGTGAAATTTGTCAAAATTGCTTCGAAACATCCTACATTTGTTATTAATGAAAACATGCGGAGCACACTTGGAGGAATTTCATGAAACTTCCCACGTATAATCTACATAATGAGTAGTAGTGTATGGCTTAATATTTTTTCAATCAGATTCAAGATGGCTGACTGGCGTCATATTAGTTATGTCAAAATCTTGTGGTGCCAAGTTCTCATGCATTTTTCTGCAGAATTTCAGGAAACTTCAAAAGCATAATCCACATAACTTGTGGCAGTGTTTGTCTTACTGATGTATTCTGTTTGCGTTCAAGACCATCGACATATTATAAATATGTCTGACAAAGCAGTGTCACCTTCAGTGAAATCATTATTTTATGATGAAGTTAATGTTTAACTATTAAACTCTCAACCAACATTTTGGCATTATCATAAATTATCAATGATTAAAAAGCTTATATAAAAAGTTTCAAATTAATTTTTTTGTGGCATATCCTTTCAATGCTGTGTATGCTAACACGCAATCTCCCCCAACAAACTTTTAGTGTATTCAGTGTAGTTATTGGGATATAATTCAATAGGTGGGTCATACGTTTATCCTTATGCATTCAAAATGTAAACATGTAAATGTAATACTGAAACTTTTCATTTTGCTTGATGAATGTAGAACTAGAATCAATATCCAGGAACTCAATAGTTGTACCAATGCATTTACCACATTTAGTGATTGTTTTATGAATTTCAGGTATATTTATCTTTGTGAGAATGACAGACCTGATATTACTGTTCTTGACCAAGAGGTATGGACTTTTGTGTGGATCCCGAAGGGTTATTTTTAAAAAATCGTATTACAGAAAAAGAGAATGAGTTTTTTCTTGAATCATTAAATGATTTAGATCTGTATATGTCGAAACATGAGCTGATGATAAGTTCCCCTTTCCTGATGCGCAGTGCATTTACTCATGTTCTTTTCTCCCCCTGTTGGCCTATTATTACTGATTTTCTAGACTTGTTCCGTGATGTATTCCCTCCTTGAAACTTTTTCTCCCTTACTGCCCCCTAAGTTCTCCTTAGTTGTTTTTATGGTCGGACCATTCCTTACACCCCTATCCCATACATGTTTACCCTTGCACCCCTATCCCATACATGTTTACCCTTGCACCCCTATCTCATACATGTTTACTCTTGCACCTCTATCCCATACATGTTTACTCTTGCACCTCTATCTCATACATGTTTACCCTTGCACCCCTATCCCATACATGTTTACCCTTGCACCCCTATCCCATACATGTTTACCCTTGCACCCCTATCCCATACATGTTTACCCTTGCACCCCTATCTCATACATGTTTACCCTTGCACCCCTATCTCATACATGTTTACCCTTGCACCTCTATCCCATACATGTTTACCCTTGCACCCCTATCCCATACATGTTTACCCTTGCACCCCTATCTCATACATGTTTACCCTTGCACCCCTATCTCATACATGTTTACCCTTGCACCCCTATCTCATACATGTTTACCCTTGCACCTCTATCTCATACATGTTTACCCTTGCACCCCTATCCCATACATGTTTACCCTTGCACCCCTTTCTCATACATGTTTACCCTTGCACCCCTATCTCATACATGTTTACCCTTGCACCCCTATCCCATACATGTTTACCCTTGCACCCCTTTCTCATACATGTTTACCCTTGCACCTCTATCTCATACATGTTTACCCTTGCACCCCTATCTCATACATGTTTACCCTTGCACCCCTATCTCATACATGTTTACCCTTGCACCCCTATCTCATACATGTTTACCCTTGCACCTCTATCTCATACATGTTTACCCTTGCACCTCTATCTCATACATGTTTACCCTTGCACCCCTATCCCATACATGTTTACCCTTGCACCCCTATCTCATACATGTTTACCCTTGCACCTCTATCTCATACATGTTTACCCTTGCACCTCTATCCCATACATGTTTACCCTTGCACCCCTATCCCATACATGTTTACCCTTGCACCTCTATCTCATACATGTTTACCCTTGCACCTCTATCTCATACATGTTTACCCTTGCACCCCTATCCCATACATGTTTACCCTTGCACCCCTATCCCATACATGTTTACCCTTGCACCCCTATCTCATACATGTTTACCCTTGCACCTCTATCCCATACATGTTTACCCTTGCACCCCTATCCCATACATGTTTACCCTTGCACCCCTATCTCATACATGTTTACCCTTGCACCTCTATCCCATACATGTTTACCCTTGCACCCCTATCTCATACATGTTTACCCTTGCACCCCTATCTCATACATGTTTACCCTTGCACCTCTATCTCATACATGTTTACCCTTGCACCCCTATCTCATACATGTTTACCCTTGCACCCCTATCTCATACATGTTTACCCTTGCACCCCTATCTCATACATGTTTACCCTTGAACCTCCTCAGTCCCTAATGTTTCATAGGCTGATGTTTCCGAGGGATCTGTGTGGGGAGGCATTGTCATGTGAATGTGGCATTCCTTGTAACAACTTACTCTCTCTCTTTGCTAAAGTTTGATGCTCTAGAGAGGCTGTATTGTACTTACTAGGACTCAGAAGAAATGATGGTAGATTGAAAATTATATTTTTTATGCCTCCCTTCGAAGAAGAGAGGGCATGTTGCTTAGCGCATGTCGGTCGGACGGTCCGTAACATTTCCGATCAATAACTCCAGAACCGCTTGACCTATCATTTTCAAACTTGGTCCATTCATCTTGGATAGCAGGAGAACCCTATTGATTTTGAGGTCAAAGGTCAAGGTC
Source organism: Mactromeris polynyma (assembly GCA_032209605.1). Lineage (NCBI taxonomy): Eukaryota > Metazoa > Mollusca > Bivalvia > Venerida > Mactridae > Mactromeris > Mactromeris polynyma. The sequence goes on along the minus strand of JASFXZ010000002.1, from coordinate 2,708,950 downwards.
ACAGGGGGCATTATGTTTGACAAATATCTCTTGTTTAACTTTGTCAATGTTCTGGCATTATCATTGTTGCTAGTCATAAGTAGGTCAGTTAGGCTGAAATATTAAAGTAAAACTAATTTATTAATATGACCATATTTTCATGGACCAGTTTTTATTGTTTCCGTCATAATTTAACTCGACTATCCGACAACCTATCAACTAATACCAACTTTCTTCAGAACCAAGTGTGGTTTTATTATAATATAGAGGTGTCACTATAATCATTTACTTTTACAGCTGTTGACCTATAAATGGTTTGTACCAAAGTTGCGTCATGCATATCCTACTGTTATATTTCCTGGACATCACATGGAGTCACAGAACAGGAGACTGGATGGTCAGACTGTATTCAACTTCAAAACATTCCTTGATGTCAACTTTGAAAAGTTGGTATTTAAAATTGACTTGGTTTCTTTAGATCATTATGAATTTGTGAAGACTTTATTTTGCAAACACCCTTAAAGTTTTACCTTTTTATACGCCCGTTCATAGAACAGGACGCATTATAGTTATGGAGAACGGGCGATGTCCAGTAAGTTATCTGATCAATAACCTTAGAAGCAATTGCCAATCATCACCAAATTTGGTCAGAATGTGTAATACAATATCTCGGACAAGTTAGATAACCAGCCATATCGCTTGAGTCACTCGGGAGTTATCGCCCTTTGATTATAGAAATTACGATAATTAGTGAAAAATTTACAAAGGCTTTCAAAGCATTTTATGCCACATGCTGTAATAATTACAAAATTGTTTTTTTCACTCGACAGTTACTTGCAATTATTAATTGACTCTTTATTTAGACAGTGGTCATATTTAGAAATGGTTGAATTTTTATCACTAGTTTAATGATTTTAAACTTACTGTAGTGTATATTTGAATAAAAATGTTTCAAATATCTGGTGGATTTTATCTACTTGAGTAATCATTATAATGTGTAAATGTAACGGCATTGTTTAAATTCGAAGATTACTCGGCTATTTTTATCGACTGCTATTTTCATTGACACCACACTCTGTTTTTCCAGGAGGCCTCTCGTCAGTTGTATAGGTTCACTGAGCTCAAAGATGTTTTTGCGACTGGGGTATCATTTGTTTCCATATGGCCCATGCTCCATTCTTTGGAAGAAAGAAACAGGTTTTGACCTTAAAAGCTTGGAAGCCGGGGCTTTAAATATGTCGGCTGAGTGGAAGTATCCGTATAATGGGTATGTATTATCTATTCCAGGGATTAGTTGCTTGTTCAATTATTTGTACAGTATCCCTTTTATATTATCAGTTACCCAAGCTGCCACATAGATCTGACGTGCATAGAACGTGTTAGCATTCTAAAATTTCCACGATTGGCGGTAAAAATGCAAAACATCAAGTTGAACATCAAGAAATAATTTCATGGAGTGAACATCAGACTGAATTATTTCAGGAGTGGCACAGCTATGGATAAAAATGTTAGTCTGGTGTTCACGAGATGAAATTGTTTTCGATCTTTCACCAAAACATTTTTTTTATTTCATGCTTTTCAGTATCTGCAATTATTTCTTATATATGAGCGCGGCCATGACAAATCCTGTGTTAGTGACGTTGGTTACGACAGTGCGTATTTCCCATTCAACATTTTGACATAACAAACTGAGCACTCTGTCTTGGATGTTTTCTAGGCTTAAATTTAATTTATAGAATGAAACGAACGCAGAAATATTTATAAGAATTGTGTTTTTCTCCATTTGTTGAGTAGAAGATTTTTTTAAGAATTATATAAATTCTGACGTGCTATCGTCATTTTGTGGCTCACTTTTGCATCTTTTTCTTAATATTGGAGGTGCTATAAAATGAAAGAAAGATGTCTTATTTAAATACTTTTGGTATGAAATGTAATTATATTTACTTGCTTATGTTTTATAATTGCTTATGTGTTATAATTGCTTATGTGTTATAATTGCAGTTATGATGCAAGATCGTGGGAAAGAGTAGCAACAAATGAAATGTGGAGTGCGAAGTAAGTTCACTTTATAGTTGTATATTGTCACATGATGTCCATACCATGTCACATGATGTCCATACCATGTCACATGATGTCCATACCATGTTGGCAGTGACAATTGTGCTTTATATTCTGCTTCCAGAACAATCACATTCCAATAAAAAACTTGCTTCGTTTGTTTAGGATGATAATCTTGTCAATTATGACTTCTGTGAAACATTTTATGACAACTTTTACAGATCTTTATCATGAATGAAATTCAATATCAATCATCGAAGGTCTCTGATTGCTGTTTACAGCCTCTCCAGAGCTGACCTTTGTTGATCAACAACCTCTCTTCAACACCATCATCAATTTTCCGGCACCGCAATTTACTACTAATTTAAGTCTCTAAACAACTGTTGAAAGTTGCATCTTCCAACGGATGCTGCTGTAGAGAGAAGCGTATACATGTATTTATTACGCTGATAATAATTGTTATTACAAATGCTTTCCTTTTATACTGTCCATTTGTGTACAAAAGATACTGATCTTCAGTCAGAATCGTGCTTCAAGCATCAAAATGTATAAACAAACTATAAGCATGAGTAATTTATCTTTCAATCGACACCTACTTTATGCAAATCTGTCGAGAATTGCTTATACTATAGAAGAGATAAAGGGAGAAAACTCTAGGAGGTATAAAGCAAGAACATTTGTGACAATATCCTGTGGTTAGAACCTACAAAAGTGATACAAGCAGTTCAGTGTTAGCTTGATGTATTCACACGTTATTGCGCAAGTTCAGGGCCCGTATTCACAAACGTTTTAAGACTGAATCTCAGACTTACATGATCATTTTGTTCCTACATTATTATTACACAATATATTTTGATAAAACATAGCTAAAGTGTACAGTGAGTAACAAGAAATATTCAGGCAAAAATATATCCGTTTAAATATAATGAAAACGAAATGCTTGTAAATTTAACTTTTGCAATTTTAAAGTCTAAGTCTGAGATTCAGTCTTAAAACGTTTGTGAATACAGGCCCTGTTCAGATACAGTCAGACTGGTTAGTTGTGCTGTCATCCAGGAGGCCTATGTTGGAATCCCGCGCAGAATGCGTCATGTCCTGTGTCATCCACATCTGATTCTTGTGGAGAAGTTCTCAGCTGCTAGCAGAATGGCAAATAACACTGATTGATAGTTAATTCCAGGAAAATAGGATAGGACAACTGAACAACATGTTTAACTGAATAAATGTTAAAAATGATGTTAAAAACCAATAAAAACAAAACAAAATCTGATGATACACTTTTGGGAGCAGATTATGTTAGCTTTGTAAACCACAGGAGATTGTCACGAGTTCTCTCCCTTCTAGATTTCTCCACCTTTGTCTCTTCTATGGTATATGTATTAGGGATGTAAATGATTAACCGAATATGCAGTTATTGGTTAGTAAAATCACTAACCAGTTAATCGTTTATTTTTATAAAGACATCTACTTTTTATTTTGGAAAAAATCGATAAAAAATATTGCAAGATATCCGTAGTAACAATCTCAATACTTTGTCCCTGAAAAGTGTGAGACTGATGCTTAGGACAAAATCAATAATCTGCAACTACCAGTTTGACACGTATGCATTTGCTACACATATGAAAAGGTCATTTAATAGTTGTTTGTTTCAAATGACAGTCGTAAAACTCTTTGGTTGTTTGAGAATTTAGGCATATTCAAATAGACAGATAAATGATGTTGTTATTTCCAACCTCTTGTTTAAGTGACATCAATTCCAGAAAACGTCACATGTGACGTCACCATATACTAACAGTAAGCAATATTTGCCCCATATAGCAATATGAAAACGAAGTGACCATATAGAGTAAATTTTGTTTCCTGCTTGCAAATGGTGACATCACATGTTGCACATGGTCGCCGCTTCTTCCATCCGTCCTTCCGTCCGTCCCACTTTTCTTGTCCGGACTACTTCTCAGAAACCAACAACTGGAATTCAACAAAACTTCATGGGAAGCTTCACTACCAAGAAGAGATGCACATATTATCACTTGGTTTTGGTTGGAATATTTTTCCACAGAGTTATGGCCCTTTGATTATGCCACATATAGTATATATGGTACCATTCTTGTCCGGACTACTTCTCAGAAACTACCGACTGGAATTCAACAAAACTTTATGGGAAGCTTCACTACCAAGAGGAAATGTGCATATTATCACTTGGTTTTGGTTGGAATATTTTTCCACAGAGTTATGGCCCTTTGATTATGCCACATATAGTATATATGGTACCATTCTTGTCCGGACTACTTCTCAGAAACTACCGACTGGAATTCAACAAAACTTTATGGGAAGCTTCACTACCAAGAGGAAATGTGCATATTATCACTTGGTTTTGGTTGGAATATTTTTCCACAGAGTTATGGCCCTTTGATTATGCCACGCATAGAAGATATGGTATCATTCTTGTCCGGACTACTTCTCAGAAACCACAGACTAGAATTCAACAAAACTTAATGGGAAGCTTCTCTACCAAGAGGAAATGCTCATATTATCACTTGGTTTTGGTTGGAATATTTTTCCACGGAGTTACGGCCCTTTGATTATGCAACATAGTACATATGGTACCATTCTTGTCCGGACTACTTCTCAGAAACCACAGACTAGAATTCAACAAAACTTAATGGGAAGCTTCACTATTAAGAGGAGATGCTCATATTATCACACATATTTTTCACAGAGTTATGGCCCTTTAATTATGCATCATAGTACATGTATGGTACCATGGTACCATTCTTGTTTGGACTAATTCTCAGAAACTTTTGACAGGAATTCAACAAAACTTTATGGGAAGCTTTATTACAAAGAGGAGAGGCGCATATTATCCGGAGTTTTGATGGGACTGTTTTTCATACAGACATGGCCCTTTGATTATGCAACATATAGATTAAATATTTTCAGCTATATAAGATAATCAAAATTATATTCTTTTAATTTTTCAAGTAAGTTTTTGTTGTAGGTAAATGTTTGTCTACGTAGTGTTTATAATATATACATGTATATATTTGATTTCAAATATATTTACTTGTTTTTATGGCACCTTTCAAGATCACCTCATGTCAGAACTCAAACAATAAGCTTTGTTTTTGTTTTTTTAAATTATGATAAAAAGTATTGAACAAAAAGGACATTCACTCACTGGTCCATCTGTCAACACCGTACTTATTTGATCATCAGCTGATATGGATTTGTATCAACAGTCTTTGTTGTAAAGGTACGCATTGCATTGACATGGGCACTTGAATTAATTGTGAATAAAGGCTTCTTATATCTGTAGCAAGATTCCTTTTTTCAGTTTATTTTTCAGTTAGCTGGATTATCCTAGCGCAACATGTAATTAAATTGTTCACTATCTCAATTTCATTGTACATTTTTGTATACCTATTTTCTTGGGAGATCCAGGACATTTCCAGTGCTGCATATAACATTCAGATTGTAACCATCAACAAAGTGAAATTTTCCAATTTGAGTCTTGTTGGAGGTTATAACCATACTTCGGGGAGCATCCATCGGTTCCACCGATATCCTTGTTTTGAAATGACGTCACTTACAGAAGAGGTTGGAAATCCCACAGCGGTGCTCATATAATTTCTCATGTAATTAACATACATTATGATGTTTTATTTATGTCATGCAGAGTGAATATTGGGCTGAAACTTTATGAAATGGCAATGGACATGAATGAGACAAGCGAATTCCATGCAAAGTTCATGTCTGAATCATACAGAGTAAGTATGTTTGTCATTTAATGTAGGCAGTTCCTTTAAATTAGGGAGTATATTTTACTGAGGGAGTTTAAAAATATACTAGATGTGATAACCAACGTCATTAATACAGGTTTTGTCATGGCAATGTTCACATGTATCTATCTATAGATGTGACAATTTGGTAATGAGGAATTATTGCTGATTGGATAACTGCGAAATCCCAAGTATGTATTCAGGGAGGCACAGTGGTCGAGGGGTAGAGCACCTGACTCCTGATCCAAAGGTCGTGAGTTCAAGCCCTGCGATGAGCGGGGTTTGATCCAGACTTCAAAATCCCTGAAGATGATGTGAAATAAATATTGATTGCTCGATTATCTAAAATAATCGAAAAATTGTCGCTGGACATCCGACGTCGGCAACAATCAATTATGATTTACAATAATCGATTATAATCGGACATTTTGACTGAAGTGTTATTTCAATAAGATGATATCATATATACTCAAATTTTAAAGTGTACATTCAAATTTTACAGTTATATAGAAATGTTTTCGATGTATTCAGTTAAATACAAATATACAAAGAAAACATACAAATACAATATATATATTGAATGATAAAATGATCTTATGATAAAAGAGTAATGTCAAACCCCATTGATGTTAAATGTAGTAAAAAGAGAGAAATAAAATTATATTAGCTCTAAAAATCTAAATATGGATCGATTATTTCCAATTCAATTATCGTTTATGAGTTTTCAAACCGATCCGATAATCGATTTTGAAATGGGTCAGAATATCCATCACTAAAAATGAATAAGTTTAAACTGAGCATATGTAGGATATATCTTTACTTGAGACACATGGTTTCCTTTTATTGCAGATTTACAAACAAGCCATCGAGAAAGAAAACATCGAAGACATGCCCGCATACTGGCACAGAAACTTCGCTCTGGCCTGTGAGAGAATGCTCAGAATTGGTCATTCATATTCTAATACTCAAATACTGACAGACACCATCCTCCATTTTGAAGAGTATATGAAAAAAGATCCAACTGATGAAAGTGTTGCAATTATAGAAAAGTCAGTACAACAGTTAAAGCAATATATTGGCAAAGTTTAATCTGACCTTAGTATGAAGCCTGGATTTTACTATTTGTCTGATGGTGTGAGAGCGTTGGACAATCACCATTGTATACAGCCATTCATTGACTTGTATTAATGTAACCTGTTAACTGGAACAGCTGAAAATCTTTTAATCAAATTAAGGGAGATAAATCCTACATTCCTTGTTTCATAAGATAGTGATCCTATCCTCATTATGCAATTGTATCAATTTTCTATATTCTGTAGTTAAGGACTACTTTCTAGTCGCAAATTCCTCATATTTATTTATGTATCAAATACTTCAATGAAACTGATCACTGTTTAACTTTAGCTTATCTATGTATTTACGCAACACATTTTAGAGTTTTTGCACACATTTTAGAGTTTTAGCAATGCATTTTAGAGTTTTTGCAATGCATTTTAGAGTTTTTGCAATACATTTAATAGTTTTTGCACTGCATTTTAGAGTTTTGGGAGCTGAAAAAAGGGTTCAAATAAGAATATAATCCATAGTCATTGCTTAGGTTAATGATGCAATATATAATTGTGATACATACTGCAATGTATTGTTGTACATACATTTGTATTGCAATATATTGTTGTACATATTGCAATATATTGTTGTACATATTGCAATATATTGTGGTACACATTGCAATATATTGTGGTACATATTGCAATATATTGTGGTTCATATTGCAATATATGGTAATATGCTACAGGCATATTGTTACAAACCCAAGCCTGTATCTCAAGGTAACACAATTATGTTAAGCCTCATGCAGGCTTCATACAGAAATGTACAGACATAATTCAAGCAATATTCAAACGCATGTCATAGATAAAAAATTAAATAGCCTTTTTCTGCGCAGCTGTGCAGAATGTCTGTGTTTATGCATTAATTATCTTATATTTACCATCAGTATTATGTTCATTATGAAAAGCATTAAGTCAAAGGGATTATGAGATGTTTTTACCTGTAAAGTTTTATAGATTAGAGTATTCCATTTGTGGAAATAGGTTATCGCGTTGAAATTTGGATAGTTTGAGTCATACGTTCAATCATACATAGTCGCATTCTGAAGATAAACATCACACAGCTGCTGAAATTACCTGAGAGTTGTCAAATTAACATATATACCTGTATAAGGAAATGGAATGTACCATTCTAAACAGGTCAGTAGAGGTTCTCAATAACACATCATGCTTACCATACAACACATTGTACGCAGTAATCAAAATAGCATTCATTCAAAGTAAATGCATATTAAGTGTGATTCTTTCTATTTCCAGTATTTCACTGTATATACTTTCAATTTCTTGCTTATTTATCTGCAGGAGATGTGTAAATGATTTATGCTGTAAAATACATTCAAGTTAATTTTCAAATGTAATTTTTACTCCTCTATTCTGATTTCGATCATTGAAATACCATTAGTTTTGAACAAGAGATGTCTGTAAAACATTATGCTCCTCCGTGACTTTGACCCTGTGACCCCAAAATCAATAGGGTTCCTCTGCTACTCAAGAGGATTGTATGGACCAAGTTTGAGGATGATAGGTGAAGGTTTTCTTGTGTTATTGATAGGAAACAAAAAGGTTTCGGATCGACGGATCGACATGTGCAAATCAATATGCACTCTCTTCTTCGAAGGGAGGCATAAACAAAACTTAATTACTAGGAAGGTCAACGTATTGCAATTTTTGTATTCCAAGTGAATTCGAAATTTCAACTTTCTTCCATTAAAAATGGCATCGCGTATTTGTTTATCATCACCATTTCTGCATGCACATGGACATAGTTTATAGTTTGAGTTTTGAGAAAAGCTTTGTTACTGCCTATATGAAAACCTTAGTTTTGCTTATTGCTTATATCCAAAACTGAAAAACCAATTGTTGACGTTTCCTTCAGTAAAATGGCTGAATATAAGATTATGATTATAATACTTCGAGACAACGAATATGTCATACAAAGTTGCATCACAAATCAATCGTGTTTATTTAGCAATAAATAAAATCAAAATGGTTCCAATATTTTGCACGATTCCAATCACATAAACACACTTATTTCTCCAATTTTCCCCAAACGATACCTGAACATCCCTCAATAAAACAATCAAGTATCACTCCCGTAACAAGTCAAGGATTTAATCCATGCAGACGAATGGAGACTTGGAAAATGCGAACGAATTGTGAATAAATTAAGACATCACTAGGATGAACTTATCCACTTATTCTAACAAAAAAACATAATACATGCAAAATATCATCACCATAGCAACAAAAACATACACAAAATGTCTATAACAAATTAAAGAATACACTAATACATAGAACTAATCTACTAATATACCAATCATAGTAATTATAAACACATAAAATCAAGTGCAAAATCAAAAAGGCAAGATTTACTACACAAAATGTACACTCCAGACATTATTGTGCTAACAAAAAAAAACCGAATCAGATCGAACCTGCTAGATCTACCGTAATCATGCTTAGCAAACATTTACAACACAAATCTTATACATCGATATCTTCACTGGTATAATTTTGTTTTGAATCAATTGGAACTTTACACTTCACATAAATTAACTAAAATCATGTTAAATTTAAGAATTTCAGCTAATTTTTCAAAGCAAAATCATAATGCTTGTAGTATTACAGTTTAAGCCATAATTCGTTTTCTTTTCATTCTCACAGAAAACTTATACTAATCAAACCACTAACAATGAAATCATCATAGAGCTACCATTGATAACTTACATACACTTTGACATATTAGGGCTTCCACCCTTCAAAGAGGGAAAGCATGAAAGGTCAGTGTGCAATTTGAACAAGCATGTATCGGAAGATACACGTATGGCTGAACAACCAACAAGTAAGAATTAACATGCCATCCCACAATAATACCCAGTTCATGCTATTAAATAAATACTAAGTTGAAGTAAGCAAAAGCTTATAGCTGAGGGGGAGTGGAAATATTGGCGTATAGCTGGCAACACGCTCTGTTAAACACCTGATTCTTGTTGTTTGGCAGTTGCACTCTTGATGTGCTCTTAACAGCAGTTGAGCTGTCCAATTTCCACTCTCTGCCAAGTACATTCCATTGTCTATTAGTGTTAAAAATTCTCTATCTTCTACTGAGAGTCCAATTACTTCATCATTACAAAAATGTACTACTTTTTGCGAAAATATCATTGTCTAATTCTCGCCATACACTTTCTTCGATTCTGAACTTGTTCTTGCAAGGCGGTGCCAAAGACTCTCGATTTTCACCAATAACATAAGTCTTGTTCACATTTATTTCTTCTAATTCATGAACTCTTTCTTCCAAGACTGGAATAAGCCAGATGGTTGATGGGGATTCAAAGGTTCCTTTGCATTGAAGTGTCTTGTGCAAATAGCACATGCTAGAACATGTTCACAAATTTACTTGGTCATTTCTGGCCAAAACATAATATCCCTAGCATGTCATGTAGACTTGTTTATACCCATTGTTATGTTACTATGTCCCTACGATGTGGAGATAATAATAAGAACTACAGAGTTGTTCTTACTACGATTTTTGTACAACTTTATTATAAGAGTTTGGGTACCTAACTAACCCTGTGACAATGCATGCACAGCTTCTTATATGTGATAAGGTAGACAACTCTGGGATACTATCACACCCATGTGACCAATATGTACAGTATTTATCATTTCACTTTGCACTGACATTGGGATAACTATTTTTTGTTATGGACGACAAACTTATTGTCAAAGGACAGTTCATCTCTATGATTCCAATTCTCAATCACTGATGTTGGACAGTCATGTCTGTTGTTAGGCCAACCTTGAGAAAATTGTGTGGATTAACATTTAAATTTGACTATCGTCACAAGTAGCGATTCTGAGTTGTTCTATATTTTTATCACTTACTGGCAGTGTTTGTAGTACAGTGTGTACTAAATCTTGGTATGTTTCGTCACTCTCATGTACGAATTTCCTACTTAATGCATCACCAAGAGATATATTACATCCTTTGGCATGGATGACAGTGTCAAAAGTGCTGTAGCTGTAAAAGCTTTCTCTGTAATGTTGGACGGGCCTCCCCTGGCTTTTTTATATGTGTAGCCAATTGAAAAAAGTTGGAGCCACTTCTGAGCCACTTTGAGCCACCAGAGCCAGAACCGTTCATTTATGATATAAAGAAGTAAAATAAAACAGACATGTATATACAATGTATTATAACACATTTATTTCACTCATAAAGTTTACAAACAGTAGCTCACATATATATACCTATAAAAATACTGCTTAAACCAAACATCAATGATACAGACATGTAAATACAATGTATAATAACAAATTCATAAAGTTCAAATATATATAAACAGGTCTACCAAAATAATGCTTATACTAAACATCATGATCATTTGATAATGTGTAACAAAATACACTCCATGCTGCATTTCGTGTTCATAATGACATTGTTAATTGTCAATATTAATATCACACATATCACACCTAACAATCAAAATTCACATTAGTATCTTACGAGATTTCTCAGCCTTCCATTTTTTGAATGCAGAATTAAACTGGCCATCAATTGATATTCTCATCAAACTATTAAGGGCAGACATGCTCAGGGAATTTCTAAGGCAAGTTTTTATTATGTTCTGTTTGCTTAAACCCCGCTCACAATCAACTGTTGAGACAGGGGCCACAAGTAGTCTCCCGGCTGCCTCTGCAGCTGATGGGTAGACATCCCTGTGCTTAAGGGCAAGATTGGCCATTCCCCTAGTAAAAGCAACAGACCTGTTCCCGTTGTCAATGCTGGCATGGGCAAAGTTAAAAAAACAACCCAACTCATCCCTAAAACCTTCCATATCTATTGATCCTAAATATTCAGTCACTAAATCAATGTCAGTACCTTTTGTGGTTTTATTGATACAGGGGTTAAAAAAATTGCTGAGAGCGATCAGTGTGGCACTGTCATCATTGTCTGAAAACCTAACATTTAGGCTGTTGGTCATACCAGTCACAAATTGATTGCATGCACTATCTGCCATGTTTCTCTGCTTTAAACTGTCCCTAATTGTATGTCCATGAAAATCAAATGTAAGTAAGCCATCGGAGTCATGCTGGGGATCAGATGGGACCTCAAATAGAAATTTTGAAAGCATTTGGCCATCTTTCTTGTTCTTTAATCCCTCAAGAGTCTCAATAGCTGCCCTTAGCAAAGGCGTAACCTCTGTAAAATCAATGTCTGACTTCTGGTATGTCTTAGAAAGAATGCATTGGGGCTTTAAAACATCACTCAGAAAATGGACCATGTAAAGAAACTTGTAACAGGACAATGACTTATGCAAGCAAAGGGCCTTACCAGATTTCTCTTCAAGAAACACTGAGATTAGACTAGAGTAATTGGATATCATTGCAGAGACAGAACCTTCAAAACTAAGCCAGCGGGTGTGGAAAACTTCCTTAAATCTAGAGCATTGACCAGGCATAAGAGATTGGACAGTTTCAAGCAATGCCATGTTCTTAGGGGAATAATGAAAATACTTATACACACTATTCAGTATTTCCTGCATCAACAATGTTCTGATTTAGAACTGAATGAGGGTTACAAATATGAATGGAGGCACACAATAGATTTCATAATTTATTTCTCCAAAATTCTTGTGACTTTAAAATGTTTGCACAATGTGATGGATACTATGGATGTACACCTCCATCTTAACATGTGATTACTGCCACTTCTGCCATGTTCAATCTCTTGATTCACTTGTTTGCATGTGAATCGGATCACATGACAGCCAATTTAGAACAAATGAAGTCTGCACATCAGCTAAATAGCTGTTTTTCCTTATCATTGGCTCCTTCTACTGAGCTTTTTTTTCCTTTTGTTCTTTTTTTCTAGTTCTTGGTTCTTCATCAATCATTTTATTGTGACCATTTGTCATTTCTTGTTGTTTTTCCACAATGGACTTAGAATGTGAGAATGTAATCAAACAGCAACATGATATTGCAACATACTTTGCACTCTTTGACCATATATTTTTATACCCCCACAAACGAAGTTTGAGGGGGTATATAGGAGTGAGCTTGTCGGTCGGTCTGTCTGTCGGTCGGTCGGTCGGTCTGTCGGTTTTCATGGTTTCCGGACGATAACTCATGAAAGGCTAGACAGATTTGAAAAATTTTTGGTACACAGGTGTAACATCAGAAGATACAGGTCAAGTTCGATATTGGGGCTGGTGGGGCCAAGGTCAAGGTCACTGTTACTAAAAATAGTTTCTCTTACTTTCACTTACTAGCAAATGGTTTGTTTTTAGTTGTAAACGACTTATCTTTCTGTGAAAATAACTGTTATTTCTAGCATATTGTTTGATATATTTTGCATTGATTTAGTTCCATTTTGCCCAGCTTTTTGTGAGCAATTCTATACAAGTTCAGTTTTTTATTTCACAGGAACTGTTGATTAGTTCTTACTGTTCTGTTGGCAGCATTTTTGGTTTATTACATTCAGATACTAGCAAATGGTTTGTTTTTGTTGTTGAAGACTCGCCTTTCAGTGAAAATAACGGGATTTCTTTTAAAATCCATTGAAATAAGGCATAATATAATGTTATATCCAGGTAGTTTGATTATTTGATTAAATCTGTGAAACTGCAGTCAAGGACAATGGAACAAAATGTCTTGATTGCGAATATAAATTGTATCAATTTAATACGCTTTGTTGCTATATTTGTTCGAATTTGAATGCAAAATGTTCAGATCTTGGGAGTTAAAATCAAATATATTGGTGTTACTAGTTCATACTCTAGTCGAATGTATCATTATATTTCTTTGTGACAAAGTGCTATATATTACTGTTCATTTTTTCTATTTTATTGATTTTGACCTGACTCCCATACTGTGGTATTCATATCACCTCCGAAATATTAAAATGTACACAATTCTTATTATAACCCCACTTCAAAATATGCAATGGGGGCTATATGGGAATCACCACTTGTTCCGTCATGTCACATAACATGGTTTTCCATGAATTATTTTTACCAAGCCTAGTTGTGTATATTGTCGGCACATTCTGATTGTGGTCCTGTAGTGATAGATAGTGATAGATAATTTCATTGTCTTGACTGGCGGCCATCTTTGAATTTATCAAAAATATGTCTGACAAAGCGGTATTGTGGGGGTATTAATCACCTTCAGTGATAGCTCTAGTTTTGGATGGATTGGGTCTCTTAAAAAACAGCTGTTATATGTATTGCAATAGTGGGGTGTTAATTCTGCATGTCATTATTTTTCTCCTTCATCCTTAAATTGTACTAAAATATGTCTTTTGTGCCAAAATGTTAGTACAAACTTTCATTGATTTGGATGCTTGAAGAAATAGGACCAAAGCTAATATTCTGAGATGTTGTATGAAGGAATGGGTTTAAATGTAGCTAATTGGTTCCGCTGATTTCATACATGTAAAACATTTTAGATAGTTATATAAATTAAATTATTTCCAGTGCAACATGTACTGATCCTGTAACGTTGATGGGAACATTAATAATATGGGCCTCTTGTTATTTTGAGGTGTGTGATTTTTTTATGACAGCAACTCTGTATTAATCAACATTGATATGTTCATTGCATTTTGAAACTGTATGTGCAATTCTTGTCTTGTAAATCCATGATATTTTTTAATTGGTTACATTAATGTTGAATATGTATACATGCTATTTTCTTCATTTGTGAGTGTAACTTATTTTGTATATGAACTGTGTTACATATAGTGTGCCTTTGTTTTACTTTTATAAAGAAATAAATGATTGTAATCATTATATTTTTCTTTTCTTCTATTACATTCATAGCACATGCAAATATCGAATGTGAGCATATACAATTGGTTTTCAATAAACAATGCCACTTAATTTGAAAGTTTTAAGTTTTCTTGACAAACATGCATAAACACACACACACAAGCATACACAGACACACATGACATAGCCGTACATTTGCATATTGTTTTAATGTATATGAGCAAGAGTATTTTGTGAAGATGAATTCCAAATATATCCTTTGCTTTGCCTTGCACAATGTGTTGTATGTAAGTGCAAAATGGTCTTCTTTCTGGTGTTAGTGGACACTTAAGCAAAAGTGGTGCTGCATGTTCAACTTGTCCATCTAGATGAATCAACATGACACTTTTAATGTATTTATTCAGCTCTAAATAAACTGTTTTTGTCATTCTATTGAAAACCAACATTTAAGGACTTAATTAAATCAAGGCACTGAATGTGGCGACAGCAAGAGGCTCACTGCAGATCACAGACGTCACTTTGACATAGATTTACATATCACAATAGTCTATCAAGAACACTTTGTTATGTCAGTATATTAAATAATAAAGGAGTTGAACACACAAGAATATATACAAAGAATTGGTATAGACAGTCAGAAGGATGGATCTGTCAGTATATTAAATAATATAGGAGTTGAACACACAAGAATATATACAAAGAATTGGTATAGACAGTCAGAAGGATGGATCTGTCGGTATATTAAATAATAAAGGAGTTGAACACACAAGAATATATACAAAGAATTGGTATAGACAGTCAGAAGGATGGATCTGTCAGTATATTAAATAATAAAGGAGTTGAACACACAAGAATATATACAAAGAATTGGTATAGACAGTCAGAAGGATGGATCTGTCAGTATATTAAATAATAAAGGAGTTGAACACACAAGAATATATACAAAGAATTGGTATAGACAGTCAGAAGGATGGATCATTACCATGTCCCAGAAATGGCAGGATTTTGCGGTTGACAACTGTCGCCTGGTTGCACTTTCTGTACAAGTTACACAAATCATTAATGCATTATTTTCATTGTAAAATGAAGTACCGATACAATCGTACAACAGTGCTGTGTTTCTATTCGACTGTTCAAACACATCTTATCTGCCCACAGTATTTCACGTATTTTCTCCGTTGTTATTATTTTAATCTGTACTTTTCTACCTGTCGTTAGTAATATTTCAATCGATAATATTTAACAGTCGACAAAAAATAGATGAATTTATTCAATTGAGAAAAATTTCCGTGAACACACATACATTTACTTCATAGTTTAGGGAGGAAACAAGATGGTCACAGTAATTCGTTAGCATATAAAAGACATAACAATAAGTGAATATATATGACATCATGAGCTGCAAGTCTGTAAATGGCATTTTAGTAAACGATACTTGATATATATTGATGTATCCTCTATGTGTCTTATCCAATATATGGATTTTGACGAAGCAATGACAGCCTTAACCTCGTATATAACAAACTCCGTCTGCTGGCTTCCAAATAACATGCAGACATGTGTGAAATAATAATACGCGCAAGTAGGTTAGAAACACGCTCAAAATAAGGGCTCACCACACAAAGTCTTCACCCAATGGTTACGGTAAGGGGGAGTAACCACTGTCGAAACGTCAGAGAATTTATAGTCCTAACGCCTAATTGGGAATCGTTTTTCGAATTTTTAAAAAAATTATTATAGAACTAATTTGAGTTAATACAAACTACTTAATAAAATTTCACAAAAGATTTTATTTTTTTTGGTGGTAGTAATCTATGAAATAAACTCGGCAATTTGTAAACTGAATTCGCGGGAGCGGCTGTACACGTAATTTTCAACCAAGATGGCGACCTACGGCAGTTTGCTGCGTGACCGGTATACAAAGAATTAATTTTGTTTCAATTTACCGTTTGTCATACGTGCTAACTTTAAAACATATAGACTGCGCTTAATTTCACAAAGTTTATAATTGATACCATCTCACTCAGTCTCTATTTTGCATAAATAAGTGGTGCATATAATCTCATTAATTCCAAAGACCTACTTTGTTAATTCTGATTAAAATCAGACTTAATTAACCTGCATATCGAGTATGTACTTACGCACGTACCTTAAACGATCTGATGTCATACCCAGTAATTCCATTGAATTGTCAGAATTTAGAGACAATTAACTGCACACCTGACCGAGATAAATTCAGAAATGCTCAGTTTAGTTTTTGCATGAATTTTTGTAATCAACTTTTGTCAAAAATCCTAAAGCTTAGTGGCCATTTGTGAAGTTAGTTGACCAGGAGACTTCAGGTTTGTAAAGCGTTTAAGACAAATATGTCTGAAGACAAAAGTGTACATCATAACTTTGGTTTAGAGTTAGTTGGGCTGCCTGACAGACATAATTCTCCCATGCCCATAGTCCTATAAATAAGACCCTACATACCTTATTTGACATTTTCGTGTTATGTAGGGTCTTATCAGCTTCCTATCAATGTCATGTAGCACTTTCCAACACAATTCTGAGGCGTTCTTCATTCTACAGTCCTTTTACCTGTTTCTCCGGCAATTAATGATATAGTTTCGCATATTCCAAAATGCTACATCACATTGCATAGGGCTCGTTTAGACGTTACATCCAAACTGAAAGTAAAATAACTACATAATGAATGTTGATGGTTAAATGGACATGTACATGTCTAATAATTTGGACTACCGCGCCCCGGCCACAGTGAAATCCTTCTATGTAATTAACCTTGTGCATACATTTTTAATGATAGTGCATTAAATTTTGATACAGAATACCTCGTGAAAGTTTGCCCCGAGTCTAAAGTTTGTTTGACCTCAACTCACTGAGATGTTTTTCCTGCTACTGTCTGATACATGCTTAGTCACTTTTATGCAAATTCTCTCGTAACTATAAGAGCTGGAAATAACAGCTTAAAACAATATCCCTATAGTAGATCACATTTATTTTTGTAGCCTGGTATTCTCGTCATTGGGCAACAGTGTGTAGTACTCGTGCCCATTGCCGGTTGAACCAGACATTTTCATTGAGGTCATGCCCTCAAGTTTAGGATTTGGAAAGGATGTGTCATTTAATTATATGGCATGAATGTTCCCCTTAACATATCAGCATGCAAGATCCACACCCCTAGCACCTAGGTCAAGGTCACTCTCAGACTTCAGAGGATAACAGTGTTCATTTTGCATCTTGGCAATAACACTGTCCTCCATCAAAGGGTTTGAAATCGTATAAAGACTTTCCCTGTTATTACCGTGTCACCATGTGGTTTCTCCCATCATGCATCGATGAAGTGGCACAAAATTGATAATTGTTAAGTATACATTCATTGTTGCTATTGCCATCTTGGTCCCTGGCTAAGTTCAAGACTGAGGTATTATATGAAATTAATGAGACAAAATCCATTTCTAGGTGTCGAGACTTATAGAAAACCTATTTTACCTGTCACGTTTGTCAATTTACCTTCAGAGTGTTAATTATATGTCAGTTCCCTGGCATCAGCTTGAGGGTAGTCATGGAGATTAGGGTTGTGTAGAAATCTTAGATTTATCTTATTAAGTAAAAAAACATAGGCTTGTAAAATTAAATTGATCCATCTAATACAGACCATTAGCATTATTTTCATGTTTGTTTTCTACAGATCCCCACATAGAATGGGCTGGTTATCACTGTGTGTGTTGCTAGTGTCTATGATGGGAATAATGTGTGTGAGTAGAGACAACTTTAAAACTTGTGATCAAAGTGGATTTTGCAAGTAAGTTGTGATATCATGGAGCATCTGATATAATATTCTCAGATAATTATTTTAGTTTAAACATTTTTATTTTACATCGATTGTGAAACACATTCTTATAACTTATACTAATCAGTCTCGATGACTGCTTCCTGACTACCAATAAGTACTCATGCCAAATTTAGTGTAGTTTGAGATTAAACTCAACTGATCACGGGCTTGAACTCTTGACTTTGGATCAACCACTGCACCTCAGATAATTGGTGATTAGTCATGTTTTTATGAACATCGAGTGTTATGTTTATGAATATTGCTGTAACAGTTCAGCTATTATCAGTCTCTTGTCTTTTACACACTCGTGTACTGCATTTAACACTTAGTCTAGGACTAATGTCATGTAATAAGAAGAAAATGTAATATTCAAAAATACAATCTTTTCATTTGCAACATCATTGAATGTAAAATTGCTATGTCAAACTGCTTATGGTATGTACATAATGTAAGATATTGATCTTTCTATGTATACTTTATAGCATGTCTCTTACACCATCTCCTGGGTCGAGTCAGGTGACCACCAAGGGTTAAAAGCATTTAAATGAAAACATTTAGTCCTGATTGCAATAGAAGTTGTGAATGTCATTTAATTATTATATTTATAGTCTTAATATTTACATGGGTACTTCGGTCATTTGGTATTGCTTTTTCATTTGGTCAGTTAGGACTTCAGGAAAATTTTGTGATGCAAGCAGCAAGTGTAAAAAGCTGCTGATAAAATGCCAATTGGGTCCAGTAAACTGGAAACCTAAATGTTGATGGTGACTGTTCAGTTACTTGTCTTATTTAACAGGAGACATCGTGCATTGGAGGCAGGAAGTAGTCCATATATTGTATTAATGGATTCAATCAAAGTGTTACAGAGCTCCACTGTAGAACTTCAGGTAATGAATACTAAGAATAATGTAAGATTACGTCTACAAGTGTCGGCATTGAAAGATAACACAGCAAGACTGAGAATAGATGAGCTTGATCCTATAAAGAAGAGATACGAAATTCCTGTCGGAGATGCTCTGGTTGGGGAGCCAAAACTGCAAAAGTAAGTGAAAAAAGTAGCTCGGGGAAGATATTAATTGCTAGATTTGAAATACTTACATTTATGCATCACCATATAAAAGGTCACCATAGATGTCTATATCCTGAGGTTCCATTTGACCCTTGGATTTTCCAAAAGGCCACATTTTCATCTTTAGGATTCTGGTTGAAGGGTCAATTTATTCCTCTGAAATATAGGTATTTGGTAAAATGGAGTAAAAAAATTATCGAAATGACATTTGAGATTCAGCACCTAGTGGAAACCCTGTGTAATATCATCGAGAATGTCTACAGTTCTTTGGTAGTCATTTATGATGATCATTTTTAAATAATGATATTTTTTTTATAAACTATTGGTGTTGATCTGAAATATGAATTGGACAAATGAAGTGACAGAAATGATCTTAGTTCCGTACCAATGTATCGTAGTACTAAAATGTATTGTAGTTTTTTAGCTCACCTGAGCATGAAGTGCTCATGGTGAGCTTTTAGGATCAATGAATGTCCGTCGTCGTGCATCAACATTTTCTTTAAACAACATCTCCTCCTATACTACTGAATGGATTTTGTTTAAATTTCACAGGAATGATCCTTGGGTGGGCTTCTTTCAAAGTTGCATAAATCATTCCAGTCCGCTGCATAATTAGGTCACAGAGGCTAAAAACAGATTTTAAAAGTGTAAACTTTTAAATTCTTCTAGTCCAAAACCTTAAGGCCTAGAGCTTTGATATATGGTGTGTAGCATTGTATAGTGGTCCTCTTACAAGATTTCATAAATTATTAGGTTTCGTCAAAAAACATGGACGCCGGGGCGTGGCCGTTTTCCCTATATTATTTCGTAAAAACAACTTATTTTTTTGTAAATATGAATTATTATTTCGTAAATACAAATGGCAGTGTAGTCGGGTGAGCGATATAGGGCCATCATGGCCCTCTTGTTATCTGTAACTTCTGTTGGTCAAGTCAAATCCAGAAAGCCAAACCATTAAAAATAGATCTTACTTGTGTTTATGTAGTAATCATAATTCAAGATATTCAAGTGTGCCGAAACTTTTGGATGGCAGTGTATAACTTATTTAAAATTTGGCAGTTGATTATAATTATACAAATGAAACACGTTTTAGTTATTGATAATTGAAACATTCTTTCAAAATTTCGTTTAAAGATGCACATAGTAATTTTTTGCTACATACATTCTTCCATGGTATTGAAGGGGAAACACAAATGTTGAGTGCACAGAGACATCTCTTATTCTATGTTTCAGTATGCAAGTTTTGGAGAGAACTGATGGAAGCATTACTCTTGGATTTGAAAAAAATAAGATACTAATCACAAGTAATCCATTCCGAGTCGACTTCATCAACAATGATGAGGCTGTTGTCAGCATAAACGCCCAGGGACTGCTGAAGTTTGAGCATTATAGGAAGAAGGAAGTACCACCGTAAGTTCTTTGAGTTACATCCCATGCATGCCTTCCCACTCTTTCCCTCAAACATTCTCATATGGATATGGAAATACAGTATAACCTCAAAATTAAGAACACAAGTTCCAAGTCAAATTTCAATGTTTTGCTCTTTATTCAACCTCGATATTAAGAGCACATCAATAACAATACCAGTTTTCAAGTGACCAAAGGGTGGTGTTATTTTTGAGGTTTTACTGTAAATGTACCTCCATTTTTGGGAGGGAATTTTACGAGGAAAAAGGCCTGGGATTATATGTCATTATATGGCATACTCCGCCTACTTGTCTAGGACTTCTTGTTTGTCCTCTAGTTTATCTTGCCAATGACAATGAACAGATTGTTTAGGTTATTTACTTGACAAAGTCGATATAAAGCTGAAACACAGCTGATAATCAATAAAGTTTGTCGTTATTTTTAGGGATGTCAACGAATATTCGGATATTCGTCATTTGAATAATCGATAAAATATATAATTTCAATATAAAAGTGGAATGGAAGTGTATTAAATTTCAATAATGGGCATTATCACATTGAATGACATTTTATGCCTAAAAATAATATATACTGGTGTTAATTGACGTGTCAGGTTGTATATTTGGGTGCAAGAGAAATATATCACTCTGGTGATGACACTTAGACCCTGAGGATATTAGTAATATTAGTAGTAGAAGGTCGATCGAATATTGAATACCACAATTGCCATTCGTTGACATCCCTAGTTATTTTACAATGACAGAAATACTTCGGTTTCAAGTCGTATTGTTTAAATTGTGTAAGTATCTTAGTCAATTACTCTCAATTGTTAGATTATAACTTTGATATGTCTTAAAATTATATTGTACTTTTTATTTGATATTCTCCTGTATCAGCATTTGGGTGGGGTATGTTACTGGGACTGCAGTTAATTGCCTCAAGGGTTGTTGATGTTGTAATGGTTTCCCTTGTTTGTGTCTATCCTTCTTTCCCTCTCTTTAATCGGCATGCATGTTACAACATGTAAAGGAAATGGGTAGCTAGACTGGTTTGTTTGTAGGGGATGGATTGATGGTGTAAAGTCTTGGTTTTCCGAACGTTTCAGAGCTAAAGAAGAAACAGAAGGTGGAGAGGCAGGTGATGCTAATCAGGAAGAGAAGCCGGTAAATGATCATTCTCACATCTCATATATATATATATAGAGGATCTTACATGAGTGCTTATTTGATATTGTTTTAAACAATATCAAATAAGCACGAATGTAAGATTCTATTTATCACATAACACCATAAATAGATTGTTTTCAATCTTTAAATAGACTTTAAATAGTGCTGTGATTCGGCTATTTATGTAACTAGTTACATATGATATTTATGTCACTGCTTTATGCCACTCCTGGAGTGCAAGTTATGTGTTAAAATATATATACTTACAGTTTTACCTCGTTTATTCAAATTCTGCGGGTGCGAAATTTTATTTCAAATAATACATGGTTTGGAAAAGCCGTTTTCTGTTTGACGTGCATAAGAAGGTACATCAGGACCTAATATTTATTCGGATTATACCTAGTATTCTGATAGAAGAAGGTCTGACTGTATATATAATGGGACTTTAAGTGACATAAACAGACAGGATCACAGTTCCAGCTATTGGTTGGAGGAAGACCCCTCGGGTTCCCCTTCTAGCATTACTTTGGGCATAGGTAGGCCCTTGACCTTCACTAAGCTATTTGGACAGCTTCCTAACATACAAAGTCTATGTCCAGACGGAAACCCCACACTTGTTGTAAAGTAATGTGGCAGGAATTGTATAAAATTTGTTTTGAGCAAGATATGGGATTTATTTGGAGGAACAGGGAATACCTTCCTGCACACTGTCAATCATTGTGTGGGCAAGGGACTGATATATTTGTCTGTAACATGATGAACTTGAGAATTCGTAGATACAGGATGTGAATCTAAATCTCCAATGAGTAATATCAGGATTACCATTAGCACTAATTAAAATATCTGCACTTAGAAGTTTGCAGATACATTTATTCTTGTACTGAATTATATAGGTAATGAGCTTTTCAAGCTTGATAACAAAATATTAATTGTGATATTCCTTTCCCTTGTATTTGCTGTTAATTATGAACACTTGTCATGGTATAAAATCTTATAGGAAGGGGAAGAAGCCACTGAAGAGAAGAAAGAAGAAACTCAAGAGGAAGAAGAACCAGGAATGTGGGAAGAATCCTTTAAAAATTTCCAAGATACAAAGCCATACGGTAAAAAAAATTCTATGATCTGAAAATTCTGTTGCAGAGTCTAGTAATTTACAAAAAATATTGACGAGATAAAGTTCATAAACAGGAAGGGAAAAAGGAAGCTGTTCACTGGCAAAACCTTATTCCATCTCTCTGAATAAACTTCTAGATATGCAATTTTAATGAAACCCATTATGTCGCTATCGTAGGAACCTGATCAAAAACGTCGACATATCAGATTTCCAAAGTACTGGCAAATTAACCAATTTAGATGCTTGTACATTGTTAGTTATTCACTGATTACCTTTCCACTATGGTAGTATTTTAAACTAACTAATCCTGGGTTTTTTCTGTAGGTTTTGTAAGACAAACTGACTTGTTATAATTCGTATAATTCAATTTTTGCACTCAATTAAATCAAAAAGTGTCGATTAATTAGTTGTTGAATGGGTAAATAAACGCTGACAAGAAAATGTGTTGCCTTGTTGTTGATTTATTATGGAATAACCATTTTCTGTATCTATATTGTTTAGTGAATTTGTTAATCTTGTTTGACTTTGAGAGATTGTTTGTTCACAATGTACATATTTGCAGGTCCATCTTCGGTTGGCTTGGACATCTCATTCCCAGGATTTGAACACGTGTATGGTATACCAGAACATGCTGATTCCATGGCTTTGAAAACTACAAAGTAAATATTGTAGTCATTAAGTTTTATCATACATTACTGTCAAATGTGCCATATCCAAATACAAAACAGATATATTAACCACTAACAGCACATCTGAGCCTGTTTACGGGTAATATCATCTCCCAACAAGGACATGTACCTTCGACGTATGTTATTTCTTCCATTTTTAGTATGACATTTTCAAATAAGAGTTATTATTGTAATTCTGGCTTGTTCTTGCTTGGATTTAAGTGGTTATGGTCATCCAGGTAGCTAACAGGTCGATGGTTCTATCCATTGTCTGTCCCTATTCTCCACCCTATTTGCTGGAATAGTCACTGCATGACCCTGGCAGTAAATGTACTTAAAGCCCCATTTCCTATGGCTTTAAAGATGGTAGTTTTGTTTTCAAATTGTTCTGCACACTGTCTTTAGACAGCTCTTGTTTGGCATGTAGCATACATGTGAACCTTTTCTGAAGGCAAATCGGGGGATTGCACCTCGAAAAGTGGGAGATTGAAACTCAAAACGGGAGATTTTTTTGCTTGGCTGAAATTTTGTCAATATCATGTCTTCATCCGTATCATAAGCTGTTAATAGCAATATCCTGCGAATGAACTCGTAATCTGGGGGTCATCCCTTTAATCGAGTCGCCAGTTTACAATTTGATTGCCAATTGTCATATCTGAATACATTAGAAACGAGTGAAACTTGAATAAACAACATGACAAGCAATGTGCGTCGTATTTTGATCAGTGTCACCAAGCGCTTGATTCCATGGTTTAGAGCATTAACTAAAAAAATATCCCATAACAAAAATTTACGATGTTTACTTTGAAAATCCAGGAGAGGGTGAGTTGGCTGTCAAAACCGGGAGTCTCCCGCGGAAATCAGGAGAGTTCACATGTATGATGTAGCCCTTTAACATTGTCCAAGATTTGATGATCTTCATTCTGTTTCCACGCTCTGTTTTCATGATGCTTAAAGATTCCAGGAAGTAACTTGCTGATGATGTTTTGTTTTACAGGAGTACTGATCCATACAGATTGTTCAACTTAGATGTGTTTGAGTATGAGTTATATAATCCCATGGCATTGTATGGTTCTGTGCCAGTTATGTTAGCTCACAAGTAAGTATGTGTCAGTATAAATGTAAGTGACGGAACAACTTGTAGATAGATCTGAGTCCGAAGTAATGGCTAATGCCTAAACTCCTGTATTCTTATGCAAAATTTCCTATATTTTGTTGACTAACTGGTTGACTGACTGAGCTTTCATGTATTTATTTAAGTACGTTGTCCATTGTCAATGACTATATTATTTCATTTAAGTTTATTATATAGTTTTCAATTCAAAGCTATGGGCAATACTTGGCCACAGAAAATGTCTGTTATGGACATTTTATGAGAGTGTATGTTAGCTGTCACACTGCTTGTTGTACTCACTTGTATAAACAATTGATTGAACTAATTTAAACTGTCATGTTCTTTGTGCTTATGTTACTATCAATATGTTACCAGGTAAGTATGGGAAAAAAATTGAGTGTAATGTTGATTTTTTTGTTATGGTAACTTCTTGTCATTTTTGAGATCTACTGAAACTTATCGAAGTTTGCCTCGAGATATTGCATACTGTATTTTCAACCATGACATTACTTGTACTTGTATGTTTTCTCACAACATGATTTTCATTGTCTCCAGTGAGAAGAGAACTGTGGGATTATTCTGGCATAATGCGGCTGAGACATGGGTCGATATAAGTTCTAATATGGCTGATAAGGTAAACCATGTATATTGATGCTAACGAGATGAACATAATCATCTGTACTGACTTAAAGAGCTTACTCAACATTTTGTCTATTTTCTAAAACGACATTTTCAACACTTGAATGTAACTAGAAAGTAGTATCAGAAACAACAAGGACGAGGTCAAATATGTGGCAATGTGATGAATTATAAATATATGGCAATGCATTGAATTATAATTACATGGCACAATGTAATACATTGTATTAACATGGCAATGTAATGAATTGCAATTACGTGGCAATGTATTGAATTACAATAA
This sequence comes from Mactromeris polynyma, assembly GCA_032209605.1. NCBI lineage: Eukaryota > Metazoa > Mollusca > Bivalvia > Venerida > Mactridae > Mactromeris > Mactromeris polynyma. Next base: position 2,682,955 of record JASFXZ010000002.1, on the reverse strand, counting down.
CATGACAATGTATTGAATTACAATTACATGGCAAGGTATTGAATTACAATTACGTGGCAATGTATTGAATTACAATTATGTGGTAATGTATTGAATTACAATTATGTGGTAATGTATTGAATTACAATAATGTGGTAATGTATTGAATTACAATTATGTGGTGATGTATTGAATTACAATTATGTGGTAATGTATTGAATTACAATTGTGTGGCAATGTATTGAATTACAATTACGTAGCAATGTATTGAATTACAAGTATGTGGCAATGTATTGAATTACAATTATGTGGCAATGTATTGAATTACAAGTATGTGGCAATGTATTGAATTACAATTACATGGCAAGGTATTGAATTACAATTACGTGGCAATGCATTGAATTACAATTACATGGCAATGTATTGAATTACAATTACGTGGCAATGTATTGAATTACAATTATGTGGCAATGTATTGAAATTATGTGGCAATGTATTGAGCTACAATTACCATTACATTCATTTTCAAATATAATTAATTAAATAACAATTACATTGCCTACATAATTGATTGCAGGTACATTGAAGATATTTCCTGAAGTATTGATGTAATACTTTGACTTTATTTGCCTTAATTAAACAATATCATTTGGTTCATTGATTATGTAAGCAAATTCATGCTGGTAGTTCCAGAGAAATTTGTTTTAATTTGCAATTTCCTAAAGATACATACCATGAATTTCCCTACATTACAGAACAAAGTCCGACAATCAGTTGCATTTTGGAAGTCTTGCTGTTTGTTATTAGACCTATTGTGTTTGTTGATGTTTGAGCTGTACTGATGACTTGATGAAATGAGTTTGAGTGTATAAACGTTTTTGTATTGCAGAATTTCTTCTCAAAGATAGCAGATTTGGTGAAGGGTGGAAGCAATGAGATACCACAGACAGATACCCGCTGGATCTCAGAGAGTGGTGTTATAGATGTGTTCATCATGTTAGGTCCAACAGCGCATGATGTTTTCTACCAGTACGCCCAATTGACAGGGACCACTAACCTTCCTCCCGTATGTTTTGTTACATGGTTTAACATTTATATTTTCAGAAAAACCTCACTTTGAAATGAAGACTGACTCTAAAATAATAACGTGGGCCTTGTTCACAAACATTTTGAGACTGAATCTCAGACTTAGAATTTAAATTTGCAAAAGTTGTATTTAGCAGCATTTTGTTCTTATGAAACCTTAATGACCAAACTTTTGTCTGAATAATCATTGATACCCACTCTACACTTTTGCCTATTTCTATTAAAATCTATTCTTGTTAATAACATAGGAGCTAAAAGAACATTTAACATTGTAAAGTCTAAGTGAGTTTTAGTCTGGAAAGTTTTGTGAATAAGTGCTCATATCTTCATGGACCCATGTTGAATTTCTTCTTCCATATTTTTACTTAATAATCAGCCCACCTCATAACTTAAAACCATCAGTCTTCTTGTTGAGGCTTCACTGTAATTGTTAAAGATCTCTTATTGATATGTCTATTTGTTCTGGGAACAGTCATTTTCCTGATCTTGTCTGTCAAACATCTTCATTAAATATGGCCAATAAGATTGATTCAATATTGTTGTCTGATTAAAGGGATTGTTCATTGTTTTGCTTTCATATGGCTTGTGCTCATGATACAAACACTTCTAGTGGAAAGCCAATATATTCCCAGTGTCAGTATTCAGAATAAGCTGTCATTCTAAGGCTTTTTACTATTAATAAAGATACATTTTGGTCATTTTTGTTCAATATTTACCAAGACAAACATGAAAAATATATTTCCTATAGTTAAAACATCAATAAACAAGCATTAACAAAGAATGAACTCATAATGTATTGATCCGTATTTGGTGAAAAAAGATGTTTGTACATCAAAAAAATAAAAAAAAAGTTTTTTAACAATCAGGCTATTTTACAAGTTTTGTCTGTTAGTAATATGGTAAAAAAAATATTTTCAATTGGTTATACATTGCAATGGTTCTTATTAGAGATGTTTTAGCCAATGCAACAACAATACTGAATGAAGCCAATTCAAACATTTTATGTTCAGATGAGCCAGATATATCTTTAAAAATCTTGTAATTATAGTTAAAGATGCAAAGATTGAGTCAAATTGAAACATAGATTTAGATGACTGTTGTAGTTAATTGCATAATAGTCATTATGAGTGTATTATCTTGTATTTTGCAGTTATTTGGAATCTCATATCATCAATGTAGATGGAATTATAATGACCAAGAAGATGTGAAAAAGTATGTTATATCTAGTTATGTTTTGCAAGATCTTTTTTCTACTAGCTAACACATATGAATTCGCCTCTACATAAATGTTTACTTCAGTGACCCTCCGTCGTTTGGTTTCAAAAACAATTTTTTTGGCTTATAATGGGACCAAGAAGCCAGAAAAATATTTAAAAATATAGTCTGTTAACTTTTCATTCAAACGACATCTGCTCTGAAACTGCTAACTTTTCATTCAAACGACATCTGCTCTGAAACTGCTAACTTTTCATTCAAACAGCATCTGCTCTGAAACTGCAAGGCCAAATTTGAAGAAACTTGCCCAGTAGCATCCTGGTCTGACTGTTTCTCAAAATTTTCAAAGCTAGAAATAGAAAAACCTTTAAACGACTTCTTCTCATGAACCGATGATCAGATTTGTATCAAACTTGCTCTGTTGCTTCCTGACATGAACCTTCCTTAAGATTTCTGACATCCATATGCACAATGTAGCCAGTAGAGCATTTAATTTGCTGTTAACATGATTATGTTTTAATGTGTTTTGGCCATTGTTTTGTTTGATGTTTTGGATTTGATGACACTAATGATATTGTCTGTATTTCAGTGTTGATGCAAACTTAGACTTATACGACATTCCATATGATGTGATCTGGTTGGATATTGAACATACAGATGGTAAAAGGTATGTTGTACTTATATCCTGTCAATTTACACATATATTCTCTTATCTGTAATATATATTTCTGGGCCTGTATTCACAAAGCTCCTAAGGAGAAAATTTCCCTTAGTTTTATAAATTTTCCTTAATTATTGGAAGAAGTGTTATTTTAAGGAGATTTTATAAAGATAAGGAATTTCCTTACTTAAAATCTTAGGAGCGTTATGAATACGGGTCCTGATGTACTAATTGCGAGAGATTACCCACACCTTAATATAATATTGTGCGAAATAGCTTGCCAATTTGGTGGTACTTGGTTCAAACACTTTAAGGTAACAGTTAAATCTCAAAAATAAGACTACCCTTGGGACTCTTGAAAACTGGTCTTCTTATTGAGGTGGTCTTGATATTGAGGTTGAATAAAGAGCAAAACAGTGAAAATGGACTTGAAAATTGTGTTCTTAAGTTTGAGGTGTTCTGTGGTCTTTAAGTGAGGTTTTTATGTACCTTTAATGTGCATATGTAAATCCATGACAATTTCAATGAAGGTAATAAATTGTAAGTCATAAATCCTTCTCTGACTCATGTGGGAAGTTGTCTGTTTGCTGAAGAAAACAGGGTAGTTGTGCTGGTAACTATGGAGCACTGATTAGGGTTACTGACCACCAGTGTAACTGAAAAACTGTCAGATAATGGTGTAAAACTCTCAATATAATCAATCAAATATCAAATTATGGCAAACTACTCTGCAACGGAGTTGGATCAACAATATGGTTCATTGTGGTCGCGAGTTGCACTCTATACTTTCAACCGAACATTAAGACAATTCATTGTTCTTTTGAAAATGTGTGCAATAATACTTATTTGAATTAGTGTATAGTGATGTATTCTTGAACCAAATTTGTGTTATGTCTTTGCTATCTCAATGAGTACAGTAGAAACATCTTGGTCTGGTTATGTGTAGTTATGTCTGTACAGATAGGACCTTGATAACCAAAGGTCGTACTTATTTATGTGGTTTTACTTACAATTTACTTATCTGTGGTCAGACATTTAGTAACTTGATTGACATCACAGTTCACTCATAGTCTCAAGCATTGTTGTGTAGCTGATTATTTCCCTTCCATTGACAGTAGAGTTGTATTATACATACTTTGTTATTAGGTGACGTTCATGCAGTTTCAAATACATGACCTGCTGATTTAGTTGCTCACCTAACAAAATTATGTTATTTCTGAAGCAGTTGGTTAGAGTCATTCATCCTCCTTCCCTGGAGTGCCGTACTTCAGTATGTTTAAAATATGTATTAAACTAATTGCATGGTTTAACAGTTAGTCCTCTTTCATTCGGAGTCATCGGGTCTGAAATATTATTTTGAATAATAATGGGTTTAAAGAAAATGAAATTTGAAATGGAAGTAAACCGCTAAATTTCGGAAATATTGAGTAAATTACATGTCGTTCTGTTCGCTTGCACACCGTTGTCACGGAAATAAAAAATGCGGAAGTAAACAAACACTTGTCCGATGCTGCCAGTCAATTCAAAATTAAGACGAATAGTCCATGTCGGTTCAACCTCCCTGAGATGATACATCCGGACCTGATATTTTTTCGAATGTTACCGAGGACCGACTGTATTTTGTAGAAAACATATCATTTGATCTGTTTTTAATCCACAGATATTTTACCTGGGATGCTGAAAAGTTCCCCAATTCTGAAGAGATGGTTAACAACGTCGCTGCAAAGGGACGAAAAATGGTGACCATTGTAGACCCTCATTTAAAACGTGATGAGAATTACGGTGTTTATAAGGAAGCTCGAGATCTCGGTCACATGGTGAAGAATAAAGATGGCAATGAATATGATGGATGGTGTTGGCCAGGTTTGTATTACTAGTTGTGTAGTTATCTTATACACTCAACTCCTCTTCTACCTGGGCCTGGATTATACCAGATACTTACACTCAGCACTCAAATCTCCAATCACAAAATGTACTCTTATGAAATACCACTATTGTTTTTACATGAAATACGACTAATATTTTTGAATGCTTTTCTATGTAAATTCTCAGATATGAACAAAATATTTCTCACAAAACAAGTGGCTGTTTTGATTTGCCCTTATTTGCAAGTATTTAAAAGGATAGTTTTAATATGGTCGATATTTTGTGAGTTCCAACATAGCGGGTATGATGAGAGGAATTTCATTCAGCACAACAAGATTGAACAATTAGATTTGTGTTTGAGGTTGATTTGTGAGCGAGAGAACTGTAATTCTCCACAAGTGAAAATATAATTCTGATTGTTTTAGGTTCATCAAGCTGGCCAGATTTTTCCAGTCCAGAAGTGAGGAAATGGTGGGCTACCAAGTTTCTTTTTGATGAATATAAAGGCAGCACTCCTGATCTATTTACATGGAATGATATGAATGAACCGTCGGTATTTAACGGCCCTGAAATTACATTCCATAAAGATGTTCTACATATGGACGGATTTGAAAACAGAGATTTACATAACATGTACGGATTCTATGTGGTAAGTTTAAAGTAAATCATTTTGATTTGCTTAACACACATGACATCCAGTTTGATATTCGAGACCGTCAATCGTTACTCTGTCATTTGTGAGACTCATTTGACATTCTCGTCGCCCTCGGGTGAATAAATGAAATTGTAAGCCACATATTTCACAGCTCAGATTACTTATTTAAATTATTTCTGCTCATTATGTCACCTATATTGTCAACTTGTTTTTCACCATGATTATGATGCGACTGTCATGATACTCTGGTTGAACAGTTCTGTATGTTTTCATTGGCTGTGAAGTATTTACGTGTATAACCGGAGACATTCTCTAGCTGTTTGCACATTATATAAATGTCACAAGAAAGTCATGAAACTTTCAATCGGCGCATTTTTATCACTAACAAAAGTATGTCTATAAATAGTTTACAGTTGAACAGCAATGATGCTAATTTCGGCTATTTGCAAACCATTTCCTCCTTAGAAATTTCTGAATTTGCCAATTCGCAAACTTTTTGATGCGTGATCCACATATGCAGTATAAATGTCACTTGAGGGTGAAAGCATATATTGTGATGTCCGCAAATTGAAAAGAAAACAGAGCTTATTTCAATTTAATTCTGTTTCAGAAACTTAAGTAAAACATGCTTTCACATTCATTTTTGTTGGTCTGACATTTAGTTGTTAAAACTTCTGTAAAAACCATATATTTTAAGAAAAAGCCTGGACCAATTCACTAATTTGAGGAATGTAGCATGATGCAACACATGTGTCTTTAAAAATTGTTACTTCAGGTGGTACATGTATAAGGATTTTATATAAGTTATTTAGGGCAAACTTATGAAGGTTAACTTTAAGAAAAAAAGATTTGTGAAAGTTGATGCCTTGCTTTGTTCATGAGACGGTTGTCAGGAATAAGACCCTGGTATATTCTACATGATATGTAATAATTCCTGCTGTTTAATTTAAAAGAATTTTTAAATTTACTTTGAAGACCTATTATTTTGGTCTAAGTGTAATTTTCTTGATTAAAATGGCTGTTTTTATGGATTTAACATTATCATTGATTGTTAAACAGTATTATTGGCTAGAGCCATGGACTCTTCATCTATAGTTTGTGGGTCAATTTTCAATCTTCACAATTCTTGAATTAGGTGTGAGAACTGGTGAATAATCCATGAAGCCTTCATTAGAAGGGAGTGATATCTGTTACCATCTCCCGTGGCTGAGTGGTTAAGGCATCTGCCTTATGAGCGGGAGGTCGAAGGTTTGAATCCCGGTAGGTGTCCGTTCTGATATGGCCAGTTGGTGAGCCGCAAGCTAGTTAAATAATGGATACCGTGCGCCTATCTGTCTGGTGCCTGGCATTAAAGGATAGGAATCTGGAAGTAATTGTGCTCAGAAAGGTGTCTCATAAGTCAGAAATGGCTGGCCCTTTAAGTAGCGGTGACACTATAATATATATATGGCTGGCCCTTTAAGTAGCGGTGACACTATAATATATATACACTTTTCTGTTTCACAATAGATGGAAAATAGATGTGTTGAAAGTTAACAAATATTTCAGCAACAAGCCACAGCAGAGGGACAGCTGCTAAGAAGTGAAAACAAAGAAAGAGCTTTTGTTCTAACCCGTGCATTCTTTGCTGGTTCCCAGCGATATGGTACGTGTCCCCGGCTCTGTGTTATTTGCAAGATTTATATTTTAACTGTAATGAAAGAATAACTCTAGGAATGTGCTCTTTTGTATAAAACTGCAGCAGATTTGTGTCAGCAGTACAATTCATTGAAGTGACTTTTTATCTTCAATTCACGAGTACTTTAACTAATTTGGCCTATATTTACTTTTCAGTTGTCTTTCAAAATATTTATTTTATAAAACGGCATCAAAATGTACATATTCAGAGATAAAGTTGGTATTTTGAACTTGATATTCAAACATTCGCGGTTGTTACGACGTGCAGATATTATGATCAATTCCGCACGCGAATGTCTGGAATCTGCAATTCGCAAACTTTTCGATGCGCGACATTATCCACTTATACAGTATATTTAGCGTTGTATATTGGCAGGTGCTGTATGGACAGGTGACAATATGGGAGAGTGGAGTCATCTTAAAGTTTCCTTACCAATGTTGTTATCGTTAAATATTGCCGGTATTACACTGTCTGGTGCTGATGTTGGTGGCTTCTTCAAAAATCCAGATTCTGAATTGTTAACCAGATGGTATCAGGTAAGACAGAAATTCTAGTATCTTGCTGTATATTGATTCTAAGTATATTTCAATCCTCTGTTAAGGAATAAGGATTTAAAGATGATCAAGTGTAATAAAAATAATTGTAGTTTATTGCTGAGGTCAGCAATAATAGTTTCACGCTTTTTGGAATCAATTGTCTTCAATTGTTGATACTTGTAACTCATTGGATGAGAGGAAATCGCTCACATGTTGAAACATGATGAAAACTTATCATGCTGATGATCCAACAAAATTGTCTGTTTTAAGGACTTTAATCTAAATGAAAAATAATGCATGGTACATAATTTCATAAAGATCAACAGTTTAGAATCGTGAAAAAAATATTATGTTGTAGATACCTTGGACATTGTTGTAAGTTGTTGTGTAATGAATAGATAAAGTATGAGTAGGAAAGCATACCCCCCACACACACACACATTTAGTGTAGTTATTATTTGTGGATATGTTAAACTGCCAGTTTTTGGGTAATCGATCTTCCATTACTCGCCCCATTATTAAAAAAAGGGCATAACAGACATTTGTAATATTGTTTATATTTGGTGAATGTTAGAAGTAAGGTCAGTTGTCATTGTCACAAAGTTTGACTCATTAAATGCTTGCATATATATGGTCGGATAGTGACTAATTCAATGCTTACATATATATGGTCGGATAGAAACTCATTCAATGCTTACATATATATGGTCGGATAGTGACTTATTCAATGCTTACATATATATGGTCGGTTAGTGACTAATTCAATGCTTACATATATATGGTCGGATAGTGACTCATTCAATGCTTACATATATATGGTCGGATAGTGACTTATTCAATGCTTACATATATATGGTCGGATAGTGACTAATTCAATGCTTACATATATATGGTCGGATAGAGACTAATTCAATGCTTACATATATATGGTCGGATAGAGACTAATTCAATGCTTACATATATATGGTCGGATAGAGACTAATTCAATGCTTGCATATATATGGTCGGATAGAGACTAATTCAATGCTTACATATATATGGTCAGATAGTGACTAATTCAATGCTTACATATATATGGACGGATAGAGACTCATTCAATGCTTACATATATATGGTCGGATAGAGACTCATTCAATGCTTACATATATATGGTCGGATAGAGACTCATTCAATCGAATCAATGCTTACATATATATGGTCGGATAGAGACTAATTCAATGCTTACATATATATGGTCAGATAGAAACTCATTCAATGCTTACATATATATGGTCGGATAGAGACTAATTCAATGCTTGCATATATATGGTCGGATAGAGACTAATTCAATGCTTACATATATATGGTCGGATAGAGACTAATTCAATGCTTACATATATATGGTCGGATAGAGACTAATTCAATGCTTGCATATATATGGTCGGATAGAGACTAATTCAATGCTTGCATATATATGGTCGGATAGAGACTCATTCAATGCTTACATATATATGGTCGGATAGAGACTAATTCAATGCTTACATATATATGGTCGGATAGAGACTAATTCAATGCTTGCATATATATGGTCGGATAGAGACTAATTCAATGCTTACATATATATGGTCGGATAGAGACTCATTCAATGCTTACATATATATGGTCGGATAGAATCTAATTCAATGCTTGCATATATATGGTCGGATAGAGACTAATTCAATGCTTACATATATATGGTCGGATAGAGACTCATTCAATGCATACATATATATGGTCGGATAGAGACTAATTCAATGCTTACATATATATGGTCGGATAGAGACTAATTCAATGCTTACATATATATGGTCGGATAGAGACTCATTCAATGCTTACATATATATGGTCGGATAGAGACTAATTCAATGCTTGCATATATATGGTCGGATAGAGACTCATTCAATGCTTGCATATATATGGTCGGATAGGGACTAATTCAATGCTTACATATATATGGTCGGATAGAGACTAATTCAATGCTTACATATATATGGTCGGATAGAGACTCATTCAATGCTTACATATATATGGTCGGATAGAGACTAATTCAATGCTTGCATATATATGGTCGGATAGTGACTCATTCAATGCTTACATATATATGGTCGGATAGAGACTAATTCAATGCTTACATATATATGGTCGGATAGAAACTCATTCAATGCTTACATATATATGGTCGGATAGTGACTCATTCAATGCTTACATATATATGGTCGGATAGTGACTAATTCAATGTTTACATATATATGGTCGGATAGAGACTAATTCAATGCTTACATATATATGGTCGGATAGAGACTAATTCAATGCTTACATATATATGGTCGGATAGAGACTCATTCAATGCTTGCATATATATGGTCGGATAGAGACTAATTCAATGCTTACATATATATGGTCGGATAGAGACTCATTCAATGCTTACATATATATGGTCGGATAGAGACTCATTCAATGCTTACATATATATGGTCAGATAGAGACTCATTCAATGCTTACATATATATGGTCGGATAGAGACTCATTCAATGCTTGCATATATATGGTCGGATAGAGACTAATTCAATGCTTACATATATATGGTCGGATAGAGACTAATTCAATGCTTACATATATATGGTCAGATAGAGACTCATTCAATGCTTACATATATATGGTCAGATAGTGACTAATTCAATGCTTACATATATATGGTCGGATAGTGACTAATTCAATGCTTACATATATATGGTCGGATAGAGACTAATTCAATGCTTACATATATATGGTCGGATAGAGACTAATTCAATGCTTACATATATATGGTCGGATAGAGACTCATTCAATGCTTACATATATATGGTCGGATAGAGACTAATTCAATGCTTACATATATATGGTCGGATAGAGACTAATTCAATGCTTACATATATATGGTCGGATAGAGACTCATTCAATGCTTACATATATATGGTCGGATAGAGACTAATTCAATGCTTGCATATATATGGTCGGATAGAGACTCATTCAATGCTTACATATATATGGTCGGATAGAGACTAATTCAATGCTTACATATATATGGTCGGATAGAAACTCATTCAATGCTTACATATATATGGTCGGATAGTGACTCATTCAATGCTTACATATATATGGTCGGATAGTGACTAATTCAATGCTTACATATATATGGTCGGATAGAGACTAATTCAATGCTTACATATATATGGTCGGATAGAGACTAATTCAATGCTTACATATATATGGTCGGATAGAGACTCATTCAATGCTTGCATATATATGGTCGGATAGAGACTAATTCAATGCTTACATATATATGGTCGGATAGAGACTCATTCAATGCTTACATATATATGGTCGGATAGAGACTCATTCAATGCTTACATATATATGGTCAGATAGAGACTCATTCAATGCTTACATATATATGGTCAGATAGAGACTCATTCAATGCTTGCATATATATGGTCGGATAGAGACTAATTCAATGCTTACATATATATGGTCGGATAGAGACTAATTCAATGCTTACATATATATGGTCGGATAGAGACTCATTCAATGCTTACATATATATGGTCAGATAGAGACTCATTCAATGCTTACATATATATGGTCAGATAGTGACTAATTCAATGCTTACATATATATGGTCGGATAGTGACTAATTCAATGCTTACATATATATGGTCGGATAGAGACTAATTCAATGCTTACATATATATGGTCGGATAGAGACTAATTCAATGCTTACATATATATGGTCGGATAGAGACTCATTCAATGCTTACATATATATGGTCGGATAGAGACTAATTCAATGCTTACATATATATGGTCGGATAGAGACTAATTCAATGCTTACATATATATGGTCGGATAGAGACTCATTCAATGCTTACATATATATGGTCGGATAGAGACTAATTCAATGCTTGCATATATATGGTCGGATAGAGACTCATTCAATGCTTGCATATATATGGTCGGATAGAGACTAATTCAATGCTTACATATATATGGTCGGATAGAGACTAATTCAATGCTTACATATATATGGTCGGATAGAGACTCATTCAATGCTTACATATATATGGTCGGATAGAGACTAATTCAATGCTTGCATATATATGGTCGGATAGAGACTCATTCAATGCTTACATATATATGGTCGGATAGAGACTAATTCAATGCTTACATATATATGGTCGGATAGAAACTCATTCAATGCTTACATATATATGGTCGGATAGTGACTCATTCAATGCTTACATATATATGGTCGGATAGTGACTAATTCAATGCTTACATATATATGGTCGGATAGAGACTAATTCAATGCTTACATATATATGGTCGGATAGAGACTAATTCAATGCTTACATATATATGGTCGGATAGAGACTCATTCAATGCTTGCATATATATGGTCGGATAGAGACTCATTCAATGCTTACATATATATGGTCGGATAGAGACTCATTCAATGCTTACATATATATGGTCGGATAGAGACTCATTCAATGCTTACATATATATGGTCGGATAGAGACTCATTCAATGCTTACATATATATGGTCGGATAGAGACTCATTCAATGCTTGCATATATATGGTCGGATAGAGACTAATTCAATGCTTACATATATATGGTCGGATAGAGACTAATTCAATGCTTACATATATATGGTCGGATAGAGACTCATTCAATGCTTACATATATATGGTCAGATAGAGACTCATTCAATGCTTACATATATATGGTCAGATAGTGACTAATTCAATGCTTACATATATATGGTCGGATAGTGACTAATTCAATGCTTACATATATATGGTCGGATAGAGACTAATTCAATGCTTACATATATATGGTCGGATAGAGACTAATTCAATGCTTACATATATATGGTCGGATAGAGACTCATTCAATGCTTGCATATATATGGTCGGATAGAGACTAATTCAATGCTTACATATATATGGTCGGATAGAGACTAATTCAATGCTTACATATATATGGTCGGATAGAAACTCATTCAATGCTTACATATATATGGTCGGATAGTGACTCATTCAATGCTTACATATATATGGTCGGATAGTGACTAATTCAATGCTTACATATATATGGTCGGATAGAGACTCATTCAATGCTTACATATATATGGTCGGATAGAGACTAATTCAATGCTTACATATATATGGTCGGATAGAGACTTATTCAATGCTTGCATATATATGGTCGGATAGAGACTAATTCAATGCTTACATATATATGGTCGGATAGAGACTAATTCAATGCTTACATATATATGGTCGGATAGAAACTCATTCAATGCTTTCATATATATGGTCGGATAGAGACTCATTCAATGCTTGCATATATTTGGTCGGATAGAGACTAATTCAATGCTTACATATATATGGTCGGATAGAGACTAATTCAATGCTTACATATATATGGTCGGATAGAGACTCATTCAATGCTTACATATATATGGTCGGATAGAGACTCATTCAATGCTTACATATATATGGTCGGATAGAGACTCATTCAATGCTTACATATATATGGTCGGATAGAGACTCATTCAATGCTTACATATATATGGTCGGATAGAGACTCATTCAATGCTTGCATATATATGGTCGGATAGATAGAGACTCATTCAATGCTTACATATATATGGTCGGATAGAGACTCATTCAATGCTTGCATATATATGGTCGGATAGAGACTCATTCAATGCTTGCATATATATGGTCGGATAGATAGAGACTAATTCAATGCTTACATATATATGGTCGGATAGAGACTCATTCAATGCTTACATATATATGGTCGGATAGAGACTCATTCAATGCTTGCATATATATGGTCGGATAGATAGAGACTCATTCAATGCTTGCATATATATGGTCGGATAGAGACTCATTCAATGCTTACATATATATGGTCGGATAGAGACTCATTCAATGCTTACATATATATGGTCGGATAGAGACTCATTCAATGCTTACATATATATGGTCAGATAGAGACTAATTCAATGCTTACATATATATTGTCGGATAGAGACTCATTCAATGCTTGCATATATATGGTCGGATAGAGACTAATTCAATGCTTACATATATATGGTCAGATAGTGACTAATTCAATGCTTACATATATATGGTCGGATAGAGACTAATTCAATGCTTACATATATATGGTCGGATAGAGACTCATTCAATGCTTACATATATATGGTCGGATAGAGACTCATTCAATGCTTACATATATATGGTCGGATAGTGACTTATTCAATGCTTACATATATATGGTCGGATAGAGACTCATTCAATGCTTGCATATATATGGTCGGATAGAGACTCATTCAATGCTTACATATATATGGTCGGATAGAGACTCATTCAATGCTTACATATATATGGTCGGATAGAGACTCATTCAATGCTTACATATATATGGTCGGATAGAGACTAATTCAATGCTTACATATATATGGTCGGATAGAGACTAATTCAATGCTTACATATATATGGTCAGATAGTGACTAATTCAATGCTTACATATATATGGTCGGTTAGAGACTCATTCAATGCTTGCATATATATGGTCGGATAGAGACTAATTCAATGCTTACATATATATGGTCGGATAGAGACTCATTCAATGCTTACATATATATGGTCGGATAGAGACTAATTCAATGCTTACATATATATGGTCGGATAGAGACTCATTCAATGCTTACATATATATGGTCGGATAGAGACTCATTCAATGCTTACATATATATGGTCAGATAGAGACTAATTCAATGCTTACATATATATGGTCGGATAGAGACTCATTCAATGCTTGCATATATATGGTCGGATAGAGACTAATTCAATGCTTACATATATATGGTCAGATAGTGACTAATTCAATGCTTACATATATATGGTCGGATAGAGACTAATTCAATGCTTACATATATATGGTCGGATAGAGACTCATTCAATGCTTACATATATATGGTCGGATAGTGACTCATTCAATGCTTACATATATATGGTCGGATAGAGACTAATTCAATGCTTACATATATATGGTCGGATAGAGACTAATTCAATGCTTACATATATATGGTCGGATAGAGACTCATTCAATGCTTACATATATATGGTCGGATAGAAACTCATTCAATGCTTACATATATATGGTCAGATAGAGACTAATTCAATGCTTACATATATATGGTCGGATAGAGACTAATTCAATGCTTACATATATATGGTCGGATAGAAACTCATTCAATGCTTACATATATATGGTCGGATAGAGACTCATTCAATGCTTACATATATATGGTCGGATAGAGACTCATTCAATGCTTACATATATATGGTCAGATAGAGACTAATTCAATGCTTACATATATATGGTCGGATAGAAACTCATTCAATGCTTACATATATATGGTCGGATAGAGACTCATTCAATGCTTACATATATATGGTCGGATAGAGACTAATTCAATGCTTACATATATATGGTCAGATAGAGACTCATTCAATGCTTACATATATATGGTCGGATAGAGACTAATTCAATTCTTGGGAGAGCAGACTTGACTGTACACACATCAGTCATATTTTGACAGGTCCTCTCCTATCTTGTGTATAGTATATCTAATATGTTATCAGGGGTTCCACTAAGTGCTGAATCTCAAATCTCAAGGGTCATTTTGATAATTTTTTACAGGATTTTACTATTTTATAGCCAAAATACCTATAATTAAGAGAAAATTTTACCCTGCAGCCAGAAATCTGAGGGTCAAAGTATTGTGATGTGGATATTTCCAGGGGTCAAAGGGTCAACACCAGGGTAAAATGGAACCCCTGACATATGTCAGTCATTTTTTGGCTTGTCCTATCTTGTGTATAATATATCCATGCTAAATAATTTGTTTTCTACATGTTATAAACCAAAACAATGTTTATAATTTCAGGCAGGATCATTCCAGCCATATTTCCGTGCACATGCACATATTGATACAAAGAGACGAGAGCCATACCTTCAACCTGAGGAAAACATGAAGATTATCCGTGATGCTATAAGAACACGATATTCCTATTTACCTTTGTGGTATACACTATTTTATGAAGGCGAAACCAAGGGTATACCGCCAATGAGACCACTCTGGGTGGAATATCCAACAGATAAAAATTCATTTAGCATTGATGATGAGTATTTAGTGGGTAAGCTATCATTTTATTATGAAGTTTGTTTGGTTTTATCTCGGATTAAATTATTATAATTATAATTAAATATACAAATTACCTTTCACCAAGGTATGTTTTCTCTGGAAGATAGTTAAAACTGACAGTGTTTCTGGAACTTAGTTTTTGTTCAAACCTCATGTTGAGCAGAATTTGGTCATGAAATTCACAATCCCTGTATTTGGAGCAAGTATAGTGCGGTTTTATTAACTGCAAACGTATGAATATATTATCTGGACCATCACATTTCAAAATAGGTGTGTTGAAATGTTCGTGCTTGTCCGTAAGCTTGACGGAAAAAAAGCGGAAGTTGTGTTTTGTTAGAAAAATAATCCAAACAGCAATTATAGTTTAATGCACGAGAGCATTTCTCTACCTAAACTGACATGGATCTGTCCTGAAAGTTCAAACACCTGTTCGTGGTCAATCTAACAGCACATTACTGCAAAGTAACCAAGGAAGTAATCATTGAAAGTGATTAACAACACTTGTCTGAATTTCTTTCACAGTTGATGTAGAATATATAAGATTTATACTAACTAAATAAGTGTAAACTAAACTAGTTGTATACTATATATACACAGGCACTGCACTGTTAGCCAAGCCAATTACAGAACCAGGTCAGACTGGAACACAAGTTTATTTCCCAGGACAAAATGAGGTAAACTGGTTTGTTTAACTATGAAGTTTGCTGAAAGTTTAATACTATTTTGATAATGTGTGCAAGAATGGTAATTTTGTTTATATGTGATATAGTTGGACCTTGTTCCTTCAAATTTATCGAGTCCGAAATTTTATTTCGATTAATACATAGTTTCCAATACTCAATAGCCCATTTCATTTTGACATGCCTAAGAAGATACATCGGGACCCGGTATTTATTTTGGATGATACCAGGTATTCGGTTAGAAGGTTGTCAAATAAATGAGGACCAACTATTTGTTTGTGGTGTCAGTGGTTACTTTCAAATACCAAGGGAAGTAATTGCTGCAAGGAGTTGGGCTTTTGTAAATAATTAATCTATAGGCTGGTGAGTTCATTATGAATTTGAAGACTCTGAGATAATGTTGATTTGAGGGAAGGGCCTGCAAAAGAACAGGGAAATATTCCAATCCTGTTTGAATAGACATCTCTGATTGGTTCTTAGTCAGTAGTTTTCAACGATGTAGAAGATGTTTCACCTTGGTTGAAATGGCTATATTGCTTTTGTTTCTGTATAATATGGGAAAGACCGACTGCAAATTCTACATGTGATAACAATGATGTTATATGTATTTGTAGTTATGGTATGATATTGATACATACAAACAATACACTGGTGGACAATCTACATATGTTGAAGCTCCATTATCAAAGGTTTGTTCTGTTTTAGTTATTATTTACTTCAGAAATGGTTTTATTTAGTAAATAAAAAATGTCTGCATGTTATGTAGAATGGAGACTGTTGTACTATGGTATCTTTGTTTAATACTGGGATCAACAGTTAATCACATGTGCTATGTCTTACCCAATCGTTTGGGAAGATATTTTGTTTTTAGTCTGCTGGTTGGTTTGTCTTTTGAAACCCTGTGGTAGCTTCATTACACAATTGCCAGGGAAGAACATTTACAGTTTTTTACTCTTATCAGATTGGGAATTTTCATTGAAATTTAGGAATGAAATATATGTTTTGCCATTGGGAATGGGGTCGAATTTCGGCCCAAAATCAGCCAAAAAAACTATTTTGGTATGCATTTTGCCATATCCTCCACAAGTGTTCCTGTGATAAGATTATAAAAGTAAGGTACCTAACTTTCAGCTGTGTTGTTTTACAGTTAAGGTTATACAGTGAGATTGATGGTCAGAGAGAATGTTCATTAATTCAATCATGGCCTGCCAGGGCGTTACGCTGTCATCCAAGAGGTTCATGTTGCATTCCTATATGGGTCAGGTTATGTCCTTTCATGACATTTGGCTACAGTCACTTATCCTCCACCTCTGATACATGTGGGGATCTTGTTAGATGCTCAGTTAATATGTAAATGGCAAGTTCAATGTGGTTGATAATAAAAATTCCAGTATAACTAATTAGGTCAATTGATTGGCATGTATAACCGAAAAAAAATAATTAAAAAATATGTAAATCTAAGTTAAAAAAGAAATATCATGAATTATCTCATAAACTATCCAGGGTTTTCCCTTACACAGAAATCTTGAGTCCCTGACTCCCTTTACTTTCTAGGGACTGCCATTTTCAACTTACTGTGCATCCCTGAGACTCCTAAAATAAACTTAAGTCTAAACTGCATATCTGGGACCCTACAAATTTACTAAGGACCCCCAATTTGTCAAACACAAGGATACAAGGACCCCTAGCTGAAAAATCCTAGGGATAACCCTGTTGTCATTCAAAATTATAGAATACAATATGATATTGTAATCTGTTATACATCAATGTTCTTGAATTGTTTTTCTGTACAGATTCCAGTTTTCCAGAGAGGAGGTTCAATTGTACCTAGAAAATTCAGAATTAGACGATCATCAGCTTTAATGGTTCATGATCCATTTACACTCATTGTTTGTTTAAATAAAAATGTAAGTATCGTATTATGCTACAAATTGTCTCATCAGATATGACTTGTTTAGAACGCTGATGTCTTTCCTTGTATGTTTTGGTGCTGTTTTAGGGAACTGCAAGCTTTAGGCGATAGCCTTGCCATGTGTTTTGACAAAATTATCAAATTAACTCTGTACACTGTATAGTTTTGTACATGTAGAATGACTTTTGATGATGTTTTACATTCCGGTAAATGCACACAAAATTCTGTTAAGTATTTTTTAATATCAAAAGTATTTTTGGAAAGGAGAGAAAGTATACTCAAAATTATTTTATCAATAAAAATATAAAAACTAGATTTTCCATACTTGCCCCTTGTTTCTGTTGTTATTTTGGAATAAAACCTTAATTTTATGGGGTTTTTTAAGTCCTGATAATATGAGCTAGATTTGATTATTATCTTTGTATACATGTGTTTCTTTTGCAAAATTAATGTTTGTGAAATAAGCCTGATTTACCAGACTACATTGTACAATTTGACAGTACCAAAATTTCAAATAACTTAATTATATTTCAATAATCTTACAAAATTATAGCAGTACTAGTTGAAGGACTGTATGGCATTCAACGGTACACATAGTATGTATACTGTCCGCTGTACTTTAGTATGCAAGTTGTTTGAAAACTTTTCTGTATTGACTCTTAATCGAGGGTTCAGTGTAAGACTATCATTCATAAGTCCTGTATAAATACATAGGAGTTATGATAGTCTTGCATTGAACCCTCGAAATGTGAAATGAATTAAGGAGGCAAATTTTAAGCCCGCTAGTCAGGTGTGTACCTCCGAGGTCAAAGTCAACAGTGAGGTATGTGCTTTCAAGGTCAAGGTCAGCACTTAGATGTGTACCTATGAGGTCAAGGTCAACAATAAGGTCTGTACATCCTAGGTCAAGGTCGCAGGCGTGGAACTCTCTTCAGGGGTATTGATGATATCTGTTGTTGAAGATGTTAATATTGATTTATTGTTTTCTACTTGTCCGCTATTTCTTGGTATTTTAACAAGATGCAACTGACCTTAATCCAGTACATATGATATCTATGATTGATGTATTTCAGGGTGAGGCCAAGGGGAGTCTGTATGTGGATGATTATCATTCCTTTAACTACAGAAAAGGAGAATATTTACTTCGAGAATTCTCATTTGATCAAAATGAATTCCATAGTCAGTAAGTAGCTTTATACAGCATTTATTGCATATTTATTGTATGTATGTTCATTCAAGTCCACCACCATTTGTCTGTATTGAAGTATTCTATAGAAATTGGATTCCAATAAATAAATTCTGACAAGATACAGTGGAACCCCTCAAAACCGGAACCTCAGTAAACCGGAATTCCCTCTAAACCGAACAATTTGCGTGGTCCCGATTTTTTCTGTTCTATTTTCATTGTGTAAAAACCTCTGTAAAGCGGAACCCCTCTATTCCGGAAACCGAACAAGATTTCCATTATTTCTAAACAATTTCAACAGTAATTTATCCCTCTAAACCGAACAGCAATTTATGACACCTAAAGTGTTTAGACAATAAATGTGTTACCACGATACACGGCGTTTTCACACCTTATCTGTTATGGCTTCAATCGGCAGTAGCTACACGTTTGTTAACTTTATGATGGTGCGCGGGTAAATAGGTACAGTGTGATAATCGCAATTATTAACCGAGTAACGACAAAAGAAAGTGACAGTTTGCAGACATTAACAACTTTTAATTCCCGACCATACACATCAATCGATGTTTTCAATAGTTTATTTAATGATGAATGCTACAGTAGGTGACTGTTCAATTGATCTTTTGTTAAAAGAATCAAATTATCATTCTAGTTAATGAGCGTATTAGCAGAGTAAAGACGAGTGCATGTATTGTTGTTTAAACTAACAATAATGTGAAATTATATGTGAATATTGTTTTATCAATCAGTTTCTGTCAGATTGATTTTATTGATCAACATGTCTGCGCCTCCTTCTAAACGTCGAATAATAGAATTGTCACATGATGACAAAATTAAATTGATCAAAGAGTCAGAATCTGTTCCGAAACCGACAATCATGGTACTGAGCGCAAAGTTTGGAATTGGCAAATCAACTGTTTCTGACATCCTGAAGAAAAAGCAGCAGCTTAGGGACCAATGGGAGAATAACGCTATTGCTAACAAGTAACAATGCCTGTAAATACGACCAACTGAATGATCATGCATAGAATAACAGTGTTATAATATAGTATAAGTATATATAAATACATGTGCATGCATAAAATAACAGTGTTATAATATAGTATAAGTATATATAAATACATGTGCATGCATAAAATAACAGTGTTATAATATAGTATAAGTATATATAAATACATGTGCATGCATAAAATAACAGTGTTATAATATAGTATAAGTACTGTATATATATATAGTGCATGTATAAGGAATGAATAAAATGCACTAAGTCATTAATTATGTTGTTGTTTGATGCATTTCCTGAAACCCCTCTAAACCGGAAACCCCTCTAAACCGAACTTTTTATCCGGTCTGGACAAGGTTCGGTTTAGAGGGGTTCCACTGTAGATGGATTCAATGCATATTGGGCACATAAGGATAGGATAATAAAATACAGGTCAAACTCGATTTTGGTTTCAATCCAACAGTTTGTGTCCCTTCTGTGACTTAAAAGCCTACAGTGGGACCTAAAATATTTCTGTAGCCATCATTTTAATAAATGTACATAAAATCATGTTTTGAAGAAAACGAAAAATGGGTCAATGGCGCTACTGGGATTCGAACCCGGGTCTCAGGATTGTTGGTCCATTATGCTAACCACTACACCACAGCGACCTAATGTCATTTTCATGTTAATTAAACTCATAAGTCTGATCTTCAATGAAGGGCACACATTACGTTGCAACAGATTGTTGGTTTTCAGTGTCATACAACTTGAGATTGATCTCTTTGCCCAGATCTCATTGTTACATTTCAATGTTCTCAAGTTAATTGTGATGAGACTTTTAAATTAATAATAAAAAAACTGTATGGGACATCATTAGTAAAAATGACGAGAGAATGAAAACCAGTTTTGAATATAGAGTCTGTTCTCAAAGTTTTATAATCTCAAAACCAAGTAGCATCAAGACATTTGTGGGCATATATACTGGAGCCTTGTATTTCTGTGGTAGTTTGAATTAGTGATGGATAATCGGACAAATTTCATAATCGATTATTGGATTGGTTTGAAAACTCATAATTGATAATCGAATTGGAAATAATCGAATATTTAGTTAATATAAAAGTGTAATGCTGACAGTTAAGTTCATTTACACAAGATTATTTATCTCTTTGTCACTACATTTAACATCAATAGAGTTTTACATGACTCTCATATCACCACAACATTTTATCATTCAATAAATTAATTTTGTTTTTGTATGTTTTGTATATTTGTACTTGACTGAAGAAATTGAAAACAATTATAATTTATTTTCTGTGTACAGATTAGTACTATCTATAGCTTGAAGAAATAGATAGACATAATTTTCAAATGTCAAAAAAAGTCAAAACTTCCGATTATAATTGATTATTGTAGTTTATAAACAATTGTCATTGATATTGGATGTCTAGTGACGATTTTCGATTATTTTCGATGATCACGCCATCACCAATTAGAATAAATCATTGGTTTACATGTCTGTTCATTTCTTACAGGCATATGAGTATTTCTAAAAGCTCTTTGCTTTGTGAAATTCTGCAGTTTTCCAGCTTATGACAATAAAACTTTGAATTGAGAAACAAACACATTTGTAGCTTGATAATAATGAAAAAAACTGCATTCAATTTTGTGAACTTCTCCGATTGTCACATTGTGTTTTTTTAAGGCACAGTTTTAATCAAGGTTTTTATATCATTATTGCTGTATCGGTTAACACCATAATTTGAATTGAATGGTTGATAATTAAATTTAGTACTATATAATCATGTGTGAATTTGTCACTTGGGAAAACTTACATTTAAGCTGTCTGCATTTTCATGTTTATAACTTCTGTAGGGATTGCTTCTTTAATTTGTTTTCTGAGTTCTTGCTGTGTTGGGAGTTGCTAGACGATTGCATGATACCGTTGACGTCAATTTAAAGAAAATATATTTTTGCATGACTAATTGAAATGTTCTGTACAATGTTTTTTTGTCATATTATTTCTGTCTCTATGTGGTATTTTTAAGATTATTAGTAATCTCAAAGGTATAACTGATAAAATGATAAAGGTTTTATATGGTCTGGAAACAGCACACTCTTTATTTTACAAAGTACTCGTGAAGTTCATGACTGTGTGAATTGCCTACTTTTTTTCCTCGAAAATTACAACAAACTACATTCAGTTTACAAGATTCCATTTATTGTGCACTTCGGCACTTTAATAGTATGACCAGCAATGTCTTGTTAAATAAATTTTGGCACTATACATATTTTGTCCAAACACTTAACATGTATTTAGCTGAAACATGTCAGCTTGCTTTATTATAGCTTGGGTGGGTGGGGTAACATTACAAATTTTAAATATTACGCTTGTAAAAAGCCTTGGATCCCATATTATGCGAAGTGTAGTGCATACTTTCCTCTGTGACATAATACCAACATTCCTTATTTCCACGTCACATTTTAGAAGTTGGGAGATATATTTTCTGATTCTTATATTTGTTAAAGTTGGTTAAAAATCCAGAAACTCTGTTGCCCAGTAATGGTTGCCATGGGAAGAATGACCTTTGTTGTATATGCTTTTATTTATCGTCGCCACCGGTTTCCCACATGGGCGACGCCTCCGGAAGAATGTTAGTCATATTAGATTTTGGAGGATAGTGCATGATACAGAAGATGCCCCAGTTCCAGAAGCACCCCTGGTTCTTTTACGTGCTCGATGTAAAGCATCATACACGGGACCTCGGTTTTTAAAGTCTCGTCCGAAAGACTGTTATTACGGTCAGTGATGGAGCGGGGAATCGAACCAGCGATCCCTGGATTACAAGTCCAGCGTTTTACCACTGGACCACTGATCCGCTACATAACCTTTGCCCTAACTACCTTGAATTTATACCAGATACTGTATAAATGGTAAAGTTTGTGAGGTGATAATGTTTGCGAATTTCGCAAATTCACAAAATGTGTCAATGTATAGCATGATATTTTTTTATTCATTGACACAAATGTTTGCATTACTAAGACTGTCTGATGAATTGAAGTTTCAGCCATTGAGGTCAAGGTCAATGTTATATGGTTGAGACCACAGATCAACTAGATTGTTGGTAGAAAAATATTTTGTGCGTGTAAAAACAACCATGTTCAAATTATGACTTAAAAAAATAGGGTGATTGGCTTACCAACTTTGTAATATATTATCAATAACACTGCTTTGCGAAATACAAAGTTTTTGATTTCACAATTCCAAAGCTGGCGTTGCATGTACTGATATCCTTATTGAACAAGAGCTTTCGAATAAGTAGACATTATAAAAAATTGAAGATGATATTACTCCTATGGTTTCTCTATTCTACAGATCTGGTGACCAGTTTGGTAATATATCAACAAAAGAATGGATAGAAAAGATAATTGTTGTAGGTTTACAGAAGGATCCAACTAAAGCTCTTCTTATTGTAAAAGGTTAGTTCTATTTGATTAATGTCTTGTTTGTGTCTTTTTGTTGGATAAAATTCTCTAGGTCCAGTATGTATATATCCATGTTGTCGCATTCCCTTCCACGAGTTCTCCTGTCAGTTAGTTCCCTTGTTCATTTCCAGTTCTATGCCTTGTACTCACTCAAGTCTTCTCCTCACACACTGCCTCCTGTCCCCTGAGCCTTTATCTGCTCTCTAACCTATTCCATGCCCTGTACTCACTCAAGTCTTCACACTGTCTCCAGTCCCCTGAGCCTTTATCTGCTCTCTAACCTATTCCATGCCTTGTACTCACTCAAGTCTTCT
Source organism: Mactromeris polynyma (assembly GCA_032209605.1). Classification (NCBI taxonomy): domain Eukaryota; kingdom Metazoa; phylum Mollusca; class Bivalvia; order Venerida; family Mactridae; genus Mactromeris; species Mactromeris polynyma. Next base: position 2,658,432 of record JASFXZ010000002.1, on the reverse strand, counting down.
CACTGCCTCCAGTCCCCTGAGCCTTTATCTGCTCTCTAACCTGTTCCATGCCTTGTACTCACTCAAGTCTTCACACTGCCTCCAGTCCCCTGAGCCTTTATCTGCTCTCTAACCTATTCCATGCCTTGTACTCACTCAAGTCTTCACACTGCCTCCAGTCCCCTGAGCCTTTATCTGCTCTCTAACCTATTCCATGCCGCTTAGAACCCACAATCAACCCCTACATTCACATGTTGCTCCATTCTAGTTCTTTTCCAATTATAATTTTGAAGTCTTAAACATATCCTAAACTGCTTAGTGGATTTTGTCCAAACTTTACAGTATCGCAGGAATGATCCTTGGATGGGCCGCTTTCAAAGTTGTGCAAAACATTCTGGCCTGCTGTATAAGTAGGTCACAGGGCTAAAAATAGATTTAAAAAAGTGAAAACTTTGAAAACCTACTTTTCCAAACCATAACCTATAGAGCTTTGATATTTATTGTGTAGCATTGTGTAGTAGTCCTCTTCCAAGATTGCATAAATTATTATGTTCCATCTAAAACCATGGTTACCAGGGGGGTGGGGGTTTATTCCTGATATGCATATAGTGGAAAATGTAAACATCTCCTCTTGACCTGCTAGGTGGATTTTGACTGAACTTGACAGGAATAATCTGTAGGTGGTTCTGTTTTGAAGTTTGTTCTGGTCTGCTGCATAAGTAGGTCCTAAGTAGCTAAAAATAGATTTTATAAAGTGAACATTCGAAAATTTTCTTAAGACCATAAGGCCTTACCAATCATTGATATTTGGTTTGTAGCAGTCTCTAGTTTTGAAATAATCTACCACTCAAATGTTTGACAGATGGAATAACATGTCATGAAAATCAGGGACACATTTGAAGTAGTCATATCTACACTGTAAATAATTAATGCAAACAACAGTTTTGAAGCAATCTATGCCAATATTGGCGCATTAGTCTAATTCAGCCAAACGTCAATGTACTATGGTGAGCGATGTATGCCCATCATGACCCTGTTGTTCGTTTTCCCACAAGTACTGGGTTGTCTGAAAGACAGCATTGATGTTTTGTCTGTAAAATTGAACGACATAGACTCTACCTTTGGGAGGTCCTTAATCAGATTTTCAGCTTTTTAACACCATTTTAACTTGTTATTGTAGACTGTTTCAGTAATGTAAAACAAGTTGAACCCAAAATATAGGACATTTATTGTTTAATGATAATTTTTAGATTTTCTCTTTTTGTCACATAATTGATAAATGTGAGCACATGAACTTGTGATTGTATTGGCTCACCTCAGCTGAAGGCTGCAAATAACTGTCTGGAATATTCCTGGTTGATATAAAAATCCTACCTTTTAAATCAACCTATTTTATAAATCTCAGGAAACAGATGATTTTTTTGCTTTACAGCTATTCTGAGTTTGGCAGCTTAGAAACAATTGATTTATTTATCTATAGTCTTTTGTAGAGAAAAAAATGTTTGATATATGGCCTACATATTCATAGACTGTCTGTTAGGATCACTGCCTTTTGGAGAAGGGTTAAGTGTTAACCTTTTCCGTCCTTGCAAAAGATTGCTTTAAAATACATAAGTCTAGAAAGGATGGATGGATTCGAGTATATAAATTGGGTATATAAGCATAGGATAATAAAAGACAGGCCACATGATTTCAGTTACAATCCTACAATTTTTGGAGGAGTTGTGGCCCCTTTTCAACTTAAAAAATTGGTTTCTGATCAATAGGCTTGAAAAGCCCACAGCAGGAGCATCCGTGTCACCGTGGACACTCCAGTCTTCTATCTGATACTTCGCAAGCATTGATGTGTAAAGTACTGCTTGTAGATTTCAAATATAATCCTCCCTATTGTGTTACTCTCTCAAGTTATAAGAGTGGAATCAGGTTTTTAATATCAAAGTGTCTCAGTGACTTATTTCTTCTCAGTGACCTTGAACTTATTTGACTTCTATGTGACCTTGAACTTATTTGACTTCCTTCTATTTGGTTAGGATTTGGAGTACTAGTAAGGCCATAATCAAAAATTTGTTTGTTTGGCATAACTCGACCTACCAATAAAAATGGTCCCTATTCAAAAATAAACTTGAGGGGTCTGACTGGAACATATCTTTTAGCTGCATAGTTATAGTTTTCAATAGAATGCTGATCAGATAATACAAAAATAATATTTACCTTTCTACCTACACTTGATCACATTCAATGTAACAGCACTATTATTTCACAGTCAATGTAACAGCACTATAATTTCACAGTCAATCTAACAGCACTATTATTTCACAGTTAATCTAACAGCACTATTATTTCACAGTCAATGTAACAGCACTATTATTTCACAGTCAATCTAACAGCACTATTATTTCACAGTCAATGTAACAGCACTATAATTTTGCGGTCAATTTAACAGCACTTTAATTTCGCGGTCAATGTAAAAGCACTATTATTTCACAGTCAATCTAACAGCACTATTATTTCACAGTCAATCTAACAGCACTATAATTTCACAGTCAATCTAACAGCACTTTAATTTTGCAGTCAATGTAACAGCACTATAATTTTGCAGTCAATGTAAAAGCACTATTATTTCACAGTCAATCTAACATCACTATTATTTCACAGTCAATCTAACAGCACTATAATTTCACAGTCAATCTAACAGCACTATAATTTCACGGTCAATCTAACGGCACTATAATTTTGCGGTCAATCTAACAGCACTATAATTTTGTTGTCAATCTTAACAGCACTATAATTTGGTTGTCAATCTAACAGCACTATAATTTGGTTGTCAATCTAACAGCATTATAATTTTGTGGTCAATCTAACAGCACTATAATTTCGCGGTCAATCTAACAGCACTCTTATATTATATATGTATACTTGTGTATTTTCAGGCAAAGATTCCCAGCCCTTACAATGGGAGTACAGCAGAGGGCATCAACAGCTGATTATACGTAAACCTGGAATCAATGTCGCCACAGATTTTAGTATTAAACTCTCGTGATAGCTGTATTGTGATCTAAATGTATGAATGATTGAATGAAAAAAACAAGAGATTTTCTAATATATGATACAGTTAGGGTTATCACCCTACACCTGATGCATTTTTTTGTTGAATTTTCCTAGGTTTTTATTAATTTTTTTGAGTGGATGCGAATGATTTCTAGTTTGAATAATATTTTCATGTGCACTTTTGTATATTTGTCGTCATTAATTTTGTGTGTGTAATATTATGTTTCATACATACATTTTGATATTTGTGGGTTTATTTTGAACCAAATACAAGTGTTTTCATTTTATTGACTGCTTGTGATGTTGAATGAAATTGTTTTAAAAACTGTAAAAACACGGATTTTGATGACTTTTTGAAATTAGATCTCATTTCTGGTTTGTTTAAGGTAAGAATTCTGTGTCAACAAGAATCTTAGTATTTAATTCCATTGGTTCTCTGTAGAATTGGAAAAACCTTTCCAGTAGTTTCCTGGTAGCATGTAGCTCCATTTGTTTTTGGATATAACGGGTAGACCAAAAATATAGCAGAAATCAACATATTGCTGTGAACACAATCATTTAGATCCTTCCAGAAAGTTGTGCCTACACCAGGGGTTCCATTTGACCCTGGAGTTGACCCTTTGACCCCTGGAATTTCCAAAAAGCCACATTTTGACCCCTAGGATTCTGTCAGAAGTGTCAATTTTCTCTTAATTATAGATTATTTTGCAATAAAATGGTAAAATCTGGTCCAAATTTTTCAAATGACCTTTAAGATTCAGCACCTAGTGGAATCCCTGGCCTACACATTGATTTAATCCAATCAGTGGCACTGCTAACATGATGCAGGTGGATTTAATCCAATTAGTGGCACTGCCAACATGATGCAGGTGGATTTAATCCAATCAGTGGCACTTGTAACATGATGCAGATGGATTTAATCCAATCAGTGGCACTTGTAACATGATGCAGGTGGATTTAATTCAATCAGTGGCACTTGTAACATGATGCAGGTGGATTTAATCCAATCAGTGGCACTGCCAAAATGATGCAGGTGGATTTTATCCAATTTGTGGCACTGCGAATGTAAAATTGTTAAATTTGAACTCAAATTAAGTGCAAACATCAACTGCAAATAGAAAATGCTTTTATAAAACAACGGTTAGATTACCTTCTGGAGAATGACATCTGTATATTGAAATGCAAGAAATTTGTTAAAATGTCTCTCAGAAGCTTGTATGTGAATTTGTCTAATTATTGACTGCAAGGCAAAACAGTGCTCTTTATTTTCTATGAAGAATTTTAACTGTTTTTGTCGAACTTAAATTTTCTTTCTTTTTATTTCAAGTTCAAGCTTTTTGGCGTGTAATTTTGTGTATGAGATGAAAACAAGCTGAAGTTAATAAAGGAATCTAAAAATTGGTGTGATTTTCCTTGGTGTACTTTTCGTTGTTGACAATTCATGGACTTTATTGCTTTTTGAGTTATACTTAATATCTATATAAGTTGTGAATGGATTTTATTTCGTCTGCTCTCCATTTAATGAAATGAAGACAGCACTGTAGGAAGAGACCTTTTCTAAATCCATCTTGAATTACTGTCTCAATATACTTAATAGTTTTTGAACCTATGTTGTGAGGCTATCTTTTTAAATCGAGTAATATATTGGAAATGAAAGTCAGCCTTTCTGTAATGTGTCTCCTAGACAGACATGTGTGGTAAAAATTGATCCAGTCTGGTTAAAGTGATATCATACTCCGTTTTTTTTGTTCATTTTTTACCTAAACAAACATGAACAATATATTTCATACAGTAAAAACACCAATAAATCTGCAGTATCAATGAATACACTAATAATGAGGTCTGTAATGTCTGTGAATTAAAAAGCCTTCCAGTTTTAACGAGCATGGTTTTGAACAAGTTTCATAACATGATAAAACAGGATTATTTGAATTGGTAATACATTGCATTTGTTCCTATTAAAGATGTCTTAGCCAATGTACCCACAACTCTGGATGAAGCACATTCAATTTGTTGTGTTCAGATGGGCCCCATACATCTTTAAAGTATGGACCTGATGTAATTGGCAAGAAATGAAAATTAATTAATACTTTGCGAGCTCAAAAAGAAGAATGTACTTATGCTATACTTTTATGACTCACATTTAATTATGATGACAAAAGTGAACACTACAAATGTATAAATACAAGGGAGATGAACATTTAGACTCTTAATAGTGATTATTATCAGGGCTTCCATTTGACCCTTTTGACCCCTGGATTTTTAAAACAAAACACATTTTGACCTTCAGCATTCTGGCTGAAGGGTAAATGCTTCTCTTCAATAGGTTATTGGCTATAAAATGGTAAAACCCCTTCAAAAATTATCAAAAGGACCCCTGAGATTCAGCACCTTGTGGAACCCCTGATTATAACTTGAGATTTTATTGGAGAAGAATGGTGTTTATCATGGGAGGGAAATTTTTTCTTGGTGATGGCATTTTTTCGTGAGATAAATATTACGTGGTGACGGCTTGTTGTAGTCCATAAACCGTTTATTGGTAGAATATTACGCTACGGTATTTAATATATCGTCGAGGTTTTCTCAGCTATCTTGACTTTCGTCTCGTATGTCTGAAAATGTGCTAAAGTTAAGTGCTTGATATTGTCACAGATTTGATTTCATATGATATATGTTTCTTTTTTGGCACACAATATGTTATGAAAATATTTATTTATGGTATTTTGTTTTGTTATTTGAATTGGAATGCTAATGTTTAACTTTAAGTGTTTCTGTGTTACTGTCTGAGACCTAGTTTATGTGAGGAGACAATATTTTAATAAAGTAGGATTTTCAACCTCTTTATGCTTAAAATGCATATGGGAATATAAGTTTGATTGCAAGCATCTCAAATTTGATTATTTTGTTTTGAAAACTTGCATTGATGAAGTGTAATGTATTTCTCATTCACACCTAGATACAGCATTGTATGAACTTTGTATATGAGGATATAGAAGTGAATATTGCAGTTATATTGCAGTTATATCATAGCTCTACGTCTGTGTTATAGTTTCATGCCTCGTTGTGTTTGTTAAGGTGTTTAATGCTTTTCTCATAATCATACTCTTCTATTATAAAAGACACTTTTTAGAAAAAGGGCATTACGCTAGAAGTAACAAATTCTGAATTTATTTAAGGATTTCAAGATCTATCACATAAATTGTGTTCATATTTAAAAAAATTCATTGTACAAAAAGTACATAGTTGATCATGGTTACTTTTGTCATTACTTTGTCAATCGTGCATATGTAGTGATGCGTGATGCTTGTTCTTTGTAGACTTAAGTTGATTTGTTTCCGGCGGAATTCTTTCATGCCTCACAGATACTTGCAAATTGTGTTGACTGTCCACATGTCTGTATCAACATAACTGCCCTACGTTGTGAGCTGACTGTCCACATGTCTGTATCAACATAACTGCTCTACGTTGTGAGCTGACTGTTACTCATTAATCAGAAGTGACATGGTCTGAATTTTTCAAAAATGCGTATTTTTGCCAAAGTATTGAAATTGGAAAAAAAAACATTATCAATAATTCTCTGATTTTCTATGGAATAGATTTTGTATCTTATTGTATGTGGTGAAGGGCGTGTTGAGCTTGATTTATGCTTTTTTGATAATCAGTTTTTGCTTCCATACGTCTTGGATTATTCCATACACCCTGCAGTCCTTTGTTTCTGGGGATTTGCGTGCAATGTTCCATCTTTTTGATTATCATACATTTTGAAAAGTTTGTATCTAACATGTTAACTAATTACATGTATTTGCTGTTTAGAGATTAATTTCCGTTATGTGACACCATTCCTTAAAGACTGCATCCCTGACAATTAAATTGTTCACTGCTGATAGACTGGTCTGTGAAGGAGGAGTATACGGCTGCAGCCTTGTCTGTCTGTACATCTGTCTGCTTGTGTGTGTCTGTCTCACATTTGTGTCTATGCTATTTCTGAGCAACCACCAACCGGAATTCAATGAAACTTAATGGGGAAAAAACCCAGACGAGAAGTGCATAGACAGCATGTTCTGGTTTGATGAATTTTCACATACTTCAGGAAGCATCCACCTGTTCTACCGGTAATGTCTTGTTGCTAATGGATGGATTCATTGGTTATAGACTGGTTTATAGGGTACTGACTGGTTCATCACATGTAGATTGGTTCATTGTTTGTAGACTGGTTTGTTGCTTTTAGATTGGTTTGAAAATTGACTGGTTTACTGTTAGTTGTATTGTGTAATCGTTGAAATCCATGTTCATACCATTCCTGATGTGTCTGAAAGGATGATTGGTTATGAAATGTAGTTACCATGGAAACAAGGTTATTTTGTTTTATTGTTGTACTAGACTCAGGTTAAATGCATTACGATGTTTTGTTGACTTATTAACCATTAACAGTTCCACAGGCTTCACTTGGTTGTTAGAAGTAAGTCTTAATTAAAGTATTGGGCAATTAGTCATTTGATAATTGTTCATGTAATAAGCAATATGCTGTGGTCATGACTCTGGCACGTTTATCTTAACCCAAAAGGATTGAAAATATTCTATGTCATTTCAATACTTGCCATCCTGGAATGTATAACATTTCCACATTGTATTTGTACTGAATACAGCATACTAGTATATTTTTAATTTTTGACTTTGATCAGAAATGCTGGAAAAATGAGTCATGTTTCAACTTGCAGCTTGTGCTAGGATTTCGTTATAAAATCACTTTAAATGGGACACGAAATAGCTATTGCGATGTTTGAAAATGGTGTATATTTGTCCATGAATATCCTTACTAATATTTAATGTATTTCATTTTTCAAATGTTAGAGATAGTTGCTCTATATTTTCATGTCATTTTCTGTATGTTTTAGTATGGTACTTTTTGTGAAATTTTCCTCAGTATATAACTATTTACTTCCTAGGTCCCAAATAGCCACTTCAAATTAGGGTCTTCATTATATTTCAAAATAGGAGCTTGCTCGGTAAAATATTCGCTAAAATGTTTTTAGTTTTTATGTTTTCCTTAGCTTATTTGTCATATAGCTGATTATATGAATAGTATTCAATTATTTGCTCAATAATGTTTGTGTTGATTACAAAACCAGTCATATTACTCACTGACCCTTTAGCTATCAAATCATACAATGTATCTGATGTTGAAAGGACATTTAGTGTTATTTACCTGGGCATTTGTTAGTTGGTCTTTATTTCAACAATCATGTTGGTATATGTCTATTCTGTGTATTTATCCAGCAACAATTTGCATTATATTTGTTGCAGAAGTTTTGCTTTATTTCCACTTCACATGCCACAGAACTGTGGAAATAAAGTCACTGTTTCATCCGATGTTCTATTAATTTTGTTTTTCGCATTTTTCTGGGTTTTTTTTAAATATTTTTTTTCATTGAGAATTTTCACTGTGTATAGTCTAGATTTGTTAGATATTTACTGATACTGAGAATCGTCATGGAAACGTTTCTAAAGGGCAATATTGTTTCACTGTCTGATAACATTTATTTGTATTTGTACAGAAATTTGGCCTATGATGTAATTTGAAGAAAAATATGTTATTTTATACAAGTGTACACTAGTAATATGCGATGGTACTTAGTTACTGATAGTACTTTGTATTCGTATTGAATGTGGTATAGGTTGTACAATGACCGTACAAATTGAATACCATGAGTTTTCCTATTCTGATATATTGCATAAATCGTTTCCACCGAAGATTTTCACAATTTTTTATTTTAGTTTCATTTCTAACAATCAGATAAGTTCTGAAAACATTTACTTATAATTAAATATTTAGTATTAAATATACACTCAAGAGTTTGTATTATAAAACTGGCAGGATTAACTCTAGTATGTATATGAGCATTACTTACAGTGTTTACTAATACATCAAACGTCTAAATAAAGATATACAAATGTGGCAAAAGGTTTGGTGTTTTGAGTATGTTTTGTTTACTACATGTATATTATAATGTACGTTATGGTTAGGTGATATTTACCTGACATTCATGAATATGCATACAAATCTATCAGTTACCGTTGGTGGATATTTACCTGACATTCATGAATATTCATACAAATCTATCAGTTACCGTTGGTGGATATTTACCTGACATTCATGAATATTCATACAAATCTATCAGTTACCGTTGGTGGATATTTACCTGACATTCATGAATATGCATACAAATCTATCAGTTACCGTTGGTGGATATTTACATGACATTCATGAATATTCAATCAAATATATATGTAATCATTGGTAAAGTATGAAGATTGGGCCATCCTTAAAAAAAATGATTGTTTGGGATTATCTGACCCAGAATTTTAACAGTGGGTTGGTAGGTAGGTTTTTTAGTTTAGTACTGTAATGGCTAAAAGATGGGGGGGGGGGAATTGTTCATTGATGAAACTGAAAAAATCAATCGAGTCGAGGCATTTTTCATGAGTTAGTCGCGTAAGTGCAAATTGTTATTCAATTTTTAGGATGGCCTTGACTTTCATTATACAATAAAAGCTGTGGTTGCGCAGTAAGCGAGTAGAGGGGATTTATGAATGCCAGTTAATGTTGTATTAATATACTGAAATCACCTAACACATTGTGAAATCAATGTTTACTGAATAAAAATGTTGCACAAACATTAATCATGTAGCCATGTATTATATGAACATTTCTGATTTGTTTGTGAGCAGTGTGAGATGTTGGTTGAATCATAGATGATATTTATGTATGGTTATCATGCAACTATTTGTACTGAGGTATATATTTATGTATGGTTATCATGCAACTATTTGTACTGAGGTATATATTTATGTATGGTTATCATGCAACTATTTGTACTGAGGTATATATTTATGTATGGTTATCATGCAACTATTTGTACTGAGGTATATATTTATGTATGGTTATCATGCAACTATTTGTACTGAGGTATATATTTATGTATGGTTATCATGCAACTATTTGTACTGAGGTATATATTTATGTATGGTTATCATGCAACTATTTGTACTGAGGTATATATTGATGTTTAACATTAAACTTAATAAATGAACATATCAGATGTGTTGTGTGTTGATTTCAAATCTTAAATGATTCTTAGATCGTCTTTGGAAAAAAGAAGAATTATACATAGTTCCCAAATCTACAACATTTACCTCCCTTGTTCTGAATTGTTGGCCATTTTGGACACAGATGACGACAACGATTATAATACTAGTAGTAACAGATATGTCCGAAATGTTGTTGAAAAACAGCATATGAGTCCAACACAAAATAATATAGTTATTATTAATGTTATTCTTGTACATTTTGTATTCATAAACTGCGTCACAATCTATGGTAGTATAGAAAGTAGTCCGTCTGATATAGAAACTGGATAAAATCATATTCATTGATTCCAACCAGGACATCTCTAAATATCAAAGTGCATTTATAGAAACAAAAGCTTAAAGGTTGTGATAAACAGAAGGTATCCAACAGAAACGTATCCGCATTCTTTAATCTGTTTACTGATGTGTACGAACCAGGAAATGCGCTTTCTGCATTGCATTGCATTGGTTACTGAACAATATGCCTTATAAACACGACTCTTCAATTGCTTCGGCCTCTGATAAGTTATAGAGTACATAATGTGAAATCAAATGACTGAATTAATACGCTACTATTCGGGTAAACTTATTCGCCAAAAAGGACACAAATAATCTGGAAAAGTCGTTTATATCATGACCCCCACCATTCCACAATTGATATATCCCTGACCAATCGGCCATTATACCCATCAAATCTATAATAAAATCAGAGGACTTTACATGAACTATTTTCTTAAAACGATGAATATGGCGGTATTTCGAGTAGACCACCCGGTTGACGATGATAGCAATGAGAGGTTAAAGCGCATCATTAAAAGTATGTTTGTTTGTATTTGCGTTTATTTATCGTCGCCACCGGTTTCCTATATGGGCGACGCCTCCAGAAGAATGTTAGTCATATTAGATTTTTGGAGGATAGTGCATGATACAGGAAATGCCCCAGTTCCAGAAGCACCACTGGTTCTTTTACGTGCTCGATGTATAGCATCATACACGGGACCTCGGTTTTTAAAGTCTCGTCCGAAAGACTGTTAGTACGGTCAGTGATGGAGCGGGGAATCGAACCTGCGATCCCTGGATTACAAGTCCAGCGCGTTACCACTAGACCACGGATCATTAAAATTGGCACAAGTCACTACGTGTTCTACGTGCATTGTCCTGTGTTTGTCCTGTATCTATTGTTGGGCATTTGCCAGCTGGGGTCTACTTATTTACATTGTTCGTTGTCCACTGTTTTATATGTCTAGATGTTCTACGTGCACTGTCCTGTGTTTGTCCTGTATCTATTGTTGGGCATTTGCCAGCTGGGGTGTTCCCATTTACATTGTTCGTTTTACTCGTATTTTGGTGATTGTAGGATAAGTTTGAAGTTGGTTACAGCGTTAAACCAGATCTACCCCTACTCCCCCGTGGTGTTTGGCCATAGAACATTCCGGTACTCCTATTTTCACCCATCATGGATGTTTGTATCTTGTGCCCGGCATTTGTCTATGTAATTATTTACATGTTTCGTGTCTGTTTGGAGTAAATGCGCGCGTTGTATGTGACATTTCCTTCTAGCCTTCAATTATTCACTTTTGTTTAACTTATGAGTTGCGTACGAAAATCCGCCATTTAGCGAAACAAATGACATTTTATTCATAGATTTTCTATTTATTTTGATTACAATACCTTTCCTCGAGCTATTTCTACTTCGTAGAATGTGCTAAAATGCTGCTCGTAGGGACATCAGACTCTATCCTACAAATATCGAGTCTCAATATTTAGGTCATGGACCTTCTATTTATGTTACGGCAATATTTTAAACACCGATATTCGAAAACGATTCCGTTTTATTAAAATGGAGATGCACTGAATACACACCAGGAGCCATGTATACGCTGAAATTATTCCAATACTGATAATTGATGATTGATAGGACAATTTTACGCTAACTTGCAAGAAATAGAAAACAAAATCGAGTAAATGACAAATTCCCCGCATACATCAGAGTTCAGAGATAGGGGACAATTGACTGTCTCGATATATCATACGCCTGCTCTCGTCCAAGGTAAGCAGTCGAACGCTCTGTCGACTGATCTACACAGGCGACTCTGTTCATGCATAGTCCCATTAACGCAAATCGTCAATAAAATATTCCATGCTTACAGAAAGTATACATGTAAAAAAATAATTATATACTATTTTACGGACATTGTTTTTGAGTTGTGTGAACCGGTAATTAAAATGTGCTATCTCGCTCGTGTAATTACAAAACCCCTATAATCAATGTCTGCTTCCATATTTAAAATTCATAAACCCCCACTGAGAACCATAATGGGATTCCCAACAATCAAAGACACTGAATAAAAATTATCAAATTGCTATTCACAGCAGTAATTTGCTGTAAACAATTCTTCATTTGCAAATCAAGCATGTAAAGCAACACGAAAGAACGGCAAGCAGAACTGCTTCAAGGGACATTCGGAAAACCTCGGCCAACTACGCCCAATGCCTCGGATATTCGTAAGGCACTTTCGGAAATACCATTCGAATATCATGTAAACAATATGGCGGCTGGAACGCTGGCGTGCTGATGAAAAGGGATTATAATTACATATTTAAGCTATATGAAGACTGAAATATCTAGAAATTACAACGATGATCCATTTCTTATGTTAAATCCGTTTTCCGAGAACTATTTTTTGACCGCACAAAATGTTGAATTTTGCCGCATAGTGCTCCGCCTGACATACACTAGAGGAACCGTCTCCCTTGGCCGAGTGGTTGAGGCATCCGCTTTAGGAGCGGGAGGTCGAATGTTCGAATCCCGGCAGGGGTCCGTTCTGATATGGCCGGTTGCTGAGTCGCCAGCTAGTTAAATAATGGTTACCGTGCGCCTACCTGTCTAGTGCCTGGCATTAAAAGGATAGGAAGTAAATGTGCTCAGAAAGTAGGTGTCTCATAAGTCAGAATTGGCAGGGGTCACACTATAATAAATAAACAATTTAACACTAGAGGATGTTCGTAGCGTAACGAAGTGGTACATAAATAACGGAGAGCTGTCGAGAATGCTCCAAGAGATAAGCAATGGTTACCTCACTTGAAGAAATTGTTTGCTTTTAATGGTGTGTTGAAAACATTTTCGGGGTTCTTTTTTCATATTTGTATTTTGTTTACAGTTAGTCAAAGAAGTCATTTGATAAATCAAGTTTACGTTATTGCACTTTAACCAAAACTGTTGTTCCCTCATTTTATTGTTTAATATGAGATAAAGCACAAACAACACCATGTAAGGAATGAATGAGAATCGTTGTGTCGCAGTTTTCCCATCGTGGGATACTCATGATTGGCTATTACATTTCACTGCATTTGTCAACAACTCATCATCGATAAAAGGAGAGAAGGATGGATCGGCTGTGGGTGTCAGACGGTATTGTTTGCCATGGAAGACACTTGGCGTTGGTGCTTAGCACACCTAACTGCGTCATTAAAAGGAAATACGAGTAATGTGTCTATATATTTAAAATATCAGATTTACATGGTGTTACGTGATATATTTGTCTGTAGCGTTATAACTCTGAATTATTTTATGAAATCTTAGAAAATATTAACTAATAAAGTAGATATGAATTCTGTAATATGAAACACGAAAACCGAAATGAGAAGCGATTGTTTACTCGTAAATCATAACAGACTATGAATAACCAAAATTAATAATTTGTGTTTTGTACAAATGACACATGCTGGAAATAATGTAGAACCAATGTTGTACACTGTTTATTAATTCATTTGTTTATTTCGTGTTTTACGCCGTCTCTCAACGGTATTTCAGTTATATACGGCGATCAATTGACCTACACAGTCCTGCTTGGTCACCAACTAGTTCTAGTCTACTCCTCCGGCAAGAAACGGACAACTACTCCACATAAATCAGAGTTCGAGAAGGAGGAACATGACTTTGGATGTGTAATCTACAGTCAAATAGCCTACCCTCGTCTAAGGTTAGTAGTCAAGCGCTCTGTCGATTGAGTTGTCCAGACGCGCTCTGTACATTCATAATCTCATTAATGCATCAATATAATTATGTAAAATAAATCCATGCTTAATTCTGTTCAAGTTCATTACCACTTGCATTTGAGTACATAAAATACTGGTCATAAAACGCCACATGCACAAGACAATGCCTCCCCACACATACCCCGGGAAGACAACTGTTTACAAAACATTAGGCACTTAGGAGGTATAGGGGTAAACACGCATGGGATTAGGGGTCTGGCAGACCACCAACATTTTCAACATTTTAACAATGCTGAAAGCAATATTATTCACCACTTCAGGATACATAGACATAATAGATGTATAAATCATATGGAAATATGCCAAATCAATGTGAATCTTAACGTCATCTAAACTACGGATTCTTGAATACACAAATAGTATCACTGCAAATCCTCGGCAATTAATGTTCATAATATAAAATACCGCCGCTGTCATGGTTATTATTTGATCATAATAGGGATGGTCCCTCAAAACATTTGAATGTTTTACAATGTCACGAGGCAGATGTTGTTTCAACGGTTTGTTTGTTTGATTTGCCAAACACAGAACATTAAATACGGAGATAATGCATCGAGGTACTGGAAATGATATCACTTGTTGAAGTAGAAATGCTGTGTTTTTTCATTCAGGGTCAATACAATAAGTTGTCCGCTGTAGTGAAACATATTGTCCGTGTCGCATATAGTTCTTGCACGCCGTAGACGGTCGGACCCGGGATCAAATCTTCAAATGTGTTTTAAAATGTGTTTAAACTTATTATTTATGTGAGGTTTCGTTAAAATCCAAGATATTTTACTGAAACGAAAATTGGAAAAAGATAACAATATAAAAAAACCAATGTTCCTTAACAACTGTCGGTCACATGATTTTCTCATAAGTTATGACCCTTTTATGTACATCTACATTATTGTGGGCATAAAGATGTTTGTCAGGCGTCGAGGCACAAGTCCGCCGCATAGAGATTACCTGAACTATACGCGACACGGACTATATGCGACACGGACTATATGCGACACTACAGTCCGCCTCTGCTGTGACAAGACGTCCACTCATTATCGATTATTTATTATTGACCATTTTTGACAGGTATCATTTTCGCGTAGAAGGGGGACAATCCAAGTCAGAGGAAATGACTTTAACAAAGCCGCTTATCAAGGGAGATCATTCTTGATATTTATCCAGGAAAGCTGGACATGTGCTGTATTTGTATCCAAGGCTGTACTCCAACTTTCACTCATCATTTATATTTATGTTCCTGCGTCCCGTTGTAATTGCTTAATTGCATATATGTACATGTTTTTCATGTCCACTCGTGTTTTCGGGGTGACTTTGTATGACTTCTCTGTTACCATAGCAACCGTTGAGAAGAATGAAAACCACAAAAAATAATTCAATCAATTTCTACTTTCATCTTACATAGAAAAAACAAAATTACAAGTCATGACACAAAAACAAAGGTTTTCCAATTATTTGTGCTTTGCGGTGTTTCCGTTTTATGCCAATTGTATACTTTAGAATTAACCGTTTTTGTGAAAATTTCATAACATTCTGTTAAGTGAACCTACCACTTCTATTCTCGACATTTCAGCACCACTCTAATCTAAGAACCCTTGCTTCCTCGTTCTCCACATGAGTAAATGTAATATCGTCCTCATGTTAAAACTTGCACGCAAACAAATTATTACTCAAAGGCCAGACTGTTTCATAAATGCATGCATATGATCGTGTATTTCTCTCAAGGCAGCCAAACTTATCAGCAATAGCTTCCCCCTTGGGTAGTTATTTATCGTGGCAAGTGTGAGAGAAGAAACACACTGTTAACGACATGCTATCTAATAGGCCTACATTAACTAAAAGACTAGTTTCAATTTAGGTAGTTCGCCCTTACCGGGTTACTGCCTGTCATATTTATAAGAAGCAGCGTTAAGTACAAAACGGAGATCTGAAACAAATACTAATATTTATGCCACGGTGCACACATACTCTCTCACAAATAGGTTTTAAATCAACAGAATAATCGCAAAAAACGTGTTTACATTTTCATCCAATTTGTCGGCATACTAAGTATGTTGAAACCCATTTCGGTTGTTTTTATTCTGTAAAAGTTTCGTAATGTATTGACGTCACTTAAACAATAACTGCTCCCTTCCTCGAACAAAGTGAAAAGGGAGTCCCTATAAAACATTAACAAAGCAGATGATTGTTTCTATTAAAGGAAAGGTATCATTGTATTGCAACTATAATTGTATCAATCGTCGGGGGAATTGTTCTCAAACGAAGAACAAAAGCGAAAATGATCCACAAACGAACTTCCATCAAAAAACTTGTTTAAATAAAAGTTAAAAATAAATCCATTAGGTTTTTTATTCATTTACCAATATTGTCATTGTATGGCATTCTTTATTTGATGTTCGTTAATTGCTTGTCACACACATATTAATTACACACGTTTAATAATTGTAAATTAATTGATTGCTTATTCAAGATTTCAAGATTTTATTTACACAAAGCATAAGTCCCACGGAGGTGGGAAACATTAGCATTAGAAACAATATGACATCATGATAAATATCACTATTCAAAACGATAATAGTCATTATAACGAATCGCCCAGTAACTCTAATGGTCATCATTAACGTAATCTATACTTAACGCGATTAAAAAGCAACTATTTGACTTTGTCGTCATTCTGGTAGTACCAATTGTTAAAAGCATGCAAATCTTGTTCATAACACAGGATCATTTTGTCTTGATTTCATTATTGATTAATTTTATGAAACCATGTTTGCGAAAGAAAGTATATATATATATACACTGCCTTCCAAAAGTTCCTTCATTCTCGACATTTTCCAATTGCAATTAATGTATTTTCATTTGTTTCACATGCAATAAATCGAAAATGCTTTTTAACACAGCAATACCTTTCTGTAAAGTATTTATTAAATTGTACTGAAACAAACTATCTTATTACACACATACATTGGTTTCGGATGGCCGATTGATGCTGCTGCCGAGATGTGCAAATTGTTAATTCTTAACTAACCATCACAGAAGTGGGATGAATAATATTGCTTCATGGTCATACATGTTTTATTTGAATTCTGTAAGAAAAAGTACCGAAATTCAAAAAATTCAATAGTACAGAAACTTTTGGATGACAGAGTATGTCTTTGTTATATCACTTTACCTATGTGCACAGTTTTTGGTTACGTTTTAATTATGTTTAGTAATATATCCAGGAAGCATATACTTATGTTTAATTGGCTATAACTATACGTCACTGATAACGTAAACCAGAACGCGGAGAAACTTTATCGCATGGTTATATAACTATGGGTCAATTTGGTCAACATATTGAAACATAAATGAAATACGATGTCCACTATATTATGTCTGACAAATAAAGTGTCATAACACTGATAAGAATGTCTGACAAATAAAGTGTCATAACACTGATAAGAATTTCTGACAAATAAAGTGTCATAACACTAATAAGAATACTGGCATATTGCCAACTAAAGAGGAACCATTTACATCTTAACTTCTAACTTAATGACGTAACTACTTCCGGTTTCGAATCCTTGAAATGAAAGTGTCCATCATCGTGTTTGTAAGTAAAAAGTTTGAAAGGACACGTAGCAAAATAACATTTTTCATGTATCTTCGTATATACATGTATACATTTAAAATATATATATAAGTATCCAATTTTAAACTTGGCGGGAGAAGGTATTTTTATTCTAATAAAATACCTTCTCCCGCCATATTTATTATTTATCATATTTTGTTCAGTTGTGTTTCTTGTGCATAATGCATTGATTTTCTTATTGTAAATGTTTCTTTATCATTGTATTAATTTTTTGTATATTGTATGTACTCATGTTGTCATGTTTTACATGAAATGAGTTATGTTAATCAGCTTGTAAACTTGTAAAAGATCACCTGACGCAATGCTTACATTGTCTTACAGTAGCTCACTTTGAACGTTTGATGCACTAAGCTCGAAATACAGTCACAATTTAAGATCGCTTATGTCATTGACATTACAAAAACAATTAAATGTAACTGACCGGGAATCTGGCTAAAATGCAAAACGTAGAAACATACTACATGTTCTGTATCATACCAAGTATTTTTGGATGACAACCGTGAGTTCATAGTGACAGTCACGTCATTGAACTTATCTTCAAGTATGAAAATTATTTGCAATGTATGTAAATGAACATGGACAGAAAGACACGAAATAGATTGGACACGTGTTTGGTTGCGAACAGTGTGCGCATCATGTCCTGGGTGTACAACGATTGACTATGAGCCGGTATAAACGTTGAATTTTTAATTCCTTTAATTAGCAAAATATCACTTTTTACTTGATCATTTATCCCTTGGTCTACAGCAGCCCTAGAGAACAAAGACCAAGTCCAAAATTATATCTTACCAGCCAATGCAGGCGCGTAAGATATGTGCACGCCCTCCAAACACGCGCTTTTCCTCCAAATTGAGAAAGTGAAAGCGAAGTGATCATGTTTTCAGATATGCAGCGCGAGGGAAGTTTGGGTGAGTAAAAGGTGAGTGTTGTCGTATATTTTTTTCTTTGTACTAAAGCAGTTATCATTTCTTAAAAATCGGGCAATGCAGTACCATTTTACATGCTTGTTCTTGATGCAAAACACAGTCTCAGTTTGTAAATTGATTTCTGGGTGGCTTTAGAACTTTTACAACTTTCGCAGGTCAGTGCAAGGAAGTTAGAAAATGGCATATTCGGCGCATATTTTATAAGATTTCACCAAAATAGGCAAAGATACGGTGCCTATAACTCATCCAACGTCCGTTTGGTCCTCTTTCACTCTATTTGTTGGATTCGTCGGTAGGAAACATAAGTTTTGCTCAAATTTTGTGAAAAAGCTCGAGGCCTTTTGTAGGTAGTGTATACGTTTCTATGTATAATTTTGTATACCATGTTTCATTAAATCGCAAAATAATATTTTGCAACTCTCTGCCATTTGCAACAATCGGAAGTGAAGGTCCGTCTGTCAGGGTTAGACTATTAACATTATTTATTTATTGCCGTTATCGTCGTTGAAAGTGTGCGCTTGTTACATAAAAGAGAGAGAATAAGTTGCTACAGGGAATGCCACAAACAAAAGACAGTGCCTCCCCAAACAGACCTGCGGGAAAACATCAATCTATAAAACATAAGGCACTTGGGGAGGTTAAAGGGTACATACGTTAGGGAACAGAGGCGCAAGGAATGGCATGGCCGACCATTAGGAATAACTAGGAGAATCAAAGAGGACACACATTGAAAGGGGGATTAATGGATGGAAAACATCACAGGAAAATAGGCCGAAACTGGGCAGAAAATAACCAGAACACTATATACAGTGAAAGCATTGCACAGGGGAAAGGGAAATAAATAACATACATTCAAAACACAAAAAGAAATAATACCATACAGCGAATTACAGCCTTTGGAACTGTCAGTAAAATACTTGGAGTTTAAAGCGATTTAACAGCTAGCTTACCTCACACTTAATCGCTATATTGTCAATGATTTCCAACATATAAAGTCTATAGGCCATGTTTGAAAGCATTCCTATTTGTGCTTGGGCTCTAGTCTACGCCGTATATTTCAAAGGTATTTCATCTCGTTTAAATTCGAGTGCGCATTTAGGTATAATTCTTGATTTTTTTAATTCACATCGCCATAATGTTCACAACTATAAGTCCATTCATTCTTCTAAGCTTATTTGCATGACAATAACCACAGGCTTTGTTTCTTGAGCGTATTATCAGAATATAACATGAGGACTTTTTGTTTATATTGTTTAAGGTACTTTGTAGTTCGGCTAGTATTTCATTAATATTTCCCTAGTGGTATATATTGTCGGGTAGTATTTATTAATATTTTCCTAGTGGTATAATAAAGTCGAATAATCTGCGTCTTTGTTAAAGTCATCGCGGGAGATGGTAATAGCATTTATCCAAATCAGAAAAAATGATGGGCGTAATATGGACCCAGAGGACCTGGACATACTCATAAACTTCTTTCATTGTAAGGAATCAATTTTACTGATTGTTTTCCATTCGGAGATGACACAATTACCTATTTTGAAACAGTGACACACTTTTGTTTGTATGTGAGTCTTTCTCTTATTTACTAGGTAAAAGGCATTTCTAAGATCTGTATAACAGTCTAAACAATATAACCTTGCTCAAGGTCTTTGATCCAAGAGTCAATTTATCGAATAAGTGCAATGTTGCGTGATTTGTTTTGTCTAAAACCAGTCTGTGCAGCAAATTTAAGTGTATTAAAAATAAGTGAATTTGACATGCAGTCTACGACATCCAAATGTATTTTGAGAGTTTAAGCGCAATAAATTTTAGACGGCATTATTTTGTAATATAAGTCGATACACTGTGAACGCCCCTTGTATACATGGGCTAAACATCGGAACATTATGCACGCCTCAAGTATACATTGTGCACCATATCAAACATCGGAACATTATGCACGCCTCAGGTATACATTGTGCACCATATCTAACATCGGAGCATTATGAACGCCTCAGGTATACACTACATGCACCATGTCCAACATCGGAGCATTATGAACGCCTCAGGTATACATTGTGCACCATGTCAAACATCGGAACATTATGCACGCCTCAGGTATACATTGTGCACCATGTCAAACATCGGAACATTATGCACGCCTCAGGTATACATTGTGCACCATATCAAACATCGGAACATTATGCATGCCTCAGGTATACATTGTGCACCATGTCAAACATCGGAACATTATGCACGCCTCAGGTATACATTGTGCACCATATCAAACATCGGAACATTATGCACGCCTCATGTATACATTGTGCACCATATCAAACATCGGAACATTATGCATGCCTCATGTATACATTGTGCACCATATCAAACATCGGAGCATTATGCACGCCTCAGGTATACATTGTGCACCATGTCTAACATCGGAGCATTATGAACGCCCCATGTATATACTACATGCACTATGTCCAAAATAAGATCATTTTGAACGCCCCTGGTATACACGTTGCTCCATGTCAAACATCGGAACATTTTGAACGCCCCTGGTATACACGTTGCTCCATGTCAAACATCGGAACATTTCGAACGTCCCTTGTATACACTGGGCACCATGTCAAACATCGGAACATTTTGAACGCCCCTGGTATACACGTTGCTCCATGTCAAACATCGGAACATTTTGAACGCCCCTGGTATACACGTTGCTCCATGTCAAACATCGGAATATTTCGAACGTCCCTTGTATATACTGGGCACCATGTCAAACATCGGAACATTTTGAACGCCCCTGGTATACACGTTGCTCCATGTCAAACATCGGAACATTTTGAACGCCCCTGGTATACACTTTGCTCCATGTCAAACATCGGAACATTTCGAACGTCCCTTGTATACACTGGGCACCATGTCAAACATCGGAACATTTTGAACGTCCCTTGTATACACTGGGCACCATGTCAAACATCGGAACATTTTGAACGTCCCTTGTATACACTGGGCTCCATGTCAAACATCGGAACATTTTGAACGTCCCTTGTATACACTATGCACCATGTCAAACATCGGAACATTTCGAACGTCCCTTGTATACACGTTGCTCCATGTCAAACATCGGAACATTTCGAACGCCCCTGGTATACACTGGGCACCATGTCAAACATCGGAACATTTTGAACGTCCCTTGTATACACTGGGCACCATGTCAAACATCGGAACATTTCGAACGCCCCTGGTATACACTGGGCACCATGTCAAACATCGGAACATTTTGAACGTCCCTTGTATACACTGGGCACCATGTCAAAACATCGGAACATTTTGAACGTCCCTTGTATACACTGGGCATCATGTCAAACATCGGAACAATTTGAACGTCCCTTGTATACACGTTGCTCCATGTCAAACATCGGAACATTTTGAACGTCCCTTGTATACACTCGGCACCATGTCAAACATCGGAACATTTTGAACGTCCCTTGTATACTCTGGGCACCATGTCAAACATCGGAACATTTTGAACGTCCCTGGTATATTCTGGGCACCATGTCAAACATCGGAACATTTTGAACGTCCCTTGTATACTCTGGGCACCATGTCAAACATCGGAACATTTTGAACGTCCCTTGTATACTCTTGGCACCATGTCAAACATCGGAACATTTCGAACGCCCCTGGTATACACGTTGCTCCATGTCAAACATCGGAACATTTCGAACGTCCCTTGTATACACGTTGCTCCATGTCAAACATCGGAACATTTCGAACGCCCCTGGTATACACGTTGCTCCATGTCAAACATCGGAACATTTCGAACGTCCCTTGTATACACGTTGCTCCATGTCAAACATCGGAACATTTCGAACGCCCCTGGTATACACGTTGCTCCATGTCAAACATCGGAACATTTCGAACGCCCCTGGAATACACGTTGCTCCATGTCAAACATCGGAACATTTCGAACGTCCCTTGTATACACGTTGCTCCATGTCAAACATCGGAACATTTTGAACGTCCCTTGTATACACTGGGCACCATGTCAAACATCGGAACATTTCGAACGTCCCTTGTATACACTGGGCACCATGTCAAACATCGGAACATTTCGAACGCCCCTGGTATACACGTTGCTCCATGTCAAACATCGGAACATTTTGAACGTCCCTTGTATACACTGGGCACCATTCATCAATAAGACCGTAATAATTTCATGTACCAGTTTTTTAATTATTTTTCTTTCACATTTTAACTCGATAAGACCACCTCACAACTACGACCAACTTTCTTTCAGAACCGATGGCGATCATATCATTGACGTTACACTGTAAAAGTAAGATAGAGGAGCACAATGAATGTTTTATTTACATAACAGAACCTCTTCGTATGTATTGAATGGGACTAAATAAAGAAAAAAAAACGGGGGCGGTAAATAAAACTAAAAGCGATGGGTAAGTGTTACTTCAGAGGACCGTACGACAATTGAGTAGGCTAGAAACTTAAGTCCTGATGAAAAACGCCATTAAACCCCCAAAATAACAAACTTTTATGTCCAACATCGGGACGACACGGAGCTCGTTGTTTTTGTAGCAAACACTTGACCATGAACACCCCATCAGCTATCATAAACGATGTGAAGTTAGTATATGCCCTCTCATCATGGTGAATACATTGATATCAACGCGTGCCTTGTGGAACATTCGTCGTGTTTGTTTGTTTTAACTGTTTATTTGTTTGTCTTCGGTCAATACTTCAAGAACTATTGATATTATAAATCGTTCTTCAAGGTTAAATTCCTTATCTAAGTTCTACGAGATGACACATTCTGCTTATTTTGTAATTTTTATTATTGTTGCATCTTATCAAATGTTTTAACACCGAATTTATTATTTGCAAAAAAACATCGGCAAACAATAAAACATAGCGTCTCATTGCTATTATCGTCAACCAGATGGTCTACTCGAAGTACCACCATATTCATCGTCTCAAGAAAATAGTACATGTAAAGTCTTCCGGTTTTTATAATAGATTTGATCAGTATAATGGCTGATTTGTCAGGGATATATCAAAAGTGGAGTGGCGGGAGTCTTGATATAAACGGCTTTTTCTGAATTAGTTGTGTCATTTTGGCAAATGAGTTGACCCGAATAGTCGCGTATTAATTTCTAATACGATAATATGGAAAACGTGCAGTCTTGCCTTGGAAGCGCCTCCCAGGACCTTCAGTCCTTAGATTATTTGCGTATGGAATTACATTTGTGTATATCTTCATATGTTTGTATATCTTTATGGCGTATTACAGGCAACATGAACGACCGATTCTCGACAACCTTCATAGCCCTGAAACACTGAACATAACTTTGGAAAACTTATATCCAGTGTTGATTTTTCTTTTTTTATTACAATCGCAATCGTCCACTACTGTTAAACTTTCATTAAAGTTTTTCTCCAAGAAAAAATGTCTACAAATCCCTGTCAATATTGAAAATCGTACTATCGGGAATCCATAAAGCAAAATAAAAATCCGGTTTCAACCAATATGTTGGCGGATCCACACTTAGACGTGAGATACATACTGAGGAATTTATTTCACATTTTGTAAGATGTGTATTTTCTTCATGATGACCTATTAGGACAAAATATCAATTAAGAATTGATTTTCAATTTTACGTTTAGAAAGATTTTGACTGCAGTAGCAGCAACAACAACGAAAAAACTGTTATAAACAATACTGACTGAGAAAATAGTGTTAGCGGCATACAGTAAAACCTCAATAATAAGACCACCATTGGAACCCTTAAAAATGGTCTTCATGTTGAGATGGCCTTCTTATTGAGGTTGCATAAAGAGCAAACCAGTGAAATTGGACTTGAATCGTGTA
Organism: Mactromeris polynyma; assembly: GCA_032209605.1. NCBI lineage: Eukaryota > Metazoa > Mollusca > Bivalvia > Venerida > Mactridae > Mactromeris > Mactromeris polynyma. The sequence continues at coordinate 2,633,792 of JASFXZ010000002.1, read as the reverse complement.
TTCTTAATTTTGAGGTGGTCTTAGTATTGTGATGGTCTTTAAGTGAGGTTTTACTGTATTGGCTGTTATACGCTTATGTATCTACACATATATACATTTCATGATTAATTTCAATGTTATTTTTCATACAGGTTTCATACTACAACAAGTATCTCTAAAACGTCTCGGATATCATTTGATTGAGTGTACGTTTGATTATGTTGAATTTATCATTGCAAGTCTTCAAGGTTATCATATTGCTCGGTTTCACACACTAACCCTGTGACAGTATCGTCTTTATTGTAGGTTAGTTCACACAGCCCTTATCTCGTCTTTAGTCATTGACTATAGAAGTACATCTTCATGTTCATGTATTTATCATGTCTCGTCAGTGAGACGATATTTATCGTATGTCCACAATCGAGGGATGGTGGACATACGATAAATATCGTCTCACTGACGAGACAATCAAACCAGCAGGCCTGTTGAATTTCAAATACATTCAAACCTCGATAATAAGACCACCATTGAGACCCTTGAAATGGGTTGATAAATGATTGGTATTAATACTTAGTACATAAGTTGTTTGTCGATGTTTGTTTGCAAATACATTCAAACCTCAATAATAAGACCACCATAGAGACCCTTGACAACTGGTTTTCTTATTGAGGTGGTCTTCATATTAAGATTAAATAAAGAGCAAAACAGAGAAAATAAACCTTGAAAAGTGTGCTCTTCATTGTGAGGTAGTCATATTATTGAGGTGGTCTTTAGGTGAGGTTTTACTATAGTTTCTATATCGCAGCTCGTTATTTCTGAATACATTATTCCATGTCACTTAATACATGGGTAACACAAACAAGAAATATCTTGAAGTAGATGGTTGGTGCAGTTTTAAGGTTAAGATTAGTCGTGCAAAAGACATTGCCGAGATGTTACGATTGCTGGTGACTCCAGACCCAATGTAACAGAACTTAGACGATTTGGGACAAATTTTGACAAATCGCACTGGATGTGTCATTAGGTGTCAATGCATCAAAACGTTTATCATTTCATGTCAGAAATCGACACATGCAAAAGTTAATGCCCAGAGCTCTCCACTTACAGAGACGTGTCTTTGAAAAAGGTAAGGAAATCAATGGCTTATTTATGGCAAATTAGGTCGAATTCAACAAAATAATGTCTTTCCTTACCAAATATGGAAAACCTTCTTACAAACATTTGAAGCGGCATCACACATGTAATTAATGTCTCTTTTCATTTTGTGACTTGGTGATATATTTTAAAGGTATTTGTAGCTTTTTTGTATGTTTGAGACAATATTTTTTGAAAGTCTGAATCACTGAACCATCATGTAACTTAAAATATTTTTGAATGAAATTTTCAAGAATATTTGTGATAAAAATCAAAAGAACTGTTGAATTTGTTGATAAAATTCAACGGAAATATTTTTCAGAAAATGGTGGATGGTAATCTTTAACATATGCAGTACGAGAGGTTAGCTCTTTTGATGCGTACTTTTTACATTTGTATTTGCATGATGATTATGAATTAATATGAATATTATGTATTATCTGAATAGCATGGTGACATAGTTCTGCCACCAGATAACTACTTAGTTAATTAGATAATTATGTGGTTAACTAGATACGTATCGTGATAAATTTTCATACCAGATACATATCTTAACACGATATAGTGTCTGATAGTGTCCACAACTGCCACCACTTACCCACTTAAACCCGGTACAGACAATCTATTTTAGATAAATGTTAAGTAGTTAACGCGATAAATATCTAGTTGACGACATAATTATCTAGTTAACTAGATAGGTAACGCATTAGCTACATACTTTTAGTATACTGTTAAGAAGTTAACGCGATAAGTATCTAGATAACTACATCATTATCTAGTTAATTAAGTAGCTATCTAGTTTCTTTAACGTGATAACCACATAATTATCTAGTTAATTAAGTAGTTAACTGGTGGCAGAAATATGCCACCATAGAATAGAGCCAATGAATTTAAGTCGTAAACAATGTAAGACAGAAACACCGACTTCACATGCTAAAAGATCAAAGGTTCTTTTTTGCACTACGCAACCACCGACATACAAATCGACTGCTGACCAGTAGCCCCATCGATATCGATCTGCATCGACTGCTGAACAGTAGCCCCATCGATATCGATCTGCATCGACTGCTGAACAGTAGCCCTATCCATATCGATCTGCATCGACTGCTGAACAGTAGCCCTATCCATATCGATCTGCATCGACTGCTGAACAGTAGCCCCATCGATATCGATCTGCATCGACTGCTGAACAGTAGCCCTATCCATATCGATCTGCATCGACTGCTGACCAGTAGCCCCATCGATATCGATCTGCATCGACTGCTGACCAGTAGCCTCATCGATATCGATCTGCATTGACTGCTGACCAGTAGCACCATCGATATCGATCTGCATCGACTTCTGACCAGTAGCACCATCGATATCGATCTGCATCGACTGCTGGCCAGTAGCCCCATCGATATAGATCTGCATCGACTCGATTTATCTGATGAGCGATAGTGTTGTGTATGGTAAGTATTTACGGAATGGTCTGTGTTTGTGGTTTTATGTTGTTATTTTCATGTTGTCAATTGTCCATAGGAAATATAAAATGATAAAAGAATCGCCACTGCCGTTCACTACGATTGAATGAATAAAATGGTAATAATTTACATAACAACTTATGGTAATCAATATCCGTGAGTACCCATTTTCAATGTTCACCCACAATACTATTGAAAATACTTGATCAAATAACATTTCAAATCGCTAGAAACCCGATTGGACTAACACAACGACCATATTTGCACGTCCTACTATTGACCAAAGGTTCAAACATTTCCCTTTTAAGCGATTTCCTTTACCGCCCACATGACAGACCTATTTTAGTACATTAAATCATTGTTCTTTTCATTCACTGTCAGTGTTACGTATTCATAAATTTGACGCCGTTGTTAAGATCAAAGACAAAGCCCTATTCATATGTAGCTAGCTTATACAGACGCCTAGTAAACGAAACTGATCAAACACTTTGGAAATAAACAATTAAGTGAATCTCCATGTTGGTTGTTTGAATAACATTATCATTAACGCAGTAAAACATTTGGGATTGTTAAATCAGCCACGTGTCATACACCCCCTACGCCACACAAATCTCAAATTACTGTGTTTATGAGTTCGACACTCGCCGCGCACATTTTTCTAATGTACTTAATGGTATTTCGGTCGACCCGGTATGCCCCCCGCACACCATAAATGGACTTTTTGAAGCCGGAGGGGGAAATGTATCTGCCAGTAGAGCAGTATAGGTCAAACAAACAATTTTTGTAAGCATAGTAATTCAAATTTGTTATTGTACATTATACATAGTTTTTGTATATAAGCCCTGTGGATAAATGGTACAGGAGCAGACCGTGGTCGCACCAGCACCCTACGAGTAATTTATGCATCCAAAACGTTTCTTTTAATAGTCTATTCATTATATTACTTATACAGTCAATAGGCATAACACTAAAATCTGAATAACTGTGGTCCGTACTATTAAAATGAATAGCTATATTAGATGAAACAAAATTGTGAATATCAAATATATGGCTATTCACACGCCGGGAAATTGTTGGCTAGTTTCACCAACATACTGGACACTACATCTTTTACATGTTATTTAATATATAACATTGCTACTGGTACAGTCTACATTATAATAAAGTTTGAAAGAGGTCGACATTTGAGAACTACTAAAATCATCAATTTCACAAATAGTTGAACATATCATCATAGCGTGCTGGACTTACGTCGCATAGCATCATAACGTTCTGGACTTACGCCGCATAGCATCATACGGTTCTGGACTAACGTCGCATAGCATCATACCGTTCTGGACTTACGTCGCATAGCATCACACCGTTCTGGACTTACGTCGCATAGCATCATACTGTTATGGACTTACGTCGCATATCATCATAGAGTGTTGGACTTACGTCGCATAGCATCATAGCGTGCTGGACTTACGTCGCATATCATCATACCGTTCTGGACTTACGTCGCATATCAACATAGCGTGTTGGACTTACGTCGCATAGCATCATACAGTTCTGGACTTACGTCGCATAGCATCATACCGTTCTTGACTTACGTCGCATAGCATCATAGCGTGCTGGACTTACGTCGCATAGCATCATAGCGTGCTGGACTTACGACGCATAGTATCATAGCGTGCTGGACTTACGTCGCATATCATCATAGCGTGCTGGACTTACGACGCATAGTATCATAGCGTGCTGGACTTACGTCGCATATCATCATAGCGTGCTGGACTTACGTCGCATAGCATCATAGCGTGCTGGACTTACGACGCATAGTATCATACCGTTCTAGACTTACGTCGCTTAGCATCATAGCGTGCTGGACTTACGTCGCATAGCATCATAGCGTTCTGGACTTACGTCGCATAGCATCATACCGTTCTGGACTTACGTCGCATATCATCATAGCGTGCTGGACTTACGTCGCATAGCATCATACCGTTCTGGACTTACGTCGCATAGCATCATAGCGTGCTGGACTTACGTCGCATAGCATCATACCGTTCTGGACTTAAGTCGCATATCATCATAGCGTTCTGGACTTACGACGCATATCATCATAGCGTGCTGGACTTACGACGCATATCATCATAGCGCTCTGGACTTATGTGGCATAGCATCTTAACGTTCTGGACTTACGTCGCATATCATCATACCGTTCTGGACTTACGTCGCATAGCATCATAACGTTCTGGAAGTTAGAGGTCTGCGTGGGGAGGCACTGTCTTATGTATGTGGCGTTCCCTGTAGCTACGTATTCTCTCTCTTTTACGTCGCATAGCATCATACCGTCCCAGACATACGACGCATAGCATCATTACGTTCCGGACTGGCGTCTATTTGTATATTTTTTATACGAACTCGTTTACGGTCAAGGCTAGTTTAACCTTTCTTTTGATTTTTGATTTCACAAAACGGAAGTCACTCTATATGAAGGCGGTAATATAAATTATTCTTGTCAAGTTGTCATGTTAACGCCTAGACGGAGTAGGTGTAAATATCAACTATTGAAATATAAGATTAGTGTTTTTAGTTTAAGTCGCCGCTTATGTAAACATACGTGTTTCTTGGCATTTACGCATGATGTCGGATGGGATATTTAAATACCAGGAACTTGACATCGACATTAGCAGACTAATCCTGGTAATTAAATACCAAGCAAACAGACTGTATACAAGGTATTGATGATACTATAAAGTTATACTTCTACTCCAGCAACGTGTGCTACATGTTTTGGAGTAGGCGTGTCCAATACGCCCACACATGCGCAGGAGCACGTTTTGAAGTATATTTGGAAACTCTGTAGTTATATGCCACGTTTTTCTCTTCCTTGTTGGTCAGGCTTTTTGCTCGCTTTGAACCATCTGAATTATATTTCTTTTCATAAAAAAGACATTCTTTGAGGTAACTACTTACTTAACTAGATAATTATGTGGTTAACTAGATATGTTTCGTGATAAATGTTCATACCCGATAACAATCTTAGCACTATCAGACATTTTGACTAGATATCTAGATATTTAACTTGTTAACCACTTAATTAACTAGAAAATTATGTAGTCAACTAGATATTGATCGATTGACTACTGAACACTTATCTAAAATAGATTGTCCGTACTGGGTTTTAGTGGGTAAGGAGTGGCAGTTGTGGGCACTATCAGACACTTTTTTCGTGTTTAGATATTTATCTGGTTAAATGTAAGTAGTTATCTAGTTTCTTTATCGTGATAACCACATACTTATCTAGTTAATTAAGTAATTAGCTGGTGGCAGATATATGCCACCATATAAAATACAGTAAAATATTTACGTGTTTTTTTATAGCCGAATTCTTTCTCTTTGGCTATTTGTGATAATTATGGATACTGACAAATATTTTTTTTTATATTCTCTGATGTGGTAGTTTCAAACCAATCAAATTGCATTTCATTTTACAAAACGGCTTTCTGTTGGCTTGATATAGTCGCGTTTTTTATCTGAAATGTGTCTATGTTTAGACATCAAAACGAAACTAGTAGCTTTCTGTGACTTTCTGACAAGAGAGGATACTCTACGAACAGAGACTAGCATTAGGTGTCATAAAGCGTATACACGTACGTCAAAAAAGTATTTCATAGTTGTTTTGATGGATGATCAGACAATTCCTTGTGCCCCTATTCCCATACATGCTTACCCTTGCCCCTCAACAGTCGCCCCTATCCCCATACATGCTTACCCTTGCCCCTCAACAGTCGCCCCTATTCCCATACATGCTTACCCTTGCCCTTCAACAGTCGCCCCTATTCCCATACATGCTTACCCTTGCCCCTCAACAGTCGCCCCTATTCCCATACATGCTTACCCTTGCCCTTCAACAGTCGCCCCTATCCCCATACATGCTTACCCTTGCCCCTCAACAGTCGCCCCTATTCCCATACATGCTTACCCTTGCCCCTCAACAGTCGCCCCTATTCCCATACATGCTTACCCTTGCCCCTCAACAGTCGCCCCTATTCCCATACATGCTTACCCTTGCCCCTCAACAGTCGCCCCTATCCCCATACATGCTTAACCTTGCCCTTCAACAGTCGCCCCTATCCCCATACATGCTTACCCTTGCCCCTCAACAGTCGCCCCTATCCCCATACATGCTTACCCTTGCCCCTCAACAGTCGCCCCTGTTCCCATACATGCTTACCCTTGCCCCTCAACAGTCGCCCCTGTCCCCATACATGCTTACCCTTGCCCCTCAACAGTCGCCCCTATCCCCATACATGCTTACCCTTGCCCCTCAACAGTCGCCCCTATTCCCATACATGCTTACCCTTGCCCTTCAACAGTCGCCCCTATTCCCATACATGCTTACCCTTGCCCATCAACAGTCGCCCCTATTCCCATACATGCTTACCCTTGCCCCTCAACAGTCGCCCCTATCCCCATACATGCTTACCCTTGCCCCTCAACAGTCGCCCCTATTCCCATACATGCTTACCCTTGCCCCTCAACAGTCGCCCCTATTCCCATACATGCTTACCCTTGCCCCTCAACAGTCGCCCCTATTCCCATACATGCTTACCCTTGCCCATCAACAGTCCATACTGCTTGTAGACTGTTCACTGGGGTCTGTGTGGAAAGGCATTGTCTTGTGTAGGTAACGTTCCATGTAACAACTTAATCTCTCTCTCATACACCTTTCCTTATAGGGATTAACACATTCAACACCATAAGTATGCATTGAGCAAAGGGTATTGCAGATGATAAAGTTAAGTTTCATATTTCTTTAAAACAAGTCAAACTCGGTGAAATTAAAATATTTTCGCTGCCAAGAATATTATTCCTTGCCAAACATGTAATGTTTTTACATCTATTACTTACATAAAACATATTATTCAACATAGTATTCCGCTTTTATACGCGATGAGACAGACTTGGTGATATTTCATTAATATTTTTATATCGACATACATGTTTGACATAGGCTTACATGATTTATCAAAACTTCGTCTAAACTTTATCTTTAGCGGCATCAGCGAGACGGAGAAACGAGCCAACTTGTGGGATAAATAATCCAGAAAAGTGTTACAGTTCAGTTTTACTCTGATATGCATCTATTCGTTTCTATTTAATATAGGATATATGTATAATGGTCCTAAATTAAATAAAATGATGGTAAAAGGTAGATATATGGCTTTTACATAAATACAATGTTTTATAACTAGAGCGGAACAGCATGTCATCTTTAAACATTATTGTTAACTGCAAATGCATTGAAAATGTTTAAACTTATTTACTTTACATCGAGTGTGAAATACGTTAACTTATATAAATCCCTCTCGGGTACTGGTTCGGGGTTACTAAGCAGCCCTCGCGTCTGAAGTATTTCCTGAATATTATGATATTATAATATAATATAATGACGAGTGTTGTTATCATAACTATCATGATTTATCAATGATAAATGTATTAATTATATGTACAAGCATGGGAATAAATATGTATAATATAATGTTAATAATCAAGAGTTTTCATAATGGCCTTGTTATTGGGCTGAAGGCTGTCATATTAGCCTGAGGCCTTTAGGCCGAAGGCTAATATGACTGACCGAAGCCCAATAACAAGGCCCTTATGAAAACTCTTGATTATTGACAATTTTATTAATTGACTATGCAATATTAACAAAACATAATAACATTTTTACTTATTTTTATTATAATGTTAATAACAATATTATAACAAACAACAACATATTATAATCAAAAACATCTTTTAAATTGTCTTTCACCGATAAAATCATTATCTGTATCCGAACGTATCCCCATATCCGGGTTTTCCTCCACTAGTGGCACTACACTGTGATCTCCATCCACAAGACCAAACACATTTTGGATACACTCACGATTGTCAATTATACTGTCTAAAGTCAATATATCGTCTGCCAGCTGTTGCAGTACGCGCTCGCCTTCATTCATTGTAGCGTAGACCTATTTAGGATTTCAAGGTAGGTCGTCTGGCGAAAACAATGATCAGGATATTAGCCGTCCAACCCGTTCTTTATTCCGCGTACTTCCCTGGATACCTTACTTCCCCTTGATCTTGATTGATTTGTAGTGTTACCTTTGAAAATGGGCTTCTAGGTATATTTAAAAAGAATCAGCATTCCGAATTTTCCTATTCAAAATGGCGTCGATTTTTTTTCTACGGATAGCGTTGGATTCATAATGGCCGAGTTGAACAACCAATCAGAATGTCCAAATCTCATAAAGGCCGTGTTTTTTCATAATGGCCGAGTTGTTTTCATAATGGCCGTGTTTTTTTCGTAATGGCCGAATTCTCTCTCTATAATGTCGTAAGAAACTTTATATCGGCCCTGAATTGATAGTGTTAACGCGCCTAATATTGCTTAGTTAATTAATAAACTAACAGAAAGCCCTTTTGAGGAATAAAACGATTTGATATTGGTATTTTATAACTATCATGCACATTGTAGCATTCATAGAGGAGAAGAAGTCCGAAAAGCCTCAAATATTTCTTTCCCCGTTTGTATTATAATAGGAACTACCCAATTTTATTCAAGAGTTGTTGAGGCGAATACATATCTGGAGTCGAATAACGGTCAAGTTCGAATGTTGATGTCAGTGCTAGTAGTGACATCAACATTCGTACTTGACCGCGGCGAATACATATCTGGATAAGAATAACGAGCCAGCTCGTACATCATTGTTCTAGTTGTTTTAGTAGGTTGTGATACATGTCACTGGTTGTAGCAATGAGATGCCTTCCCACACAGTCTCCAGTGAAGTGTATTCCAAAGACAGTCGCTTAACTGCTATACTTACCAGCTGGTACAGCATATAGACTACCCCTGATACAACGATTGCTGAGCTGAAAACGTTAATATCTGGTCCTCCATCATGGCCTTGACTCCGTTAATGTCTGGTTCTCCAGCATGGCATTGACTCCGTTAATATCTGGTCCTCCAGCATGGCATTGACTCCGTTAATATCTGGTCCTCCAGCATGGCATTGACTCCGTTAATGTCTGGTTCTCCAGCATGGCATTGACTCCGTTAATATCTGGTCCTCCATCATGGCCTTGACTCTGTTAATATCTGGTCCCCCATCATGGCCTTGACTCCGTTAATGTCTGGTCCTCCATCATGGCCTTGACTCTGTTAATGTCTGGTCCTCCAGCATGGCATTGACTCCGTTAATGTCTGGTCCTCCAGCATGGCATTGACTCCGTTAATATCTGGTCCTCCATCATGGCCTTGACTCCGTTAATGTCTGGTCCTCCATCATGGCATTGAATCGTTAATATATGGTCCTCCATCATGGCATTGACTCCGTTAATGTCTAGTCCTCCATCATGGCATTGACTCCGTTAATATCTGGTCCTCCAGCATGGCCTTGACTCCGTTAATGTCTGGTCCTCCATCATGGCATTGACTCCGTTAATATCTGGTCCTCCATCATGGCATTGACTCCGTTAATATCTGGTCCTCCAGCATGGCCTTGACGCGTTAATATCTGGTCCTCCAGCATGGCCTTGACTCCGTTAATATCTGGTCCTCCAGCATGGCCTGGACTCGTTAATATCTGGTCCTCCAGCATGGCCTTGACTCGTTAATATCTGGTCCTCCAGCATGGCCTTGACTCCGTTAATATCTGGTCCTCCAGCATGGCCTTGACTCGTTAATATCTGGTCCTCCAGCATGGCCTTGACTCGTTAATATCTGGTCCTCCAGCATGGCATTGACTCCGTTAATATCTGGTCCTCCAGCATGGCATTGACTCCGTTAATATCTGGTCCTCCAGCATGGCCTTGACTCGTTAATATCTGGTCCTCCAGCATGGCCTTGACTCCGTTAATATCTGGTCCTCCAGCATGGCATTGACTCCGTTAATATCTGGTCATCCAGCATGGCTTTGACTCGTTAATATCTGGTCCTCCAGCATGGCCTTGACTCCGTTAATATCTGGTCCTCCAGCATGGCCTTGACTCCGTTAATATCTGGTCCTCTAGCATGGCCTTGACTCGTTAATATCTGGTCCTCCAGCATGGCATTGACTCGTAAATATCTGGTCCTCCAGCATGGCCTTGACTCGTTAATATCTGGTCCTCCAGCATGGCCTTGGGTCGTTAATATCTGGTCCTCTAGCATGGCCTTGACTCGTAAATATCTGGTCCTCTAGCATGTCCTTGACTCGTTAATATCTGGTCCTCCATCATGGCATTGACTCGTTAATATCTGGCCATTAAGCATGGCCTTGACTCGTTTATATCTGATCCTCAAGCATGGCCTTGACTGGCACTAACAATGCTTACTTTGGTGATCTTTTAATTGCTTTGATTCATCTTGTATTATACGAGTACCAGCCATTTCAATTTTGTAAAGGAATATACGAAATAAAACACGCTTGTCAATATTCTTTAGTCACTTAATTATGACAAACACTACTTCTCATTCTCTTTTCGCTTCAAAACCAAAACATACCAGTCACGTGACCAAATACATGTGTTACGTGAGGATAACGCCTTTATATCAAATGTTTGTGTTTGGAATTTCTAGAAGCATACAATATAACTTTGTTATTGGTTTATTATCGTCTCGTGATCATCACGTGGCCGAAGAGAGTCCCATTTATCAATAACATGTAAATAAAGTTCGATATTTAGGTCGGATATTTACTTGTACTTTCCAATCAGACTGGTAATATTAACATAATTAAGCTTAACTCGGTTTGACCCCTGTAAGGTCCATATATGGACTGCGTCATTGATAAGGTATAGTTCGATTTCTAGGACAGAGATGATACTCTATTTTTAAATCCAGCACAACAATTTGATGAGTAATGGTACCATAATACAGTAATGTATACTGTTCGTATTTGGGAGCGCTGTAGTGCCACACATACTCCGTACCGTATTTAGTCCTAACGCGATCTATACAATGCGGCGAATTGCACCGCATTTAGTTCACGTAAGCTTTATGTGGCGGACATGTGCCTCTTTTAGCTCACTTCTCTTTAAGATATCTTACTGAAACGAATATTTGAATAAGATAACAATATCAAAAAAGTTAAATTTGTATGGCACCAGTTCAAGTGGTTAACACGAAACAATTCGCGAAAGCTATCATGCTAACTGGTGGCAGTAATATGCCACCATAAATTTGAAATGGAGATAAACTGACTTTATGTATCATGGCCAATGTCGGTCGAGTGATATTCTCATGTATTATGACCCTTTTATGTACAAATATATTATAGTGGGCATATAAATGTAGATGTTTGTCAGCGCTTCGCCTTCTACATGTATGACACTTTTGTAGATTTTAACGAAACCTCACAGAAATAATAAGTTTAAACACGGTTTTAAACACAGTTGTTTTGCATTAATTGCAGCAAAAAACATGTAAACTGCTAACGCGTATTGGTTTTATCTGTTGAAATCATAATAGATAATAATAATGATAATAATAATAATGATGATAGTATTAACTATAATAAACGTTAATCAATTATCATTGTTCAATAATCTATAATATGCGATCGATTATTTGCGACCGATTATCGGTAATGATGATAAAATGTGATGATGATAACGACTTTAAACATGACAAGACATAAAATAGCTATTCATTTAGTTCGTGCTGGGGCGAACTATATGCGGCAAAAATGCATGGTCAGGCCGCATATAGTTCGCCTCGGCACGAACTAAATGCGTGACGCAAACTATCTGCGGCACGGACTTTATGTGGCACTACAGAGCGCTAGTCGGTCACCCGGCAGAATCAGGTTCGATTCCCGGGTTGGGCAGGTCATGTTCTTCCTTGACATTGGCTACGGTCATGTCCTCCACGTGTAGAGGAGTTGTCAGTTGCTTGCGGAAGAGCAAGTACGGGTTGTTAATTCCAGGAAAACTGGTTATGTCAACTTGCCGCCGCATATGACTGAAAAAAATGTTGAAAAATTTGCGACATGTGTTCCTTAAGCAATACAACATGTATATTATTGACTCTTTATCCGTAAATAAGTATGACATATACAACATTTTTATTCAACTTTCCAATGCAGCCATCGCTTTAGCAACAACCACTCATAAACAACAGTATAATTTCTGTCATGTGGTAATATTTTTACTGTCAAGTTTGTGTTTCCCAAAGGATGTTTTTCTAGAAAGGGGACACTGTATTTGATACTAATGACGATTACAAAATGGTTTAACAATAAGTAGAAACAAGTTCATAATACGGTTTATACAAAAAGAAGTGACTTTAAGCATATTTGCATATCAGGTAATCTTGTTGTAGAAGATAAGAAAATAATCAGCTACGATCAAGGGTTATAAGAGAGTACACATGACAAATAATATCGTTTGAATACGTGGTCGGAGATTCTACGTGTTAGGTACGATACGAGGCATGTTCGGAAACAAACCTAAATGATATGAATATACAAGAGATACAGACTTTATACCACGTCGCGGAATACTCGTATTTATTGTTCTCTACAGACATAATGTTAATGTGCTGGCATCACCGACCCGATGGCAATGTCTGTGGGAGGTGCATCATTAATATCCTGAGGCTGGGAGTTAAGTACTACGATGTGGCCTTATGTAACCTTTACGGGGCACAGTTGTTTTGAAAATGATACCACGAGTGTTCCCATTATGTCGATAGTTTCTGACAAACGGGTCCTCTACAGCGTCCAATCTAGGTGGTCCCTCGTTCACTTCCAATGCTGATTGAGGCTGTTCTTGTGTTTTCTTCTATAACTTTTGGCATTTGTGACAGTCGTCTTTAAAAGCCGATTGGCAGTTGTAGCAATGTACAATGCTTGTTTTGTAATAACTCTTAGACGTTGTAACAGTTAATATGTTGTCTTTGATATAACATTTGCAGCAGTTGATACAGTAAAACCTCACTTAAAGACCACCTCAATGATAAAACCACCTCAATAATAACACCACTACAATAATAACACCACCTCAAAATTAAGAACACTATTTTCATGTCCAATTTCACTGTTTTGCTCTTTATTCAACCTCGATATTAAGACTACCTCAATATTAAGACCAGTTTAGAAATGGTCCAAAGGGTGGTCTTATTATCGTGGTTTTACGGTATGTTATTTTCCTTCTCCCTCAGAATTACATTGACCACGTTTCATCCAAAGTAGCCTCATTTTTACGCAGAAGACAAACGAGGGACGAAAGTCGATCACATTATCCCACCCTTGTATTGTGCGCAGGTGAGCCAAAAACGTCCAGAAGACTAGAATACATACTTCTTAAACCTTAAACAAATAAATGTGTTTGAAGGCGCAGCTTTTGACCTCACGTATATGTTTATGCATGGTACTAGTATCTAAATAAATATTAAGTGTTTAAATTTCGTGACTTTGTTTAAGCCCTCCTCTTATTTCAATGTAACACCAGTCGATCTTAAACCCATTATATGGATAGTGAAGTAGCGGTTATAGAAGCACGAACTTCGCATCCTTGTATACAGTCAGACCTCGTTCATTCGAGTGCATCGGGTCCGAAATTTTATTTCGAATAATACATGGTTACTTGAGTAAGAAAATACATCTATTTATTTCGAATGATAGGCCTACCGAGTATTCAGATAATAGGTTGTCGAATAAACGAGGTCTGACTGTAGAAGAAAATGTTTTCCCCCTAATATTTGTTTGCGGAAGAAAGACATTTTGAACAGATTTATAACGGTTTGAAAATATAACCCCTTTCTCATTCTTCTGGAAGGCTGAACTGGAAGTTCGTGACTTAGAAGTATGGAATGTATTACAAGTATTGCCTAATTGTACAATTTTAGTGACTCACAGGATTGTGAAGTGGGTTTATAGATAGAACCGTTTGATGAATTAACGTTTGACTGTGTAATTTATGGGCATAGGTGCATGTTGTCTGATAAACCAACTGTAGTTGTGAATTAAAACAGTCACAACTTTCGTCAACTGCATCGGTGCATAAATTTCAACTGTGGCATTGACATACATGCAATCTCTTAGTTTAATCATATTTTATTGTATTTATACATATAAGTATCGTATTTGCACAAACATACAAATAACTTGTACATACATACAAAAGGGTTGGGCCTAAAGTTTTAACAACATTATCTAGGGCCCTCCCCTACATATGGCAGATTATAACTAGCTAAAAGTAATGGTTTGTTTGTGCATTAGAAATTTTAGATTTATGAAACTAACTTCATGAAAAAAACTGTATACCGTTATTCGAATCCTGCCAGTACCTTCCACGCCACCTCCGCTTACTTAATTAAATCACATAGCAGTGACACTTTGTTATCATTCGAATCTATTAGTATATTTAATAAAATTGTATACATCTTGAAATAACACTTTATTCTGAGATTCGGATAAAGTGTCTATACCAATCTCTAGAGCAGACCTCGTTTGAGCAACAGCCTCTCTGCAACAACACTGAAAATGTTCCCAACTACCAATTAACATCTGTAGAACAATATCCTCTTAACAACAGCCTTTGCATACCGAAAAAATATGTTGCACTATTTCCCAAGCTTAGCCGCCAACTGCTACAAATATATGGAGATAGCTGGATATGGCACCAACACCTCGACTTATTGGAGTAAGAGGGCACCAACACCTCGACTTATTGGAGTAAGAGGGCACCAACACCTCGACTTATTGGAATAAGAGGGCACCAATACCTCGACTTATTGGAGTAAGAGGGCACCAACACCTCGACTTATTGGAGTAAGAGGGCACCAACACCTCGACTTATTGGAGTAAGGGGGCACCAACAACTCGACTTATTGGAGTAAGAGGGCACCAACACCTCGACTTATTGGAGTAAGAGGGCTACAACTACAAGTAGATATTAAGAAGACTTGACTTTAATCGTTTTTGAGGCAAACAAAGGCGATTGGCTTGTACTAAATGTGAAGACTTGAGATAAAGGTTTTTTTGTGATTATTATTATAGTAATAAAACTACCAGTAGTTCCAGTAGTAAATTCAACTAACCTGAGACATGTACATGACTGAAATGAGGTATAGAGTAGGTGGTCGTTATGTATGGAGAGTGGATATCTCTGTGGCTTGAATATAGACAGGATTGGAGACCAACCTAATGTCTCTTTATTTTTGTCGAACAATAACTTATAAACATTTCGTTCAGTATATCACGCCTCAGAAAACGCCGTACTACGCCTTCGATCTATGAATAGTAAACAAATCAAAGCACCGAAAGTGCTGACAGCAGGGGACTCACTGCAGATCACAGACGTCACTTTGACATATAAATGTATATTTAACCTATCATAATTGTCTATCAAGAACAATTTGTTATGTCAGTAAATAAAATATCATAGGAGTTAAACACACAAGATTGTATACAAATAAGTGGTTAAGAGAGTCAGAATGATGGATGGAGAAGAAGTAAACAGTACCTTAATGTTGATTATATGCCAAGTTTCAATGCAATCCATAGAAAACATAAGTATTTTGCTACATGTGTTCTAAAACGAGACTTCAGTTCAAAGGGCCAGAAATCTAAAATATGTTCATTGATGCACAGCAAATTTATGTCTTCCACATGTACAAATCATGTATCATGGTACTTGTATAAGCAAACTGCATTGTAATCCCTTGAAAACTGAAGACGTAGTTAAAAAGAGAGAGAGGGAGAATAAGGTGCTACACAAACTACATATGTTGTATATTGGACAGAACAACCAATCGACCGACCTACAGACAGGATGACAATAAAACAAAAAGTATGTTTCCGTAAATCGTCGATATTCAACGGAACGATGACGGAAAATTGCATTTCCAATGATTTCAATATACGTAGAATTGTTCGTTGGATATATTATATATTATATGTTGCACCGTTTTCTTGTTTTCGTATCTCTGCCTACTGCTGTCGTCCTCTGCCTACTGGACACTATATTATACTATCGTCCGCTAGCTTGTCTTCAGTGCACTTCACGCGTGATACGGCTGCGGCGTAGGCAGACATTTCTGTGAATTGCAATATTTGATCAGCAAGTTTCTTTTGGGTTCTTTCTTTTGCGTAAGTGAAGTCAGCTTAAATCCGTTTTATAGCTGATATCGCAAATGCTTACCGCTATATTTTGTTAGACAGTGACTACTTTCTCCAGGAATATGTATAGCCTTTTGCCGTTCAGAATGAAATACTTGGGATGACTCATCCGATGAGTATCCGCGGATTTCGCCTACTATAGCAATGGGCTCTGACGAGCCCATTGCTAAAAGTAATGTTATTAAAAGACCTACGCAAAATTATTTCGTCAACGCTCTGCCAGAAATCCTTACGGACAAGTTGTAGCGAACTGTCCTCATTTGCTGCACCTTTAAAGAATTAATTGCAAGCTTACTACTATGACATCCGTAATATTTCACTAAAATCTGTGTTTTGATTTTCTTATCTGAACATCTCCGGCCATAACGCAAAAATGTACTGATATTTGTTCCGAATATTACCTTTCCTGGTCGCTAGGATATAATTTTAACAAACATTGTACATGTTTAATTATTTCTGTATTTATTATTAAATCGCCCCTGTCAGTGTTTATAGTAATCCAGTTATAAGAATTCAATGTTATTTAGTCCAACATTATAAGTTAAGACAAAACACTGAAGCAATACTATGCACGCCTTCAAAACGACATGAAGCCGCGGCCGTGGTCCAGTGGTTAGTGCGCTGGACTTGTAACCCGGCGATCTGGGTTCGATTCCCGGTCGCGGCAGGTCATACCCTTCCATGAAAATTTGACAAAAATGTCGATTTTCCTCCACATGTGGAGAAGTTGCCGGCTCCTTGTGGAAGGGTAAGTTAGTACTGGTAAGAATCAGTCCAGGAAAAACTGGTTAGGTGAACCGGCCGCCGTATATAACTGAAATAATGTTGAGAAACGGCGTTAAACCCGATGAAACGACATGACGACCATCCCTCCCACAATGACCACCCTGTAATGTTTAATGTCACGTGTCTGTTGTGGAAATTTTCGGCCGTATATAACGAATGATGTTGCAACTGCGGACAAGGTTTCGAAATAATTAACGTTGGCGATATTGACTTTAGACTAGTAGTACGTAACCTGACCTTGTGTCAACAGACACACGTCTCAAATGACCCATTGTCTCTCCTTTGTGTTTTTAGATCGCACCATTAAATATAAAATCCAATATTCCTAAACTAACATTCAACAAGTAAACAATGATATTTGAATGAAGGCACGGCAGAAAGATGCGACTCAAGTTGTCACGTTTCAGTAGATATTGGAACTACCGTAATCTGGATTCATCTGTAAACAGTTCAAATGCTCGTATTTACTGAGCAATCATCTAAGCGATTAAAAATCTTCAAATAACGTGGAATTTTGACGTATTTGTGTCTCAGAGAAGTGTTTCGAATGTAACTCATCGCACCGGTAAATATCAGAACATGTTACGGAATCACGTGACGGTCATGTGGTATGATGTCATGCTCTTCATAGCATCTGATATAAAGACTCACATTCGAGTGATGAATTCAGTTAGAAGATTTAATCTCAATTGGAAATTGATAAAAAAAATAAAGAGACGAAATGAATCTATTATTCAGAAAACAGGTGAGTGTATTTTGTATTTGTAAAATATATTTTTGTAGTCTTACTTTTAGAAATAATACTGAAGTTTAAAATTTTAAGACAGTGATGAACGTTGGCGTTCTATAAACTTGATTCAATTTCTCGCATATTTGTCCGTAATTCCGTAATGAAATCGGAATAATTCGTACAAAAATAATTAATTAAAAATTATTTTCCGCTTTTTAGATAATTGGATTTATTTATTTTAATAGAATGTAGGAAACAAGACTAGGGTATTAAGACGATTAGACCTTAAACTTAATGAATTCCAATTTGATTAGGGACACTTCTACGTTGGATGAACAGATTTTCACGTCACGTACGCTGTGATGATATATTAGTTGATATTTACATGAAGTTGACATTTATATAAATATAAAATCCGTTGAGACATTTTATTCGTTTTTATTTTATACGCTGGAATTAAAGTGTTCGGTTTGTATATTTGTTTAAAACTATCAACTTTCCGTGCTCATATTTTAGCATAAGAATCACTGTTTCAATTATTTATGAATGTTATTGGGACACACTTTATTTTCCTGTTATATTGGAAATGACATACATGATCCTAATCATATTACAAATTGCGCTCGAAATTTTAAATCATCAGAATATGTAATAAATTAATGGCATTAAAGTTTTGCGTTTTGTCAAGTTTTATTCCCGTTGATACAAAATGTAAAGGAAAAATGATAAAAAAAACCCATAAAAAATAGCATTATCATTACAAAATTGCGCAATGACATTTTACGTAATAAACATGACAACAGAATTCATAGAATAAAATGTAGAATACTTGTTAACACAGACCCTGAGCTGCAAATTCTTTTATACCAACGTAATTTATTATATAATGTGTACTGGAAGCATGGTCAAAATATATTACAAAATAATCATAATTAATCGTGAATGAACCTGACTGCAACTATGTTTGAGATGTGTAGTACACGTACAGTTAAACCTCACTTAAAGACCATCTCGAAATTAAGACCATCTCATTAATAAGACCGTATGTTCATGATTATTTTCAAGTTAATAATTTATCTGCTCTAGGCTAGCGTCCTCTTGTTTTCTATAATATTTCTATATGACCGCACTTTGCTGGGGACGTAGGCTCGGGAAGGCTAATGGAATGTTCCGAGAGAGACTTAGGCTCGGGAAGGGCTAATAGAATGCTCGGTATTCATGTATTAACATTGACCATGTAACAATAATTAGTATTTCATCTCCGAGATAAGAAAGGCACACCCTGTCCAATTTCTTACAAGCGGTTTAAAGTGAAATGCCGAATAAATCATCTGTCGTTAGGTAAGCACGAGGAGCAATCCAACATCAGCGTTCCGTAACTATGATACTGCGGGCAACAACTGGAACACACCAAGGGCAAATAAGTCAAAGTTTTCATTAAACTAAATCAAGGTTGAATTCGTATCTGTAGAAACGAACACAAGGGGTTAACGAGTGCATTTAGTTAAAATACGTGATAAAAGTCATACTTGTAAGCGAGTTTAATTTATTGAGAGATTAGATGACGTCACGGTCGTAGATATAAACTCGTGCACCAGTCCGGGATGCCTCGTAAATTCGAAATGATTCGTCCGTCCGTAATGTGGGGGGCAAAACAAACTACAGCTTCGTGATAGGGTCGTGGCTAAATAAATACAGCGTATGATTGTAGATATATGATGTATTGTTCTATCGTTTGACCAGACATCCTCTATGCGAGATGTGAACTGTACTATTGAGAATAATATATCTAAGCTAAGCCAAGTCATTGAACTTTTAATAGAATACTTAAAGGTGAATAACCCTTGTTGGTAGAAGTGAACTGTAAGCAATTAGTATGATTTAGAAAATTGGAAATGTGAGGAGGAAAAAATAACTAATTGCAAAAGCGACACATTTCTGTACATTTCTTGTTTCGATTGAAATTTCATATTCAGTGGTTCAGTCTAGTGTGTCGATTATTTTGAAAAAAGTGTTGCATTTGTAACCGGAAACGCTAAAAAGAAGCATGGGATGTCGATATCGGGATATCAACGATTTGAACAATTATAGAATTTGTCATTTCGGAGTAGGCTACTGCCAAGTTTACAGCTCGATTTCGATAACGGCGTCCTTAATTCAATCTAAGTCGATATTCGACTACAGCTATAGTAGTGTCTGTAAGCATTAGTTACCTATTCCGAAATGAAAATGTTTCCAAGTCTAATAGAGTGTCGTATAAATTTTAAAAATGCATTAGCGATGAAAATGAAACCTGTCTCTTTGCACAATCAACATATGTTGTATACTGTATCTAATTCTTGATTTACGTTTAAACGTCTGACGGTGTATTCTTACAGCTTTCAAAAATGTCTCTCCTGTGTGATATTCTTATCTTTGGATCTATTGAAAAAATCATTTGAAGTTTGAATTAAACTCACAGACAATTAATATTATCATACAAGAAACGATACGAAAAAGGGAAATGTTCATCAGAAACGTAAACTCTATAATCTCCTTTTGTCATAACGACCGTACTCGAAACTTCTCAGACACTGACATTCGGAACTGCTCGGTCAGAACTGTGAATCAAACATCGGATGCTTGTTAGTTACCGAGGCATGCCGAATATCCCGACCGAAGTCGATAGGTATTATAACAATCATTATGAATCTTTGCTTAGGTTCAAAATGTTTATAAAGCTTACTACGAATATGATGTTTTGAGGAACACAAAAAATCGGTCAATGGCGCCACCGGGATTCGAACCCGGGTCTCCGGATTGCCGGTCCGTTATGCTAACCAATACACCACAGCGACCATACGTCATTTTCGCGAAGTCGAGCATATCTAATGTTAGCAGTTAAATTAGTCATTTCGTCATATCGTGGTACTAACATGGACAGAAAGGACGTTTCAGTTTTACTATCTTGATAAAAAACTTTACCCGTGCCGTAGATATCACCCTATCAATGGGTTATCACACTGCAGCGTATTAACAATCACGGCGATATTCATAGAATGTGTCATTTTGTCATGTTGAGATAACATTGACGACAAAATGATGATAACCATTTTATTATCACCCAAGTATCCAGTATTATATCAATCTATCACAAATATGTGCGCAATTCTTTTAAGAAAATGAAACGATAAAACCACAGGGATTTGTTGATACATTTGAATTATTTGAGGCATGTCATTTTAGAAGTGGATCCTTATGCAACATTCCCAGTAATAAAACAAACTTTACTTCCGAGACATAATTTATTGACCAAATGAAATCAAATAACTTGTTCATAACTCAGTTTAATCAATGAAACTTTTCATTCTCATTCGCACGAAGTGAACTGGTAGAAATGATAAAATCATAGACCAGGTTAGGTCCGTAAGATATACAGTCTGACCTCCTTCATTCTAATTCATCGGGTGCGGAATTTAAGTTCGGTTAATCCATGGTTTCGAATATCCTATTTTAATTTCACGTGCCTAGGTAGATATATCGGGATCTGATATTCAGATAGAAGGCTGTCGAATAAACGATATCCGACTGTACATTCGGAGTTCACTTACTATTATCCTTAGAGACAATATTCGGAACACTCATATAACTTAACATTATCAATCTAATACAAACCATTCATTAGTTATAGATCCACTGACCGCTGTACTTAACGGACTCTGGAAAACGGTATAAAGCACCAACGCAACATTATTTTTATGGAAACCAATTGAATTTCTCAAAAGCAAACATCCTTATAATGGGAGGGCAGTCCCTTTAACACGGTCAATGTAGGTCTTCGAGAAATTGTCTTGATTTAGGGACAAAAATTAGAATATTTATACAATGCATACTGATGACGGAAATGGCGATCGTATGATTTACGTTTCACATAAAATGTTGCGGTGACTGACCCAACGACTAATTTACCGTCCGCTGTTTTATTGCTGCGTGTTCTGGGAACGCAAGAATAAACACATTATTATGACACACACTTGGAGGACCAATGGTAGATCTCGTGTGTTTGACGTTGTAGTACGTTTATTTATTGTCTAACTACACGTTTCACGGTCGTTTTATTGATAGTACTCAAATGTATTTTATTCCATATCTGTTTTAGGTAAGAACGCTTGCGTGTTAAATAAGTTTTGTCTGCAAAAACATCGATGGACATGTAATAAACAATAATCATGATTCAGTTATCATTTGTCACTATTTTATCGTATATTAAATCATTTCTATTTTTCTATTTCCAGAAGATGTTCACGTTTACCATATTCGGAATTCTGCTATTCGTCATTTCCGGTGCATTAACATACCCGTCTATTCAAATTCGTGAAAGTTATCATAAGCAGTCTAAAGCATTAAGAGTTGGATTTTGTCAATTCAGTGAAGCGGAACATACAAATTGCTACATCTGTGCCAGACTCTACTCCAGCTATGCCCTTTACAAGGAATGCTGCAATCGAGATTCATCGGAGATGGTAGAAATATGCCAAGCTCAACTGCCAATGTCTAGTGTATGATGACGACTTCCGGTCATGTTTAAAGGACAGTCCTCCGTGATTATCACGGATTCTCCAACCAGAATCTCAACTTCATATTTTTCGACAGTTCTGATAACTTTACAGCTTAACACTGTGTCTTTATAAAAAACTCTTTTACTGTCAGAGTATGCCTACAACCGGTGTAAACATTCAAATGATCCTTGATCAGCCAATATTGGGCCTAGATAACCGCCTGTAGAATTTGGAGAAAATAAAAAAGCAATCTACGTCACTGGAGCTAGAGTTGTTGTTAATTTACTATAATACATGTACTATGGACCGTGCAATTATATTGTTGAAATATATTCAAGTATTTAAGTAATTTAAACCAATCTTATGTTACATTGTGATACTGTCATATCATTTTTTACATAAACTGTGTTCTTATCTATGAATATAATTGTTATTTTGTATTAAAATAATTTATTAATAGAGCAGTTTGTTTGTGGGGTATAATTTGTCCATAATCTACCATTTAGAGACCTTACTAATGTTGCGGTGTTCCATCTGAGATGGCATGCTAATCGGCGTACGTCTAGTTACCCCTTCCAAAGAAGCCCGATGTCTGGGATTCCAGGGGTCGTATGGGAAAGTCTACTCAATTTCGCATTGGTGGTGTCTGGGTCTCCACAGTAAGATGACAATCTCTGAGTAATGTTGTTTGTTCAGATTTCAATTCAAGCTCGGGAGGGTTACACTGTGTGACATTTCGCATTCGTGGTATCTGGGTCTCCACAGTAAGATGACAATCTCTGAGTAATGTTGTTTGTTCAGATTTCAATTCAAGCTCGGGAGGGTTACACTGTGTGACATTTCGCATTGGTGGTGTCTGGGTCTCCGCAGGAAAATTACAATATCTGAGTAATGCTGTGTGTTCAGAATTCAATTCAAGCTCGTGAGGGTTACACTGTGTGACATTTCGCATTGGTGGTATCTGGGTCTCCACAGTAAGATGACAATCTGTGAGTAATGTTGTGTGTTCAGAATTCAATTCAAGCTCGGGAGGGTAACACCATTTCGCATTTGGGTTTCTGAGCACAACAGGAAAATTATAATGTGTCATTTGAGGGCAATTATTGCATTGTATAGCACAAATTCAATTACAATAGTTTTAGAACAAAGAGAAGCTTCAAAGATGCAGACAATATAACTGTCAGGAATTCAAAGTTATCGCTCGGTAAATATCATAATCCATACTGGTTATTTGGTGTGATTCGAGGAAATTTATAACAGACGTCAATATAAGCATGAAAAACAAAAGACATAGTTCCGTTTATTTGGGGACGGGATCTGCCTCGGAATGTTAACTATTCTGCATACAAACACATGCACATATCATGGTGACAATAAGTATGAACAGATCACAAACATCTTACAATTACAAAAAAACAAAAACAAAGAAAGCCAAAGCTAACAATAACTACATGTATCTTACAAAAGGTGGTCGGCGCAATTTGAAGTTTTGTTGTGAAACATAACAAATGCCGAGATGTTACGATTGTTGGTCACTCCAGATCCAAAATGGATTTAGGTAAATTCACCGAAATTCAGTGTATTTGGGTACGGCAACGTATCCTTTATCGAAAGGTTAACCAATCCGCGTCAGTTCTACAAACGTTGTTCGGTTGAAGAGAAATTGCCTTGGTGGGTAACGTAAGGTTTGATTGGTTTACACAACACTAATATGCAAATAGCAAAACCATGATAGTACAGCTGCGCCGAAAAACGACCCAATAAGTACAGTAAAACCTCATAATATATAAGACAACCCTTGGGACCCTTGAAAACTGGTCTTAATATTGAGGTGGTTTTAATATTGACATTGAATAAAGAGCAAAACAGTCAAAATGGACATGAAAATTGTGTTCTCAATATTCAGATGGTCTTAATATTAAGCTGGTCTTTAAGTGGGGTTTTACTGTACTTGATGAACTTTAATTTTAAGGTCCAGTGTTAAGACGTATGCTAAATGTGCAACATCACAGAAAATGAATCATTAAGACATGATGTTATTGTGATATTGACCTATACTTGCAGGTTCGGAACCTAGCGCTGAAATCAACAAATAATATTTTTATATTACTGACATATTGTGTAGCGACACAGCATGAGGCTGTGGTTGTCTACAACCGCACATTTTTGTCTCTATGCAAGGCTCTAGAAAGCCACTAGCCCGACATCCCAGACAAGTATAATTGCTGATTCGGACTACCAACAGTTGAGTTGGACTTAGTCCGGGACAAGTCTGTGATCCAAGCCTACTTAACTGTTTATCCATAACCTATTATATGCTTGTACAACTAGCCTCCCATGTTGGAAAAGTCAAAAATAGCATGTACACTAGTCCGGGATAATTGTATTTAAAGAAACTTTCTAGAACCCTATGCATACATTTATAACAGTATCTTAACTTTAAAATTCTTTCTTCGTCCTTTCTTCGAACAGTAACCCCCAAGGCATCATCGGTACCCAGGCTATTTATTCATAACCTATATGATCATATATGTTATGAATAGTCTGGGTACCGAGGATGCCCCAAAGGTAACATGTCATTTTTATCGTTTACTAGTATATTTAATATTTAGTGATCGGCTGCCTTTAATGGAAAAACTAAAAAGTCTCCCACACCCTCCATAACTTGTTTTTTATATTTTTGCGAAAGAGCAATCTTGGAAGTCCTTCTTCATGGGTGAATACCAAAACGACAATGCCGTTCTGTGTTTGGTGCATAAAAATCAATGGAGGATGTCAGTGCGTGCTGTTATTTTGAAATATCAAGATTTATTATTTTAATGTCGTTTTGTTTCTCGGATTAGACATTTATTTAATAGGATTTGCAGTGAGTGTATACTGGAATGGAAGTATATAACTGTTAATCTTGTTTATAGCAGCTTTACATGAGGCTAGTACGAAGGTACATTGGTGTACTGACTTCATAATTCTTTATTTCTTCATTCCTTAAATGTGAAATTATAAAATTTCGATTTCACGATTTTAAACAAAATCATGAAATCGTGAACTATGAAATTGTGAAGTTCATTATTGCACGGTTTACGTTTGGATACGAGATTATGAATGAAGAAGACAGCAAAAAGGAGAGAATAAGTTGCTACCGGGTTAAGTCAGTGCCTCCCCACACAGACCTCCGGGAAAACAACAATCCATAAAACATAAGGCACTTGAGGAGGCCAAAGGGCACGCACATCAGGGAACAGAGGCACTTGGAACGACCAGGCAGACCATAAGGGAAAACTAGGAGAATCAAAGAGGACAAGCAGTGAATGGTTTGCAACGTATATAATTATACTTTTATTACTTCCAATAACTGCAGAGCGTACCATATCTACAATTGTTACAAAGGAATAAACATACTTATGCAATAAATGACACATACAATCTATGAAAATTATTTCAATTATCAAAATAAACACACAGATTCAGAGAAAAACAATATTGTAATTTTAAAATGAGCATATAAAGAGATATAAAAAAATAGTAAGAAGTATTCGCAGTCATGAACCAATTTTCAATACATTTTACGCAATTGTCATTCAAAGAACATAACTATCTTCTCAGACAGAATATTTTTTTAATATTATTCTCACTTATTGCTCGGGAATGGAAACTGTCCCAAACTATTTCAAATAATGACAACTCGCAAAATATTTGTCTGGTTCACAATTACTTCGCTATTCGCTATCGCATGTATGTTTTATTACATAGTCATTTTCAGTTTGTTCTTCAACTATAACTATATGTTCGTAAATGTGTTATAGTGTTCCTTCTCCGTCTCATAGATATATGTTTGTATGTATGTATATATTTGTTTGTCCTCATGGGCCATATGGCTTACTTAACTTAAATGAAAATAAAAAAACTGAAATGAAAATAAAACTGATATATTAAAATATGAACATATAAATATCTAATTATTTAATTTCTAATAAGATTAGCATACTATATATATATATATATATAGTGACGATATTTTTTTTATGTTACAGTCATAAGATCAGAGATTTTCTGTTTCGTGGGCAATTTGTAATAATACTTGTAAATATATTTTGATCTTAGATCAGATATTTTGTAAGTAAACAGAAAATGATATTCGTTTTGTGGACTATCTTTATACAACGTAGTTTGAAATCGGCACCAACACTGTTTGTATCACGATTCATCTTTAACGATTCCACTGTTTGTGGAAACAGTGGGCTATCTTTATACAACGTAGTTTGAAATGGGCACCAACACTGTTTGTATCACGATTCATCTTTAACGATTCCACTATTTGTGGAAACAGTGGGCTATCTTTATACAACGTAGTTTGAAATGGGCACCAACACTGTTTGTATCACGATTCATCTTTAACGATTCCATTGTTTGTGGAAACAGTTGGCTATCTTTATACGACGTAGTTTGAAATGGGCACCAACACTGTTTGTATCACGATTCATCTTTAACGATTCCACTATTTGTGGAAACAGTGGGCTATCTTTATACAACGTAGTTTGAAATGGGCACCAACACTGTTTGTATCACGATTCATCTTTAACGATTCCACTATTTGTGGAAACAGTGGGCTATCTTTATACAACGTAGTTTGAAATGGGCACCAACACTGTTTGTATCACGATTCATCTTTAACGATTCCACTGTTTGTGGAAACAGTGGGCTATCTTTATACGACGTAGTTTGAAATGGGCACCAACACTGTTTGTATCACAAAACAGCACAAAGACAGTCAATGCATACACAAGAATATATTCATACATCTTGAAACACATCACCAACGTGAAACACAAGCACATACCAACCACTTTCGATAACTATTACAAATCGTGCAGAAACGATGAGCAATGCATTGACATGCATGCACCAACTGGTTAACAACAAGAATTGAATACCACTGTTATTACAAAGATGATAGTTTATGTCAAGAATATCACAAACAGATATGATATTATTCATTTTATTATGACTTTAGTAAAATGTGTTTTACGACTTGTAAATTAATTTATATTTTTTTAAGTGCAAATGAGTTTTACTTTTCCTGCTATCATAAGTTTAAGTTTATTTTCATTTAAGTCCAGTAAGCCATATGGCCCATGTGGACAAATAATATATACATATATACAAACATATAATCATATAATCTACATATATTAATACGCATATTATATTTCTTCACAATATGGATAAAAGGTGCGAACTTCTTTTGCCAGGTGTTAATGTAACATATCTGGCAACACACAGGAACATAAAGGATAAAGTGTTACATTTGA
Organism: Mactromeris polynyma; assembly: GCA_032209605.1. Classification (NCBI taxonomy): domain Eukaryota; kingdom Metazoa; phylum Mollusca; class Bivalvia; order Venerida; family Mactridae; genus Mactromeris; species Mactromeris polynyma. The sequence continues at coordinate 2,605,718 of JASFXZ010000002.1, read as the reverse complement.
CCACAGGTGCCGTGCCTCTCATAGATTTCTTCTAATATTACAGCGACTCAGCTCTGCCTACACAAATACATAGCAGAATTCTGACATTTGAGAATCACCTTTAACAAGCTGTATTAAAGGGCTCTTTTACATCGCTTGTTCATAAACCACCATTTGCACCTCGAGTACCAATCAAGATTTCAACAACCACTTTCGTATCGAATAAATTCACCAATCCCCTACTAGCGTACCTTTTAAAAGTAGCACTGAAACTGTTTGTTTTCGACATTCACACCTGAATGAATAAATACACAGAATACATGAAATCGTAAAACTGTTTTAAGTAATTTCTCACTGGAATAGTAACTCAAATAAATGGTTTACATCTGGCGCCTTATTCACAAACATTTTAAGACTGCAACTCAGACTTAGACTTTGAAATGTTAAATGTTCTTTTTGAACCTATGCTATTATTATAGTACATGTTTTAATAAATATTGTCAAAGTGTAAAGTAGATATCAACATCTATTTCGACAAAATTTCGTTTTATACTCAATCTTTGGTCTTAAAATGTTTGTGTTTCAGGCCCCTGCACACGTTCGTGTACTTCTCACTTACCTTTAAGATTCGCAGTTACAACGCAGTGGAAATTAACGGAAGAAAAATTAAGTGGTACACACAGTTGATAATGTACTTTCTAACATTATTATTCAGCGCATGAACATATACAGCTCGAAGTACCACAGCTCAATATACAACAGCTCGAAAAACCAAAGCTCGATATACTACAGCTCGAAGTCCAACAGCTCGATATACTACAGCTCGAAGTACCACATCTCGATATACTACAGCTCGAAGTACCACATATCGATATACTACAGCTCGAAGTACCACAGTTCGATATACTACAGCTCGATATACTACAGCTCGAAGTACCACATATCGATATACTACAGCTCGAAGTACCACAGTTCGATATACTACAGCTCGATATACTACAGCTCGAAGTACCACAGCTCGAAGTGCTACAATTCGATATACTACAGCTCGATATACTATAGCTCGATATACTACAGCTCGATATACTACATCTCGATATACTATAGCTCGATATACTACAGCTCGATATACTATAGCTCGATATGCTATAGCTCGATATACTACAGCTCGATATACTACAGCTCGATATACTACTATAGCTCGATATACTATAGCTCGATATACTACAGCTCGATATACTATAGCTCGATATGCTATAGCTCGATATACTACAGCTCGATTTATTACAGCTCGATATGCTACTATAGCTCGATATACTATAGCTCGATATACTACAGCTCGATATGCTATAGCTCGATATACTACAGCTCGATATGCTACTATAGCTCGATATACTATAGCTCGATATACTATAGCTCGATATGCTATAGCTCGATATACTACAGCTCGATATACTACAGCTCGAACTCATATACTGAGCTGATATTATATTTAAAATCTGATTACCAATCTTGAAAGGAAATGTTCTTGTCATAATTCAACAGAAATATGTTTCATATACAGACAGCACCACTGTATTAATGGAACTACTTAACATCATTTACTCAGCTGCATACTCTTGAGGTTTTAGTATAACTTCTAGCTCCTCTATATGACACATTTTCCTGTGACACAGATTCGCAGGCAGCTAAAGTGCGTCGTCTACCGCCAACATCAAATATTACAGAACAATCACGACTAGAGGTGGTGTAATCGTCGACGAATTTTCTTGAACAATTATATCTCCAACTATTAATTTCTCTACAGAATGTATTACATGTACATAGGCTCTGAGCTTACCTGTCTTGTAACTATTGTTGACTTACATACGTTTATCATTGCTGAGAAGACAAATGACTACCGCAGGGTTAATGACCCCCTCGTCTATTATTTCATCGTCCAGTTTCAACTTAGCACGATATTTGTGTCCACAGACATGACTGCTAAATTGGATACACTGAGAAGTTAATCACGAACTGTGCACGAAAATACCATACCTTTCATCGGCTTAATATTATAAAAATGTTTATGTGCTTCGTGAATCGTGTAAAAACTAATACATGTTGTATGAAGTACACCCGACTGGGCAAGGCGATTAAGGGTCAATAAACACTGTCGACAAATACTAGTACGTTGACTTTTGTCGTGACTGATTAGCAACTAAGTTAGACTGATTTTATATATATACAATAGACTGAGTAGTTCATGTACAGCGAATACTGGTAAGAAAATGTCAAAGCCATGTTACCGTAAACACTAGCGGAACTAGAGGGGGGCACCCCTAAAATTCCCCAACCTTACATGTATGTTTGAGTGTAAATACGGAAGTATACAGAGATCGCGCCGACGCTTCTAATGCATGCGTTGTATTAAATAGAGTCATTCTGAATAGGTTTTATGTTTAATAACTTAAAAACAAAGAATAAAACACAGTCATTGCCGTTTAATAAGGCTTGAGCAAAAAATAACATCAACAAAAAGTTACTTCCCCCCCCCCCTCCAAGACCAAATCCTGGAACCGCCCCTGGTAAATGGTCGCAACATTGTGCGTAACGTATACATATATGAATAGATGCGCGCGATGCGTTCAACGCCAGTGGGCGCCAAATTTTTAAATTTAGACGTCTCATATTATGTCCTTTATGTATTGTGCCTTTTATTCTACATTTAGTACATCATATAGATCACAGAATGGTGCGAAAGTATTATGGCTAACTGTTGTAATATTACCGTATGCAGATTTTAGTCATGTAGGTTTCGCCGTCAGGGAATTTAGCTTACAGACACTTTAATGGATCAAGTACATCACCACTTTCTTGTAACAAGATCATAACTTTAGAGCATAACATGTTAAATGGCTTGAGGTTGAGTGGGAACCAAATTATAGCTAAATATTTTATTTAATGAACCAAGCAAGTTATGAATCACAGAATTTGTGTATGGACAATATGACGATTGCTATTTCAATTTTTTTTTTTATCATATGTGATTGAATATTGATTGTAAATGTACGGGTTTCTTGTTCCATGACATTTAAAGGGAGAGGTATATCTTTCATGTGTTCAAACTGAAATTGATATTTGTTCTACTCGTGTATATTTTTTCGGTCGGGCGCAGAAATGGACAAGCAATAAATAGTGTTTATTATAGCGTCACCCCCATTTAAAAGGCTAGCCATTTCTGACTTATGAGACACCAACTTTCTGAGCACATTTACTTCCCAATTCCTATCTTTTAATGCCAGGCATCAGGCAGGTTGGTGCACGGTATTCATTATTAAACTATAGCTGGCAGCTCACCAACCGACCATATCAGATCGGACTCCTACCGGGATTCGAACCTTCAACCTCCCGCTCCCAAGGCGGATACCTTAAACACTCGACCTAGGGAGACGGTATATGTATATACATGTATATCTGTAGAAACCACAAGTATTCAAGATGTACCAGACACGGATGAAGTATGTCTCGCTAAAAGTAAATGAAAATATACACCATACATACACTTTAAGCCACCTCTTACCCGACACTTATATAATTCGGTATAACTGGATTATTTGTGAGTGGATTCCGTTCAAATTTTGATTATAATTAATTCAACACATCATACGTACTTCTTAGAAATTTAATTGTAATTGATCAACAAATACATATACAACTTAACAAATAAAAACATCACTGTAAAATCCGAATTCGCAAAATGACATAACGCGAAATCCAAACAATATGAAAAGTCATCGAATCACAATAAAATCCGTACCCCAAGTAACTAATACCTCGTGTGTTCTCCCATGGCTCTCACGACGTGCACACACCTTTGTCTCATCGATGAAACCTTGGGGGAATATTCATCCATTTCTGCACTAGTGCCTGTTCCAGTTCACGGAGATTGCGGGGGGGGGGGGGGGGTGCCGGTCGCCTCCGTACTAGCCTGTTCAGCTCGTCTCACAGATGCTCAATAACATTGAGATCTGGCGACTTGGACACGTTTACACGTTTTGTTGCGATTTAAAGAGAAACAGGTCTGCAACACACCAATTGCGCGACCGCTATATTGATTGTTCTTTTGAACGATAACTGATTTTAAAATCAAAATTCTGTTTTTACGGTTTGAATTTCGTTCTAGAATAATAAAATGATAATGGAAATCGATATTTTCACTCACCTACATTTCCTCTTGCGAAATGGTAAAATCGTACCTGTCCCACGTGCAAAAGTGACCGATCGTCACAGTGGAACGATTTTATCATGTTTGTACAGCTTATGTTGCCAAACAACAAAATATTTATTTTGAAATAAATATCTTGAACCATATTCGAGAAAATCGAATTTGAAAGGTGTCGGGTTAGAAATGGCTCAAAGTGTAGTGTCTGGTCATAATTGTATTGTCCATGCAGACAAATCAACATCTGATAGTAGTTGACAATTGTCAATAAATGAACAACGATTTAATAAGTGATTCAGTAGACACAGGAGAACAACACAAGAGATGCACAATTCAATTGTCATCACATACTTCACAACAGAAGGCCATTACAGCCGCATATAACGAGCTTTGATTGTTGCTTTCACGGAATAGAATACAAATGGTGATGAGTTTCTGTACCGATCTATAATTTGGCAATTACATAAGGAGACGCCAATTTCAGAAAGAAATAGTAACCTTAGTAAACATTCGGTTCAAATACAGTCGCTGGGGAATTTTCGGCGTGTCTGCTTCAAAATGGCGTGTGGAATAAGCATAACTCTTATATGAACGCTGCTGTGGGATTTACAGCCTCTTCTGTACGTGACATTTTTTCAAGAAAACGCAACTTGTGATGTCATTATTTGCAAGCAGGAAAACTCCATATGGTTACTTCGTTTTCATATTGCCATATGCGGCAAATATCGCTTACTGTCTGTACATGGTGGCGTCACATGTGACGTTTTCTAGAAATGACGTCACTTAAAAAAGAGGTTGGAAATCATACAGCAGCGTTCATATATACATTGACTGCTTCATTTTGTATTCTGGATATAATTCTGCTGTGTGTCGTCTGTCATTGCTTATTTATTTTGGTAGTACATTCTTGCTGCCAAGAATCGTCTTTAGAAATCGACACTTTATTCAATGAAGTGATAATACTAAAATGTGGCCTCCATTACTTTGTATATATGTAGTGGATAGACTCCGATTTATTTGCATGTAAATGGTTTGATGTACAGTAAAACACCACCTACACTTCCATAATAAGACCACCTCAAAATTAGGACCACACTTTTTACGTCCATTTTCACTGTTTTGCTCAACCTCAATATTAAGATCACCTCAATAAGAAGACCAGTTTCAAGGGTCCCGAGGGTGGTCTTATTATTGTGGTTTCACTGTATATGTTATGCCGACGGTCTTGAAACCTTTTGAATAACCCGCGTATATCATATTGTTTTGTAATTGGGTTCGATTGTAAATGTACGTACAAGAGTTTCTAAGCTTTGTTGCATAAAGCGTCTTTCTGAATGAAGACCGACTTTATCAAAGTATTGTTCTGTTCTGGTGTAAGATATGTCGTCTCTGCTTCACAAGGTTTGTATGAACCCATTAGGAAAACCTCGACCAACTACGTCCAGTGACTCGGATGTTCGTAAGGCACTGCTTTCGGAAATACCATTCGAATATCATGTAAACAATATGGCGGCGTGAACGCTGGAGTGTTGATGAAACGGGATTATAATACAATCTTTAAGCTATATGAAGACTGAAATTTGTGAATTTTTAACTAGAAAGGACAACGATAATCCATTTCTTATGTGAATGTATCGAAGTTATTGAAGTTAAATCCGTTTTACGAGAACTGTTTTTTGACCGCACAAAATGTTGAATTTTGCCACATAGTGCTCCGCCTGACATACACTAGAGGATGTTCGTAGAGTAACGATGTGGTACGGAAATATCCGAGAATTGTCGAGAATGAAGGTTTGTATGAACCATCATTTCCGGCTTCTAAGACATATCCCTGAACATATTCTCTCTTCGATAACAACGTTATATTTAACCGCTCAATTTCGTGTTCAAAAGCGAGGCCGAAATATATTTTCAATATTGTTCATTAAAATTACATAATTGTTTTCGAGAGAGACTGATTTTGTTTTTTCCCACAACAATAACGGAAATCTCTCACTAAATATGTTTTCGTAGTATTTTTTGCTTACATAATCAAACCCTTCCCTTCAGCACACAATTAAATCCAAGGGTGTCAACATTTTTATACAAAATAGCGTTCCATTTTATGGACGGTATCATTCATTGTATTGTGAATAATTGATTAAAATGTATTTAACACTTTGTTACGTTGGAAAGCCTATGATACTGTTTGTATCCTTGTTGTTTTTGCTCTTCAAGAGCGATAAGTTACACACAGTAGTAATGGCTTTACAATGGTGTAACAACCTGTTGACATGGTGACGGCATCACAGTCGCCGAGTACGTTCAACATCACTAACGACTAACAGTATCAGTAACAGAAGTTCCCAATACAGAGGAATGATCGGTCATTGTGATCAAAATAAGCCACATTAATAGATATTAAGTTTATTGATTCTATTAAAGGCGCTTAACATGTGATATGGGTTCATAAAAAAAACAAATAACTTTTCCCTTCTGGTCGTAAATCTACCTAGTGTATAGTGCATGTATCACGTTCTCGTTAATGTATCTCATTCACAACTGGCTCGTTATATAGTCATAAAATCCTTTATTCGAGATAATGCTATGTGGGACCAATCCTAATGAAAGTGCTGTCTGATTTTTATGATGATGTTAGTATACAGAACAAACAAGGTGCGTGTTTAATGAATCCTTACATTGAACAAGAATCAACGCCCAAATCAAGTCCTAGAACTTTGCATGAACACAGAAATCTGATATATACAGCCTGGATTAAACAATATTCATTGTTCTGACGAATTAACGAAAGGTCATTACCATAGTGGCTTTATTCTATTGTCTTCCGGCGGATGTTCGAATAATGCGCGCGCAGATGTGAAATGTCAGACTTGAGACAAAAAAATGATACGCCCTTGGTCATCCTACACCTTAATTAATTTTCTCTCATGGGATTTACCTGAAACTCATATTACAACGTGAATGAACGAATGTTGTGATACCTGACTGTACAATAGAAGACATTTAGCTTTATCTTATCTTTGGTTCAGTGTAAAAAATATATCGCCTGATAAGTATTATATAAATATAGGTATCAATACGACTTTTTATCGTAAATCACGCGACTTCATTTTAGACCAGTGACAAAAATTATTTAATTAAAAATTGATTACGTATATATAGTATATACGATATGTCTACAGTTTGAATAGTACATAAAGCTTTGTGAAATCCGGGGATAATTCTCGTTTTGTATACTTGTTTGCATTATATTCGGTATTTATTTCATCTTGCTTTACTTAGGAGCATAGCTGTAACTACTACACAAAATACTTCAAATACAGTTGCGCTATATGAAGACTGAAATATGTGAGTTTTTAACTAGAAAGGACAACGATAATCCATTTCTTATGTTAATTTATCAAAGTTATTGAAGTAATCCCGTTTTAAGAGAACCATTTTTTGACCGCACAAAATGTTGAATATTGCCACATAGTGCTCCGCCTGACATACACTAGAGAATGTTCGTAGAGTAACGAAGTGGTACGGAAATATCCGAGAGCTGTCGAGAATGGCATAAGGTGAGAACGTGTACCTAATCATGCAAAAACTATATTGAACGACACGGTACCGTCTGGAATCTGATAATCAGGACAAAAAAGAACTATATTTTATTAAGACTTTTACGAAGTAAGAACTGATTGGTTGATATGCACATACGCAAAACACATTCATTCACTAGCGTATAAACGGTTAACGCAGCTATTTAAAACATGGAAACTTCATACTTGAACCATTATTATTAATATAAATAAAAAATACCCGGTTTTGTGAAAAATGTGTCTGTTGCTTCATGATTGTGATTTATTACTTAATATTAGGAAGGTTCTACTTTCTTTAAGGTACGAATCAATACCGTTTGCCGTTTCTTTTTACAAATCGACTCATATTCCTAAGAGTACTTTAGCGGCTAATATTCCATTATTGGCGCCGCCCATGAGGGCGGAGCCTTTAATGGAATCACGAAATTTTTGAGACTATGGTAGGAGCATCTATTTATAACTGAATCTATTTTTTTATTAAGGGTTAAACTGCAGTTAATATAACACGTTACTTTTTGTATTTTTATGATTTAGAAACAAAATATTTTTAATGCATTTGTATTGTCGAATAAATGTCTTTTACAAAGTTAAAACGATATGTTTATGATAAATACTTGCTGATCCCCGAAAAATAGGACGATTCTACATAAACAGCATGTGTTAGGTGTCGAAGATAAAATAAAAAATAATTAACTATAAAAAATTTCATTTTCAATTTACTTAAATCAATATTAACACATTGGTACTTGTAACGTGGATATTTATGCAAGTTACGGTGTTTAAAAGGAAATACACGCCAATGATAGTATGAAAATGGACTATTCCAAAACATTTTCCCGCCATTACACTATTCCAAAACATTGTGCACCAGTTTTGCGGCGCCCTTGGATGCTTTGCATCAATGCATTTCTTGTAATACAATGTTTCCAAAACTCAGATACACGCATTTGGTGAAAAAAACACAACATTAAACTCTAATTTGATGGGTCTATTTTATTATTTAAAAAATTCTATTAAATAGCGTATGCCTGTTACATGTATTACAATCAATGTATTTTTTTTTAAAAATATTGATTGATTATTTAGTACAGGGTTTAAGCGGGCACGAATCATATGTAGAAGGAACTTCTTGTTTTCAGAAGAAGTGCCGGTGAATGCGCGCGAATCTTGAATTCCATTTTTCGCATTTACTTCCGTTAGGATCGGGATATCTTAACAACCCTTTGTACACGATGTTCCCCCATCCTTTTAGGTAAGGTCAGTATAGCAAATTTTCGTATGACACAAAAACATAGAGACCAAATTGTCTTACAAATCGCAGTATTCGTATGACACAAATACATAGAGACTATATTGTCTTACCAATCGCAGTATTCGTATTTAATTATAACTTAGTAACATGGAATGCATACCTTGATATTATCATGAACATATGAACCATGGATTAGAAACTTCCAACTATGTCTACATAGATTTGTTTGAACTCTCGCGAGCAGTGAGATTTCTTCCGAGATCAAACCCAAGATAAACATTTTCCGGCGTACTCCATCTTATTTCTGAATCGCCGTAATTGTCACATTTGAACATGTCAAAAAAAAATCAAATTACATGAAATTACAAAAAGCAAAAATCTAAATTCGCGAAAGTGGATCTGAAATATGGTTATGGGCTTGGCTTTGTGAAATATAATTGATTCAGATGATTTAGTAGCGACATTTGTCCAGGATTCTCAAGTGTCATAACTTCTTGTATTACAGTAACATCATAAATGACGATGTTGATAATTTATGTCCACAATATTTTACAATGTAAGGTGTGTTTTGAACTAACCACATTTGTATTTGTACACATTCCGATGAAGATCGTCTGGTTTTAGTTGTAAGATTTAATTGCATGAGGATTTATTGACTTTCAAAAGTAACGACAAGTGTCGTGATCTTCTCTCAATCCTATTTGTATGAAGACATCGTCAAGGGCGTTCACTTTTTCAGGGTAGATTTGCGTCGATATGGGCATCGATGCAACCAGATTTTGGATGATCAGGTTTTATGCTATTAAAAACTATTTCTAACAAACAAAAACTGCCAAAACACGTACCGTTTTGTGATCGTGCCGCGTAGTAAACAAAAAAATCACGTCTTCACCCACCCTGTTTTGGTTAAAAACTAACGCTGATTTGACTAATTTAGTTAAAATCAAATACTGTGAAATTATTCATATTTTCTTTAAAGATTATATAAATTTACAAAACATGTAGAAAAGAGAGAGAATACGTTGCTACAGGGAACACCACATACATAAGACAATGCCTCTCCACACAGACCTCCGGGAAAACAATATTCCATAAAACATCAGACATTTGAGGAGGTACAAGTGTGCATACTCTAGGGAACAGGGGTGCAAGGAATGACCTGGTCAACCAAAAGGGATAACTAAGGAGAAGTAATGAGGACAAACAGTAGGGGGTTAGTGAATCGAATACGTCACATGACAAGTCAAGACAGCTGGCAACTGACATTTGCGTGATTTCATATCTACGGCATATCTACATTCATTCTACGGTAAAACTGGCGTACAAAGAACACTTGGATATAAGGAACACGTTTTATATCCTTAAAGAAATACTATGCTCATTTTGTGTTCATGTATTTACCTAAACAAATATGTTTCCTATAGTTTAAACATCAATAACCATGCATTAACAAAGAATGAACTCATAATGTATTAATCGGTATTTGTTGAAGAAAGATGTTCGTACATCATAAAGTTTTAAAAAAAATCCAGGCTATTTTACATGTTTAGTCTGTTAGCTGGGACCAATATATATATTGGTCCCAGATGTTAGTAATATGGTAAAAACAGATATTTTCAATCGGTTACACATTGCAGTGGTTCTTATTCGTGATATTTTAGCCAATGTATCAATAATACTGGATGAAGCCAATTAAACCATTGTATATTCAGATGAGCCAGATACATCTTTAAAGGTACAAAAAGCATTCAAATCATTTTGAATATAGCGTTCAACTAATCTACAGAATAGTGTTTCAAGGTCCCAAGGTGTTCTTTCTAAAGAAGTTTCACTGTATATAAGATCTCTTACAAAGTTTGCCCCTCCCTAAACATGATATATTTTTAATTGTATGTAGTATGAAACATTATCTTAATGATGATAGCATAAAACTAGCTAACGTTCGCTACTCGTTCGTGTTGGGGCATTAATCAAGACACACTTCGTTAATTCACCATTAACATAGTATACGCCATGATGACATTATCAACCCACGACACAATCCCTAATACATTGTATTATTCTTTGACTATCACTAATACTGTCCACCCACATCTAAACATATTTACATTTGTCCTTAACATCCATAAATGGATTAAATCTTGTTTAGACAGAGTATTACGTTGTTAGGACAGTGTGAAGAGGCAGCCGTATACAAACGATACTCGCCCAACAAGTGGACATTTCTGACCCATCCTTCCTGAGATATTCGGGTCGTTGGTCATTACTGTACAATGTAAACAACTGAAATATTTTAATTTAAATAATTACATAAAACCATTTCAAAATGTTCATATCATACATACACATTAAAATTGAGATTGGTCGTTACCAAGGCATACCATTAAATGAAAGATATTGTTTCAATTATATCAATGACATTGAAAATGAGTTCCATGTGTTGATGTCATGTAGCGTATAAATTGACTGCATCAGGCAGTATCTTTTTGAATGTATACGCGTATTAATCCCGATTTCTGTAATTTTAATGATATTGATAAATTCTGTTATATACTATCTAATGATAAAATCGTGAAGTACAGTGCCAAAAGCGTGTCATGATATTCTAGTCACCAGACAGAATGTATTGTATAGTTAATGTTTTACATGTAACTATTGCATTCTTATACGGAAGTTTTCTTATGTATTTTCCATAATGAGCGTTTTTTAGATATTATCTTGATACTAATTTTATGTAGTTATAGTTTTGTTTATTTCTTTTATCTTGTCTGTCATTACTCAGATTGAGTGCTTTTGTGCATGAATTACATTTTAATATTTTATATATGTATATTTGTAATAATCATGTGCAAAAGTGAGACGTAAATAATTGTATCTTATCTTTACACAAATACTTCTCAGTTTGCTCTCTTCTTATATTGTCATATTTTCCAAAACAATAAACATCGTCAACTATAAGGTAACCAAGTGTTTATTTCGTTCTTACCCACACCATTGGACCCAAAATTCACACATTATGACACAAAGGAATCTGCTGATAAAATAAATAAAAAAGATTTCTATTGAACTTGATAGCTTATATAACAGAAACTTATGGCGACCACTATGTTTAGTGACAGGCCATACATTACTTCACACAGCGATTAGGATCAGGAATTGTGTTATTACCAGCTCACGGCATGGACTCGGGTGATTTAGGAGCTAAAAACTAAATATGCACTAAAATACAAGCATTGCTGGAAATAAAGTATTCCATGAATCATTATCAAGGCATGCTAATATATCGTTTATAATAATTGTTACCTATTTATGTTACAGTAAACCTCACTTTAAGACCACATCAACAATAAGACCACATCAACAATAAGACCACATAAACAATAAGACCACATTAACAATAAGACCACATCAACAATAAGACCACCTCAACAATAAGACCACCTCAACAATAAGACCATCTTAACAATAAGACCACATCAACACCAACAATAAGACCACATCACCAATAAGACCACCTCAAAAAGACACTTTTATTTATTTATCTTTTGTTCTTTTGACATCGACTTTACAGAAATGCCCATTTAATTTGGGGAGAATATTTTCCATCGAAAATACGCCTGAATAACGACAGTTTGAAAAAGTAGGACTGTACTGAAATATATTTCTATTACGTTTATGTTACCTAATTGGATGAAAGTAAGGATTTGTGTGGGTTTGCGTATGCCCCCGGGGCACAAACATTAAATGTATAGACGTAAACTCTTTAACTTAGATATTATACTTTTGCTAATATCTATTTCATTAAGCTGCCGATTTCAACGCAATATCAAAAACCAAGTTGTTTAATCAGACGACAGCTTTTCTCAGAAATGCTATTGCAGTTAATGATAATTCAAAGTTATTGGACATAGAAATACACATGAATATCGTCAGATCTATTTCTGTGAAAGCCGTTTTAAAATTATTAAGCAATCGTATATGTGTGGTTTGGGTATATGTTCACGTATCAATAAAGCGTAATGCTTATGATTATTAAGGGTAGTCTCTCTTACTGACTTACACTTAAAGTTTTATTAGAGTGAGCTCCCCTGATTATAAAGGGAAGTCACTCTTACCGACATATTTTCGTTTTAGAGTGATTTCCCCTGATTCTCAAGGGAAGTCACTCTTATGAACTTATTTTAAGTGTTTTAGACTGATCTCCCCTGATTACCAAGGGAAGTCACTCCTACGGACTTATTTTTTAGTTTTTTAGAGTGATCTCCCCTGATTATCAAAGGAATTCACTCTTAAGAACTTATTTTTAGTATTTTTAGAGTAATCTCCCTTGGTAAACGAGGGAATACACTCTTACGGACTTATTTTTTTATTTACTTTAGAGTGCTCTCCCCTGGTTATCAAGGGAAGTCACTCTTACGAACTTATTATTTTCGGTTCTTAGAGTGGTCTCCCCTTACTATCAAGGGAAGTCACTCTTACTGACTTACTTTTAAAGTTTTTCGAGTGATCTCCCCTGATAATCTAGGGAAGTTACTCTTACGGACTTATGTTTAAGGTTTTAAGAATTAATCTACTCTGATTATCAAGGGAAGTCACTCTTACGCACTTATGTTTTAGGTTTTTAGAGTGGTCTCCCCCGATTATCAAGGGAAGTCACTCTTACAGATTTATTGTTTAGGTTTTTAGAGTGGTCTCCCCTGATTATCAAGTGAATTCACTCTTACGGCGTTATTTTTTTGGGTTTTAGAGTGATCTCCCCTGATGATCAAGGGAAGTCACTCTTACGGATTTATTTTTTAGTTTTTTCGAGTGACCTCCCGTGGTAATCAAGGGAAGACACGCTTATGGACTTATTTTTTAGTTTCTTAGAGTTATTTCCCTTGGTTATCAAGGGAAGACACTCTTACGGACCTTTTTTTCTAGTTACTTTAGAGTGAGCTCCCCTGATTTTCAAGGGAAGTCACTCTTACGGATATATTTTTAGTTTTTTAGAGTGACCTCCCCTGGGAATAAAGGGAAGTCACTCCTACTGACATACCGTTATATTCCGACATTTTTCGATAATATCCGTTACATTCCAGCATTTTTCGTCGGTCTCCGTTATTTTACGGAAACCTGGCATTTTCTGGCATTTTGAGTAATTTCCGTTCAATTCCGGCAATTTTCTGTTTTCTCCTTTATTTTTCGTCATATTCCGGCATTTTCGGTAATTTCCGTTACGTTCCGGCAATTTTCGGTTATCTCCGTTATTTTCCGGGATCCTCCGTTATTTCCCGGCTTTTCAAACCAACACATTTTTCCGAAGTTCTTACACTCTGGGGTAGGTAAACATTTTCTTCATCTAGATCAACGTCACCACACTCCTGTTTTCAGCCTCACCATTGATTAATCTATATAGGAATATGATGATCAAGGTGTTTAGAACTCAAGTGGATCAGATGCATTGCTCCTACCATTAATGCATAACCAACCAAATCTTAACCATACACAAATATTAGATTCCTAACGAAAACGTTAATTGCTGATGTTTCATGAATGGATGAACAACAAAGCGAGATGTTCCGTGGTGCGTGCATTGTGTGCCAAGAGGATTAAGAGCTAGGATATGAAAATGGTGGACTTTTTACTAACTAGCCTGTTTGACTGACATATCCGCTGCTGTCCGCCTAGAATGACTACCTTCATTTTGGTAATGTTTGAAAGAGCTTTCGTTTTCGCTTACAGAAGTGTTATAAATGGTATTCATTGACAGTGATGTAGCTTTATCGTACATTTGCAAATACACTTGTAGAATATTTTTGTAATTCTCAGGAATGTAATAACTTTAATAATCAAAATACCAAAATATTCAGAACATTAAAACCATTGATATTTTTCGTCAAGTATGGAACGCCGGCACTGCATAATGTATGCACATGATGAATTTTAATAAATTGTCTACATGATGTAAATATGTATCTACATAATATACCAAAAATGTAAAAATATAAGTCCAAAAGCACAACATATAACGATATACGGACATAACATAAATATGTTTCCACTACATGTAAAGAACTGGGTACTTTACGTCAGAAAAACAAACATAATAAGAGCGCTGCTGTGGGCTTTACAACCTCTTCTGTAAGTGACGTCATTTCAAGAAAACGCAACATGTAATGTCAATAATTGAAAGCAGGAAACAATATATTCTCCATACGGTCACTTCCTTTTCATATTGCCTTATAAGGCAACAATTGCTTACTGTGTGTACATGGTGACGTCACATGTGACGTTTATTGGAAATGACGTCACTTAAAGAAGTGGTTGGAAATCGTACAGCGGCGCTCATAATATATTTTCATGACTACAAAAGACAGTGCCGGCAAATGTTGAATTATTGTGAATATAATACAGGGTATTCCACATTATACTGTGATACTTCCTCTACTCATAGTATACATGCATTTGTAAGAATCCATTAACTTGTGCATGTTTTCGTGTGGTTATAGAGAGATTATAGCCACCTGTTAATTATTGTATTTTACTATATCATAGAAATCATAAACACGAACGATGACAATGTTTTTTGGTAAAACATGACATAAAGTTGGGACTACAAAAGTCAAAAGTCCAGATATTTTTTGACGTTTATTTTGAGTTACTTAATTTATTGTCATCGTTCGTGTTTATGATTTCTATGATATAGTAAAATGTCCAGGTACCGTGTATAAGTACTATAATATAAAATGATGTACACCCATCTGGTGAAACTCTCTGATTAGTGTTCATTAAAATCGAATTGATGTTCGCGATATGACCATAGATATACTGGTATCCCAATTTAGAAATAGTTCCAACAACTTTCATTACAATACTGCAGGTAAAAAACTGTACTAAGTACATATGAACCCGTATTATTGTATTTTTTATGATTCCAGTTCACTAAAAATGAAACCATTTGAGAAACAACGAACCCGTACATATGCGGCATTCTGGTCGGCTGTAATTTGATTATACACACAAATTGTACTCCCGTGATAATTATTTCTCCCCTGCATCAGTTTACCCAGTTGGGTAGACGTTTGCGTATTTTTCATACTGGATAATGACCTAGGGAGCTGTCATTGAGAGAGATTAGTATACTGGATCATGACCCAGGGAGCTGTCATTGAGAGAGATTAGTATACAATCAACTTGCCCAGATTGTGGCATGAATTCTGAAATACTTTAAGTCCCTTACTGGGTGACGGGGGAAATCATGATTGAAGGGTTTGGCCTATTTGTCGCTAACTTTCTATGTTTTCAAGATTTGTAATGTGATAATATATAGAAGAGAAACAAATACAGTTAGGGTCGCATTTATAAATCAGAACCTTCCTTAGACAGATCCAGACAAAATAGAAGGAATAAATACTCCAATTCTCCAGATAATCATTTTTTGTTCACCCATTTAAATTATATAGAAAAAAATGAACTTAAGAGTATTGAGAGACGATTATTCATATTATATTAACTAACCTTTCTGCAACTCATGTAGTGTACTGTGAATCATGTACTCTACTAAAACGTTGTACTACTATTATTGATACAATCTCAAATATCTTCTATCTTATTACACCACGTTATTACACTATAAATATTACCATGTTATTTCAATATGTAACAGTTTTCTGTATATAGTTACTTATCAAGACTTAGGTCGACAATCTTGCAAGAAATATTGACTAAAAGTCGACACGAACGAAATGTCAACATAAAAGCAAGGCGACCTAACGTTTGACACCTTTTAACCTTCTTAATTGGTCGTCATTTTAAATGGTCATTAGTAGGTAAAATGCCGCTAACGAAACCTCCCGAAAGTGTTCTTAATATTTGAAATCGACCGCTTTAATTTGTCTAATATTCAATATTAAAAGTCAACGCATGTATATCTGTGAATTATAAATACCGCTATAAAGTAGAACTGACTATTTGCAGAGCGTTATCTCTTAAAAATGTTAATTTCGCACATCTTCTGACATATATTTATGTAATAAAATTAAGTCGATCGATCTGTGTTCATATACATGTGTGTATATCACTTTCGCATGGTAAAATTATGCCAATAATCCCGATTTCCTGATATATAGTGACCATTTTGTGTTTTCAATCGGAATGATTATCATCGCTTGTTGTATAATGTAACTATTGTAGACATAAGGTATATATCGATACACAATAAATGACATTTGAAAGGCACGGGAGATCAAGATTGTATTCTGGGCGGAACAGTTTTTTGTGGCAATTATTTTTCTCCATCCTGTTGTGGTGGGTATTTTCCAATTAATTTTCCAAGCACAAAGTGAGATGTACATATAGAGATGACGACGATAATTTTAGTAGTCGTGCATAACGAGACCATATCTACTATAAATAGCAATAAAGAACAACAGCTTATAAGTTCACAAACCACTTTGGCACGTCAATTTTTCAACATTCGTTGTCTTGAATCATTTATGATACTCGTATTACTTCGTTGGGTGAATTTGGGATGTGGACGTTTAAGCGGGTTCCCGGCTTTCAGTCTTTTTTGAAAACGGGAACCAATTGACGGTTCTAATTGCTACACACTTGTGTGCATCGGAGACGATTTGCAAGCAAGGATTTATGCCTTATTCGTTCTGACGGGCTAAAAGTGCGCAAACAAAATGTAAAATCGACATTTGCCAGTTTTAGTTAACATCAGTTTTGCAAGCCTTGCTTTACAGGCAGCACGACAAACGTAACTTCTGCAGGCATAACTACTTAATGTCTATTTATAAGTCTCGGTTCACTACCTAATATGAATGGTGTGTACATATAAAGGGAGAAAATATATAGCACAGATGTCACCTAAATAGTCCAGCATTTCCCCCAAACGTTCATACGGGAAAGATGCAGAAACCCAGCGAACATTTGCATCGCCTCAACGTTGCATAGACGTTGGACCCCGACGTTGGTTTAACGTTGGATATTGGTAGGTTTTGGATGGACGTCAGAAACCCGACGTCTATCCAACGTCGCAATTACGACAATTTTTGACGAATATCCATTTCCAGGTCCCTTGCCCCCCCCCCCCCCCCCCACCGATGGATCCGGGCCTGCATATCCTTACGAAATGAGAAATGTAAGTTCTGAATGATATGAAATAGTGAAAATATTAACCAAATAATAATAATACAGTAGAACCCCGTTGGCTAGAACTCGGTTGCCTCGAACACCCCTGTTGACTCGAACTGATTATGAAGTCCCAATTGATTTTCCTATATAATCTATATGGTTCGACCACTGTTGGTTCGAACAGCACAGCCTCGAACTCTCGAACCAATTATTCGGACCCGTGAACATAAAATGCACTATTATTCGCACGTTTAGGTCGAACAATACATTTTCTCACCTCATGATCGGATACGCTAGCGAATGTGCTCAATTGTGACACGGCGCGTGTTATTCACACGTTTGTGAAAATTGCGCGTAAACAACCAGCTGCATTAATTAATTTGATAATTTAAGTGTCATAATATGTACAAATATACTTGATTTGAAAGCGTGTTTTAATTTAACTGTAATAGCAGACGACAATAGTAGATTTTTTCAAGAACTGAAATGTTCGTTGAGTGCGTTGATATGTACTCATTTGTTGACGTCACTGTGTGCTATAAATAGTTCTTACTCCTGAATTGTGTCTAAGTTAGTAACTGATTGTTTTATTTCTCTGTTGGTATTATAAGTTATTGTCACTTGTGTTCCTGTGCTTATATCGATTTATGTGTAACAAACAACTGTTATAAATGTATGTATAATTTAATTTTCTATCCCGTGAACTTATTACTACCGGATACCGTATAACTTAAATTGATGTATGTTATACATATATGTCATAATTCATTCGTATGTTTTCTGTTGTGTAATTAAATAAGATATAAGACACAAACATGATTTTGTTTTGTATGCTTTATTATCATTCATAATGATTATTCATACGAGAGGTATACATTACTATGTGACTTAAACACACGTTGACAAGACAAACCCAACATATTACGCACGCATGTTAATTATTAATCAACCACGGTTGACTAGAACAACCTTTTACTCGAACAAATTGTGTCAGTCCCGTCGAGTTCGAGCCAACGGGGTTCTACTGTATATGCGTTAAATGATCAATTTTGATTATATCTGAAATATCATATATTTTCGCGATAATGTCCCACCAATTCCCTTTATTTATTTGATTTTCAAGCTCTATGCAAACAGCTACGGTCACAAATTTAAACAAAATGTTCATATTAAACAAATGTAAAATGCATTTAATACATTATCAACATACATGTACTTGATGGAACAGCAATTTAATTCAGCAGTGTTTCGCTATTCAAACTCTGTATTTTTATGTATTCTGCCATTTCTACTATATGCAGAGCTGGTATGTTGCTTAGTTTCGAATTTTTCGATTTTATTTTTTATACTATTAAATAAAAAAATATGACAAATATCTACAATAGATCACAGTTTTATTATTATAGTAGAGGTTAAATACTACTAAATTGTACAAAATTATGGTAACCATATAAATCTATATATATCAGATGAAAATTTATAAACGCTTCCGACGACTATCCTACCTTACGACAACGTCGTAAATCGACGTCGCACGGACGACGTGGTTTCAACGTTGGTTAGACGTTGGATTGTGGTCGGCGACGTCATGACCAAAATCCAACGTTAGGCCAACGTCGTATTGACGTCAGGTGTTTGCTTGGCAATAATCGTCTCCTGCAAATCAAATGACACGTACAAACACATTGACGCAACACAGGAGGATGAAGAGGACTTCACAGTCTGCGACCAGCGACCGTAACTACTCTGCCATGGGAGGCCATGGACGACTTCACAAAACCGATATACAATAGAGGAATTATGCTAAACACATATCTACAGGCTTTAGAATTACATGTACCGCCTTCGTGTAGTTCTCTTCTTCAATTCCTCGACATTATGGCTGTTTCTGTTTCAGCACGGATACGTGACCGAGGATGCACATTTACGAATAATGATTTTACGTCGCTATTCATGCTTCTGTTCAGGGATAATCAATATAACCGTACATTTTAATTTGGGAAGAGTTATTGAAACTGCGATCAATTCTCTTTCATTTTGTCTAGGCAGACCTTATCTGAAAACAAAAGATTTTTATTCAAATGTATTTATTGTAATATCTTTCTCTTATTTTAATCGATATTGTTTCGATACCAACCAGTTTTTGAAATTTTGTAGACACGTTTTTACGTTCAATTTATTTACTACATTTGTATGTATAGTGAGCCGAAAAAGCAACTGTACTTGAATAGATTTTTAAAAGTATGATAACACCAACATCCAGTTGACACGATTGTATTTAAACAACCGTCTAAGAAACCGCGAGCATTGAATAATCCCACTTATATAAAACACACGGCAGTCTTAACTTACTCTGTATGTAGAGACAGGTCGTATACCCTTGTATGTACATATATACATGTAAAACACACGGCAGTCTTAACTTACTATGTATGTAGAGACAGGTCGTATACCCTTGTATGTACATATATACATGTAAAACACACGGCAGTCTTAACTTACTATGTATGTAGAGATAGGTCGTATACCCTTGTATGTACATATATACATGTAAAACACACGACAGTCTTAACTTACTCTGTATGTAGAGACAGGTCGTATACCCTTGTATGTACATATATAAATAATATTGATTATATACACTGTACTGGATAAAATACTAACACTTAACGAACAAAGTATATTTTTTAAAACCTATACAATGCTTAAGAATGATGCTGATGATGGCCTATCATACAATGGGAGTAATTGGGCATATACTATAAAGAACATTTTAGAACAAATAGGATTATCAAATATGTGGAACAACCAATTTAAGATGCCAATTAATTGTTGAACAACGAATATTAGACATTTTTCATCAAAGCTGGTATTCTTCCATTAATAACTCAACTCGCTTAGAAACATACAGTTTATTCAAACACTCATTTAATTAAGAAAGATATTTTGACGTAATCAAAGATCTTAAATTTAGAATTGCTCTCGCAATATTTCGAACATCATCTCATGACTTAGCTGTAGAACGTGGATGATATTTAAATCTGCAAAGAAACGACAGAATTTGTGAAAACTGTAATACAGAAATGATAGAACACGTATTTTTTTATAATATTTGTGATTGCTTTCTTTTGTATGTAAAAGGAAAAATATATATATGTGTGCATATGTAGATATGTGCGCACGGGCGCGCGTATGTGTGTGTGTGTATATGTATGTGTGTATATGTATATATGTATGTGTATATATGTGTATGCGCGTGTGTGTGTGTGTGTATGTGTGTGTATATATATTGTTTTCTTTTCCTTTTCTCAAATTGTAAATGTACTGTAAGTAAAGGCTACACACTATATATATGATTGTAAATTAACTACATAAATGTAGCCGTTTTCCATTATCACGCGTTATATGTTTTCATTATGTCATATTGTTTGTAATGCTAATGTTTCCCACATCCGTGGGACTTATGCTTTGTGTAAATAAAATCTTGAAATCTTGAGAAAACGAATATATGTTCTATTAATTTTCTCAAAATTCTCTAATTTAAGATCAAACTATATAACATATATACATGCAATGTAACAGCATGTGCTCTTCAGAAAATCTATGTCATTTGTCACAAATATTTTGTATAAATGCTATAAAACATGATTTTAATGCAATAAACTATTTGTAGTTGTATTTATATGCCTATTATTTAAATAATTATGTTTGCGTAAGCTTGTCGTATTTCGTGTTTGTTGCCATTTGCGTGTCCAATTAGGGACTGATTAGTCGCGCGGCATAAAGTCATCGATGTTATATACCTTTGACGTCACATTCATTAGCCATTTCAAAACCATGAAGACTTTAGGTCGATATATTTTAATGACTAACAATTATTTACACGTAAGTGAACAGTTGTTGAACAAACAAGCAGGTGTAAATATCTCAAGCAATGTTTAAATATTTTATAAGGCGTGACTTGAAAATACGATAATGATTCTGTTATTGTATGATTTGTTTGTTATGGGGCTGAAAGTCAAATAAAGTTTCCAGCTACAAAGTTGAGAGTAGACTCAATGTGTATACCTGGATAGAATCAACAAATTTCCGTATGACAGTTGGACAGTTTCTTCACATACATATTCTTCATCTCGGGTTGGAATCGAACCCGCATGTGGGAATGACTTGCCCATTTGCAATTCTTTCACTTTATATGGTGTTCATATTATTTCCCCCTTCCCCCTGTCGGCTTATTGTTGCTAGCAGCAGTCGTGATTTATCCTGTGGTGTATCATATCCATTAAATCCCCCTGTTTGTCCTCATTAGTTATCAATACTTGTCGGCCAGGCTATTCCTATCACCACCCAGTTCCCTTGCGTATCTACCCTTGCTACCCATCAACTGCCTGATGTTTTATGGTGTCTTGTTTTCCCGAAGGTCTGTGTGGAGAGGCATTGTCTTATGTATGTGGTGTTCCCTGTAGCAACTTATTCTCTCTTTTGCCATTGACCATAGCCACTCGACCAAAGAAGCCCCTCTACTTATTTTTACAAATACCGCATAAGACCATTTTGCCTTATGGTCTTGTCAAACTATCAGAGGAGGATTCTGAAAGGCATGATATATCTATACAGCATTGTAAGTAAGTAATATTGAGTATAAAACTAGAAATGTCTCAAGAGGGAAAAAAATGCCCTCATGTTACTCAATCAGGAGTCGTAACTCTGCTCTAACTTTATAAATCCAATTGAAAATCTATTCCTATAAAGTTCCATTACTCTAGGTCTAATACGTTCTAAGATTCAAGCGACACAAATGTAAGTTGGACGGACAAACGGACATCAACACATACAAGTACTCCCCTCTTAATTGAGACACACACATATTAAGCAATCTACTTACACTAAGTTTTAGGGAAGAAATCGGAGTCAGAATATGTGACGATATTTGAATTGTTATGATTTAGCAATTGATGATAACACTTATTTGGAAAACACTTTTTTGAAAATTAATTGGTGATTGCCATGTACAGTACGTGCACTCGATATTCGAGTTTAATTCAACGATAGAATCGGTGCAATATAAATAATTAATATTAAAATTTATCAACATCCGTAATAAATCAGTTCTGAGTCTCAGTTTGTAAACTAATTGAGAAGATTAAAAGAAAGGGGGCGAAACAGGGAATATATAACAGAGCAAGCCATGACAATAAGTTGGCTCCAAACGCAAATGGGGAAATGAACACAAACATTGTGTCTGGCCAAAGCAGTCTGATATGGCGCAATGGAAACTTAGTATTTCTTTTAAACATACAGGGAAGTCATATTCAGTTGGAATTGTCATTACAATACGAGGGGGGGGGGAGTTAAATGAGTTTGACAGGAACCTCACACTTAACTGGATACGTGTATACCACATTGGAACTGGGGAGTTTGTCTCGTTGTGCTTTTGTGCTGTTTGGCTGGCTGTCCTCCTTGCACGTTGGGTTCGGGTTCGAATTCTTAATACTCGTAATATATATCAGATCGATTTATTAACTGCACAAAATCAACTATACCCACACTATTGCATCACATAGTTTGGAAACGTCTCGTACTACGTGGATGGAAGCAACAAGAAATATAACGGGGCTTGGATATGACAAGACGATAAACGACGATGACTTGGGCTGGACATTTAACGACAAAACACGGTAGTGATTCCCTCAGCTACATTTGTGAATGGTAGTAGAAGTAGATGATACATACCTGACATTACCTGAAATCCGCGAACCAAGTTTTCGTTTAGGCTTGCATTCTTACATACCAAATTCTATGTCAATAACAATTGATTTGTTTTGCATATTTCTCGCAACATGACACCGATGCGACATAATGTGTGTGATTATGAACACAGAGTAATTTCTGTTAATTAATGCCAAAGAACTAAACAATTGTGCGCATGATACCGGTGCCCCAAATTCACTTAATCAAGGGGCGTAACTCTGCTCTAAGTAAAAGTGACAACCAAAAATCCTAGGTGCGACCACCTGCAACTAATAACAAGCAATTGGTCCATAAGACACGAATGCCTTTACTTTTTCATTGGCCAGCAAATACCTGCTAACATAGATTTTCATGGTCGGACTATTTGATGCTTTTTAGCAAGTAATGTAGATGCTGCCCAACATTACTAACATATTCTTAACTCTATTTATAGCTGTGTTGTTGAAATTGTGTTTCCATTCTTATCAACAGTGAGTCTCTTGACCAAACCGATCAAATAGAAACTAAACAAAAACTGAAAAGCTCGTATAATATTTCATTTATTTAATAATATACCAATGAACAAATACTACGTGAGATTTGTCCGACCTAGACTTTTAATATTCTTACAACCTGAATTACATTTTACAAGATTTGTAGCATAAAACAGTGTTGTCTGTACCTTAGGTGTAAAGACTAAAATAACAGGACAAGATAACCCCAACATTTTGTCTAAAACTTGTGAATATATTATTTGAAACAAGCGGAAAGCTGGTACTTGGAAATATGTTGGAAGAGGAAGTGTTCATATTATAAACATTAATGTAGTGCTACCTTCAATGGCAAATATGAAAGTGTCTAAATTATTGCAGCTAAACAATGGGCCTCACTGCACGTAATATATCACACACATTACATGAGCAAGCCTTGCAGTTCAATCGGAAACAATAATATTATCAATTTGAAATTAAGACATGGCAGTTTTAATGTTCTCATTGGGTAACATACCCAGAACAAACATCCTTTTCATTGTAGTAACCAACAGTTTCTACTCGTACATTTGAAGCATCAGTGGGAATAGAGCATATTAATACGGTGACCGCAAAAATGTTTTATAACAATGAGCCTAAACTTGAACTCTAGCACAATGCCTTAGCATAGGCGGGAACCAAGGTTGAACCACCGACCTTCCACACCTTCCCGGTTAAGATTCGAACTCGTAGTGGTGCGGGGCAATTGATTAGAAGTCAGCGACCATAAACACTCGTCCACGATGTCACCTGCAATAACACAAAACTGAAACACGGAAAACAGTACAAAAATGTTTGAGGGAAAGGGAGTGAAAAAGAGAAGCAACATATTTATTTAACGTCTCCAAGTATCATAAGCTACAAAGCTCTTGTGCTACCAATAATGTTTCCCCTCATAGATATTTTCCTGAGCAGATTTCGTTCTGGATACTGTTTTCTGTTCATACTAAATGTCTGGTAGGAAGCTACCCGTATCAATATCTACCCACTACGTCCTGTGCTAAAAGCGGACAACTGAGCTGTTGTGGCAGTTTTAAGAAAAGGGTAATGGGAGATGTTATCGCAAGAAGTATGCAACAAACATATGGTGATATTTCTAAACACGACATATTTATATACACACATTTGGATACAAAATTCGAATAATTGTCCATAAAGCTGTTTAAAATGCGTTAACCTGCTAACATTGATCTTAATAACAACCATAAACCGACGCAAACATGTATGCCCCCGCTGCCTCTATATAACCGTTAACAACCAGAGTTTTTTCCCAACTCCTTTACAAGATACAACGACGCGTGGTTTATTCGTTTGTCAATAGTCTGAATACAAAAGACATTTACGAAGTGCAAAAACATATTAAACGTACGGAGAGAGAACGTGGTGCATAAATGCTTGAGAATAAAGCACTGAGTTTGCATTGGTAAAAGTGAAATTATCGGCAGCAGAGATGGTCCCTTGTAGTTGGATTTTAATAATCAGCTTTGGAATTTGTCTGGGTATGTATTCATTGTGTATTACAGTGCTCTATAAAGCGCTGTAGCTAAATATTCCTCGAAATTAATGAATTAGGTTATATAAATAGTGACCTTTAGAACTAATTCGTTCAGATACTTTCACCAGTGTCTTTGTTTAGGTTGATATAATAATTATATTGGTATAACGACCACATTTACGTTAAATATTTCGTCTTCCTTTGATGGATAATCGCCAAACAATGTTACGTTTCTCGGCGACGCTATTCGTTTCGAATATAAAGTGAATGTTACTTAGAATTGATATTTAAGAGAAGACAATTATGAAAACACTAGTGAAACCAGCAATATCTTGAAACAAGAAATATCTTTAAAAATGGTCGGCGCAACTTGAGGTATGCTAAAATTTGTTGCAATCTGAAGGTTAAAATTTATTGTACAACATAAACAAATGCCTAAATGTTACGTCTGCCGGCCAGTATAGTTACTTAGAGTGGCATCAATGTCCTGTAGAAGAGTTCATTTAGTTTCTTGTCTGATTCATAGGTTTAATGAACTAAAGCAACTTAACATACTGGTTCGAGATTATGTTGTTTCGATAGAGAAATAATAAATCAAGATTTAAATTGTATGTTTAATTATACCAATCTCTGTCATATATAGGTGGATTGTGACCCCTTTGATGTGCATCATTCCCATACCCATATATATTGATAGAAAGTTTCAGTGAAATCTGTCCAACCACTACCAAGATACGGTAATGGCTCCCGACGGAAAAAAATGTGGCTAATCAAAAGTAACAAAGGGCCATGACTCTGTCATATATAGGTGGATTGTGACCCCTTTGATGTGCATCATTCCCATACCCATATATATTGATAGAAAGTTTCAGTGAAATCTGTCCAACCACTACCAAGATACGGTAATGGCTCCCGACGGAAAAAAATGTGGCTAATCAAAAGTAACAAAGGGCCATGACTCTGTCATATATAGGTGGATTGTGACCCCTTTGATGTGCATCATTCCCATACCCATATATATTGATAGAAAGTTTCAGTGAAATCTGTCCAACCACTATCAAGATACGGTAATGGCTCCCGACGGAAAAAATGTGGCTAATCAAAAGTAACAAAGGGCCATGACTCTGTCATATATAGGTGGATTGTCACCCATTCGATGTGCATCATTCCCATACCCATATATATATTGATAGAAAGTTTCAGTGAAATCTGTCCAACCAGTACCAACATATCGCTCCGGACGGAAAAAGTGTGACATATGGAAGGACAATGCCAAAACAATATCCCCCTTCTAATACCTTCGTTTCGGCGGGGGATAATAAAAAGGGGTACTGATTTATAGTCTCAGTCAGTGTGCGCTTGTTACCAACACATCCAACAATTATTCACATATGTAGTAACTGTATCTGTATGTGCATCAATAGCTCAATGAGGTAAGCATTCACACTGCAATTTAGGTTAACTGAGGTTACTGGTTCTAGTCTCGGATTTGTGTTTTATTTATATTCAGTGATTAATTGTTTTATACTTCTAGTATAACGTTTCTTAATGTATCTTGATATATGTGAACTATATAATATCGTTATTTTTTTCATTCATATTTACATATATTTATCTAGTTTTCTGTGATACACCAAACACATATTCATAAACGTCTTGCTAGTTTCATGCTAAACATTAACACATGAAAGCAGTGAATGCCGGGATTCGAACCCGGGTAGTCTGCATTTATCCATTACGTTATAAAATAAACAAGCTGATTGGACATATCTTTGTATTAATTTTTTTTCCGACAACAGGAAAAACGCAAAGATGATTATTATCATTGAACTAACCTGCGATTTGATATGAACTGATCCAACCAATGACATTATACCAATGTTATTGTGCCTTCAGATCTTGACCCTACTATAGTGAACATTAAGTATTAACTACTAGATGCCCAAGGGCAACATGTCAAGCCCGCCAAATTTCAAGCGATTAAGAGAATATGGCTTTATAATGCCATACAGTGCATATCTATTATAACCATTTTTTACTTTTGACTTATAAGTGTGATATTGATATTTGAGCTATATACTGATAGGGTATGGGTCTTGCGTGTGACACACAATCTCATCATGTTGAACAGTTGTGTCAAGTAATTTAAACAATACCACGATAAATTACTTTTCTGACATTTGACCTCTACGTGTGACCTTCACATTTGAGCTATACACGGTCATCAGCGCAACACACCATCGCTACATAGTGAAGTATATGTCTAGTAATTTGATAATCCTCCAGTAAAGGACAGTGTAATATTCAGGTCAATATATTTAGATCCGTTTTTATGTTTGACCTGTAAGTCTGACCTAAACTTTTTTGCTACAGACACGAAAATGCACGACACATGATGTCACCATGGTGGACATTGGTGTAAAGTAATATGAAAATCCCTAATAAATGACAAGATGTTTTAGACTCATTCTTTTTACATTTGACCTCCAACCTGATCTTTCATGCTACATGCATGGGTCTTGCACATGACATGCCGTCTCATCATGGCCAACATTTATGCCAAGTTATTTCAAAATCCCTCAATAAATAACAGTGCAATATTCCGGAAAAGATGTTTTCGACTCATTTTTTTATATTTGACCTCCAAGTGTGACATTGACAGTTGAGCTACAGACATGGATCCTGCGATCAACACGCTGTCTTATCCTGGTGAATATTTGTGCCAAGTAATTTGAAAATCCCTTAATAAATGGCAGTGTTATAGTCCGGACAAGGTGTTTTAGACCCATTTTTGATATTTGACCTCAAAGTGTGTTCTTGACCTTTGCGTTACGGACATGGGTCTTACTGCGACACCCCGTCTCATCATGGAGAATATTTGTGCCATGTTATTTGAAAATCCTCCAATGTTCAAAAGTAATGGTTCGGACAAAGAAAATCCGGACCGACGAACGCAAATACACCGGACTGCCATTGTGGCGACTTTGTCGAGCTAATAGTATAGACACTCTTATAGACCAATTTAATCGTAACACGTTTCTACATTCAGGGTTGTACATCAGATAGTTACGAGGTCAACAGCTAAACAACAATATGAAACATCAGGTGGATATCTCGCTAAATTGTCAACAATTCCAAGATTGGAGATATATTTTGAACGCATGACGACCTGTGAAGGTAATATATGCGCATTGTATGTGATTATATGGATGACATACTCCAAGACAATCAATTGTTGTTTAACCATGATTTTATATACTTTGCTAAAAATATCTACGTTATAATAACTATACGTTAAACGTTATACGTCATGTTTTTGTATACAAGACAGCTACTACGAAAAAAATCATATATTGGTATTACATCTGTTTTACTAGATTAGGGATCGGAATAATATTTATATAGGCAAATATATGCGGACTTATTTCACGATCATCTAAAGCGGATGCATAACATATTCGCAAATCATAGAGAACCGCCCTGCATCGTCATGTGGCTCGATTCAATAGTACCGCTTGTGTCTTGACGATAACATGACTCTCTTACAAACAATTAAACCAATTATTTTATATTCATTTGATAGAGTTCGGACGGACGCCGTATTACGTCGGTGGAAGCAACGAGAATGCAGACAATTTTTTCGCCAACGATGCATGGACATGGAATGACGGTGAGCCAGTCAATATGAACTGAACATTCTGGGCAACCGGCAGACCGAACAATCCAACCATAACTCATTGTATGATTATCGAACTTCGCAGGGGTTAGAAATTCATCGATGCAAACTGCAAAAATTAAATGAATTACATTTGTGAGAAAGATGTAGAATAAGTAAATGGTTCAAACTTGACAGCAGCAAGCAATCAACACATAAGTGGGATTAATTACGAACGATTCACGCTATACTTCGAAAAACTTTTAAAGCCATCAGAAAGTTGGTTTTAGATTAGTCAATTCCATAATTTGTGCATGCCCGTGTAATGTCCTTTAAGCTTATATAGTATGAGTATTCATGCATTTTCTAGTAGGCCTACGTCAACACGTACATGTATTTCAAAGGAACAATTTTAATTGTGAGGAACTCATATTGCATGTTGCAGGTAGGTAATATGTTTTTAAGGTTAAACTTTTGTGCTTAAACTGATTTATTTTACATCGATTGTGAAACTCATTCTGTACATAATGATTATACTGTAAGGCTAAAATTGTATATATATACTTAAAGCCATTAAAAACGCAATCGAAAATTTTCTGCTTGAAACCATGATATATAGAAGAAATAATTCTGTATTAATTAGCAAACATAATTTTCTAAATTATTGATTCATAGTTTCAATACTTTATTATCAATAGTTTAAACATTGGTAACAGTTGGTAGCCTTTAACAGCATATACAATTTTTAGCCTAATTAAAAGAGTTGTGTTTTAATGATGTTAAGTATACATGTAATTGATGGGCCAATCTTGTAAATAAACTGTATTCCACAAAAGCTCAAGAGATTTTACAGTTAGTTACTTCCATCTTATTACGTGCATTTCATACTCTTACTAAAGCAACAATGTACACTGCAACCTCTTAAGAGAAATATCCTTTAAGAGATGTAGATTCCGGCTGCTGCTGAGAGGTGGTTGGAGATGAAGATTCCGACTGCTGCTGAGAGTTGGTTGGAGATGTAGATTCCGGCTGCTGCTGAGAGTTGGTTGGAGATGTAGATTCCGGCTGCTGCTGAGAGGTGGTTGGAGATGTAGATTCCGGCTGCTGCTGTGAGGTGGTTGGAGATGTAGATTCCGGCTGCTGCTGAGAGGTGGTTGGAGATGTAGATTCCGGCTGCTGCTGAGAGTTGGTTGGAGATGTAGATTCCGGCTGCTGCTGAGAGGTGGTTGGAGATGTAGATTCCGGCTGCTGCTGTGAGGTGGTTGGAGATGTAGATTCCGGCTGCTGCTGGGAGGTGGTTGGAGATGTAGATTCCGGCTGCTGCTGTGAGGTGGTTGGAGATGTAGATTCCGGCTGCTGCTGAGAGGTGGTTGGAGATGCAGATTCCGGCTGCTGCTGTGAGGTGGTTGGAGATGTAGATTCCGGCTGCTGCTGTGAGGTGGTTGGAGATGTAGATTCCGGCTGCTGCTGTGAGGTGGTTGGAGATGTAGATTCCGGCTGCTGCTGAGAGGCGGTTGGAGATGTAGATTCCGGCTGCTGCTGAGAGGTGGTTGGAGATGTAGATTCCGGCTGCTGCTGTGAGGTGGTTGGAGATGCAGATTCCGGCTGCTGCTGTGAGGTGGTTGGAGATGTAGATTCCGGCTTCTGCTGAGAGGTGGTTGAATATGTAGATTCCGGCTGCTGCTGAGAGGTGGTTGGAGATGTAGATTACGGCATTTGCAATAAAATAAATTGGTATTGCAAGTAGAGGTTATCCCGGCGTGAAAATTCTACCAGACAATAGTACGATAGTCCTCATGGTGTCATTTAGACTTGATATATTTCAGCAATGAGATTACTTGGAGCAGAGTTCACGTCTAGCTGTAATTACTTCGGTGTCAACCTGCGAGAAATATCACCTAACAGATTTTTCTCGACAATTCTTTAACAAAGTATGTGACATTGGTAAGTTTAAAACATATTGAATTGACAACGTGCGATGTACATGTACATATCGTTTTCCATCACCCATGGAAGGCGGTACTCCTTTCCCCACCCACCATTCTTGTTTCAATCTTGTGTTCCTTTTTGTATCTGTCATTGTTTACATGTATGTATAGTTTTATACCTTTTTGTTCATGTTTATTTGGATGGCTGTTCATCGTTGCATGCGGCATTTCCTACGATAGACCGGTGGTGAAGTTCACTGTTCATCGTTGCATGCGGCATTTCCTACGATAGACCGGTGGTGAAGTTCACTGTTCATCGTTGCATGCGGCATTTCCTACGATAGACCGGTGGTGAAGTTCACTGTTCATCGTTACATGCGGCATTTCCTACGATAGACCGGTGGTGAAGTTCACTGTTCATCGTTGCATGCGGCATTTCCTACGATAGACCGGTGGTGAAGTTCACTGTTCATCGTTGCATGCGGCATTTCCTACGATAGACCGGTGGTGAAGTTCACGCTTCATTATTTCTCTCTTAGGAAAATTTCAAGATTTCCACTTGACGCATTCATGAATACACGATTTAAACTTGAAAATTGAAATCTTGAAATCTTGGCTTTCCTTAGAATGAAAAGCGTGAATGTCACTACCAGTATTTCGTTATTTTCTGCTTGACATCTTTATTCATTTTTAAGTTGTAACTGAAATATTGCGCACGAATCTGTAATTTCCAATGGGTCTATCAAGTACATTAGTGTATTGTTTTTGTGTTTCATATATTTTATTTAATGGCAGTTTAATGACCATGTTTCACTGATGTGCACAGACATTACATAGCTAATGGTGCGTAGTCATGTGCTGTAAGATCAAGCAACGATTAACAAAGGCAATTTAAGAACAAAATAAACAGTTTCGCTAATAATGTTCGTGACAAAGGCTTTTAACATAGTTAAATATTTGTCGTTTATATAAAGTCGTCAAATTGATAATAATAGAAGATTCAAATTTAGTTGAGAATACTTCTTCTAAAGGTTAATACTATATAAGACTTGTTTTCATTTACTGACATTCTCATAATTTGTTTACGACCGATTTTAGGTGAAACCACGGATTATACAATTATACAATGTCCATGTCCATGTACGTATACACTGTACATATACGAGTCAACATGTCCATGTACGTATACACTGTACATATATGAGTCAACATGTCCATGTACGTATACACTGTACATATATGAGTCAACATGTCCATGTACGTATACACTGTACATATATGAGTTAATATTTGTTCGAATGTTATGCTTCAACCAATAGATACTTCAAACCATTCGGAAAATTCGGCTAACTACGTCCAATGCATCGGATGTTCGTAAGGCACTACTTTAGGAAATAACATTCGAATATCATGTAAACAATATGGCGGCGTGAACGCTGGAGTGCTGATGAAACGGGATTAGAATCACATATTTAAGCAATATGAAGACTGAAATATGTGAGTTTTTAACTAGAAATGACAAAGATAATCCATTTTTTATGTGAATTTATCAAAGTTATTGAACTTAAATCCATTTTACGAGAACTATTTTTTGACCGCACAAAATGTTGAATTTTACCACATTGGGGCCTAGTGCTCCGTCTGACATATAGGACTACTAGTGGATGTTCGTAGTGTAAACGAAGTGGTACGGAAATATCCGAGAGCTGTCGAGAATAAGTTCCCACATCTACAATATTCACCTCTCTTGTTCTTAACTCTTGGCCATTTTGATAGGCACAACTGATAAGCCCTTAAAGGAGTAATTTCCAAATATGTGATAATTGAGAAAATACCAAGATAACTTGCCAGTGACAACCACTTTTTCTTCAACTTACTGAGCCAAATGCCCACATGAGCATAATGAATAAGTTATTTTTTTAATATATTAATATAGTTTATCATCGTTGACATTATATTCCCCATAAACTTTAAGGAAATTTGCCTATCAAATTGGCCGACAATTCAGAACAAGGGAGGTAAATATTATAAATTTAGGAACTATCTATTGTAGTCAAATCAGTTCTGTATGAATGAACTTGAACATAGACGAAGTGATGGTGGCGATAAATTTTGCACAAACTCGATTCTAACGTGGAAGGCGTTGACATACTCGTATTAATGTTGGCATTTTAGTCAGTAATAATGCTTCATTGTTGTCGGATATGTTTCGCCAAAGCAGAAATGTTAATTCCTCGTCTCTTGTTGTTTGTATTTTATCTGATTTCAGGTTTCTTTTTACATCGGGGCTTTATGTCACACAAACGGTTCGGGTCATGTAGTAAATACATCAGCTATGAGTTGCAGGAAGATCCAAGGTGCCCCATGTAGTAAATATATATTCCAATTATGAGGTGTAGGAAGACGTCAGGTGCCCCAGGTAGTTAATATATATTCCAGCCTTGAGGTGCAGGAATACCCCATGTGTCTCCATGTAGTAAATATATAGTCCAACTATGAGGTGCAGGAATACTCCATGTGTCTCCATGTAGTAAATATATAGTGCAGCTTTGAGGTGCAGGAATACCCCATGTGCCTCCATGTAGTAAATATATAGTCCAACTATGAGGTGCAGGAATACCCCATGTGTCTCCATGTAGTAAATATATAGTCCAACTATGAGGTGCAGGAATACCCCATGTGTCTCCATGTAGTAAATATATAGTCCAACTATGAGGTGCAGGAATACCCCATGTGTCTCCATGTAGTAAATATATAGTCCAACTATGAGGTGCAGGAATACCCCATGTGTCTCCATGTAGTAAATATATAGTCCAGCTGTGAGGTTCAGGAAGACCCCATGTGCCCCCATGTAGTAAATATATATTCCAGCTATGAGGTGCAGGAAGACTCCATGTGCCTCCATGTAGTAAATATATATTCCAGCTGTGAGGTGCAGGAAGACCCCATGTGTCCCCATGTAGTAAATATATATTCCACCTTTGAGGTGCAGGAAGACGTCAGGTGTCCCCATGTAGTAAGTACATATTCCAGCTATGAGGTGCAGGAAGACCCCATGTGTCTCCATGTAGTAAATACATATTCCAGCTATGAGGTGCAGGAAGACCCCATGTGTCCCCATGTAGTAAATACATATTCTAGCTATGAGGTGCAGGAAGACCCCATGTGCTCCATGTAGTAAATACATATTCCAGCTATGAGGTGCAGGAAGACCCCATGTAGTAAATAAATATTCCAGCTATGAGGTGCTGGAAGACCCTATGTGTCCCCATGTAGTAAATACATATTCCAGCTATGAGGTGCAGGAAGACCCCATGTATCCCCATGTAGTAAATACATATTCCAGCTATGAGGTGCAGGAAGACCCCATGTGTCCCCATGTAGTAAATACATATTCTAGCTATGAGGTGCAGGAATACCCCATGTGTCCCCATGTAGTTAATATATAGTGCAGCTTTGAGTTGCAGGAAAGTCACATGTAGTAAATAAATATTCCAGCTATGAGGTGCTGGAAGACTCCATGTGCCCCCATATAGTAAATATATATTCCAGCTGTGAGGTGCAGGAAGACCCCATGTGTCCCCATGTAGTAAAAAAATATTCCAGCTTTAAGGTGCAGGAAGACCCCATGTGTCCCCATGTAGTAAATACATATTTCAGCTATGAGGTGCAGGAAGACCCCATGTGTCCCCATGTAGTTAATACATATTCTAGCTATGAGGTGCAGGAAGACCCCATGTGTCCCCATGTAGTTAATACATATTCCAGCTATGAGGTGCAGGAAGACCCCATGTGTCCCCATCAGGATTAGTCTATGCATAAACAGGCCCCTGGGAAGAACCTTCCGCAAGCCAGCTTGATA
Source organism: Mactromeris polynyma (assembly GCA_032209605.1). Taxonomy (NCBI): domain Eukaryota; kingdom Metazoa; phylum Mollusca; class Bivalvia; order Venerida; family Mactridae; genus Mactromeris; species Mactromeris polynyma. The sequence goes on along the minus strand of JASFXZ010000002.1, from coordinate 2,570,382 downwards.
CCTTTCTCACATACACATTCGTCATCCTGAGTGGGATTCGAGAGGGACCCGACTTTCTTCTCGTAATTTCTCACGTATGTCCATAAGCAAGGTAAATACCAAGACGTGTTATTGGTGGTCAAGAGGCAGGTTCAAACTTGAATAATGAGTTATTATTTGAAAAAAGCTTTTTTCCATTGAAATTCAGGTATTCGACACATAGAATTGACGAATGATTTGCTGCGATTGTTGGCTTTGTTTAAGACATAATGTGCCGGCCTTTCAGCCCGAATGACGGAAGATGACCTTATTCAGAATATGTTGGAATATTAACTAAATAACTCACTGTTCATATGCACATTCATAAGTATTCAAGTATTGGTGTACAGTGCATATAAATCTATATGTACACATGTTAAAATAATAATAGAAGCTTAGAGAAGAACCAAGGGAAGTACTGCTATCAGAATGTACATCGTATAGTGTAGGTTACCTCCCTTACATGTCTCAGAATGTACATCGTAAAGTGTATGGGGTTACCTCCCTTACATGCCTCAGAATGTACATTGTATAGTGTAGGTTACCTCTCTTACATGTCTCAGAATGTACATCGTAAAGTGTATGGGGTTACCTCCCTTACATGTCTCAGAATGTACATCGTATAGTGTATGGGTTACCTCCCTTACATGTCTCAGAATGTACATCGTATAGTGTAGGGGTTACCTCCCTTACATGTCTCAGAATGTACATCGTATAGTGTAGGTTACCTCCCTTACATGTCTCAGAATGTACATCGTATAGTGTAGGTTACCTCCCTTACATGTCTTAGAATGTACATCGTATAGTGTAGGGGTCACCTCTCTTACATGTCTTAGAATGTACATCGTATAGTGTAGGGGTTACCTCCCTTACATGTCTTAGAATGTACATCGTATAGTGTAGGGGTCACCTCTCTTACATGTCTTAGAATGTACATCGTATAGTTTAGGGGTTACCTCTCTTACATGTCTCAGAATGTACATCGTATAGTGTAGGTTACCTCTCTTACATGTCTCAGAATGTACATCGTATAGTGTAGGTTACCTCTCTTACATGTCTCAGAATGTACATCGTATAGTGTAGGGGTCACCTCTCTTACATGTCTGAGAATGTACATCGTAAAGTGTAGGGGTTACCTCCCTTACATGTCTTAGAATGTACATCGTAAAGTGTAGGGGTTACCTCCCTTACATGTCTCAGAATGTACATCGTATTGTGTATGGGGTTACCTCCCTTACATGTCTCAGAATGTACATCGTAAAGTGTAGGGGTTACCTCCCTTACATGTCTCAGAATGTACAACGTATAGTGTAGGGGTTACCTCTCTTACATGTCTCAGAATGTACATCGTATAGTGTAGGGGTTACCTCCCTTACATGTCTCAGAATGTACATCGTAAAGTGTATGGGGTTACCTCCCTTACATGTCTCAGAATGTACATCGTAAAGTGTATGGGGTTACCTCCCTTACATGTCTCAGAATGTACATCGTATAGTGTAGGGGTTACCTCACTTACATGTCTCAGAATGTACATCGTAAAGTGTATGGGGTTACCTCCCTTACATGTCTCAGAATGTACATCGTATAGTGTAGGGGTTACCTCCCTTACATGTCTCAGAATGTACATCGTATTGTGTATGGGGTTACCTCTCTTACATGTCTTATAATGTACATCGTATAGTGTAGGGGTTACCTCTCTTACATGTCTCAGAATGTACATCGTTTAGTGTAGGGGTTACCTCTCTTACATGTCTCAGAATGTACATCGTTTAGTGTAGGGGTTACCTCTCTTACATGTCTCAGAATGTACATCGTATAGTGTAGGGGTTACCTCTCTTACATGTCTCAGAATGTACATCGTATAGTGTAGGGGTTACCTCTCTTACATGTCTCAGAATGTACATCGTTTAGTGTAGGGGTTACCTCCCTTACATGTCTTAGAATGTACATCGTAAAGTGTAGGGGTTACCTCCCTTACATGTCTTAGAATGTACATCGTAAAGTGTATGGGGTTACCTCTCTTACATGTCTCAGAATGTACATCGTATAGTGTAGGGGTTACCTCTCTTACATGTCTCAGAATGTACATCGTATAGTGTAAGGGTTACCTCTCTTACATGTCTCAGAATGTACATCGTATAGTGTAGGGGTTACCTCCCTTACATGTCTTAGAATGTACATCGTATAGTGTAGGGGTTACCTCTCTTACATGTCTCAGAATGTACATCGTTTAGTGTAGGGGTTACCTCTCTTACATGTCTCAGAATGTACATCGTTTAGTGTAGGGGTTACCTCTCTTACATGTCTCAGAATGTACATCGTATAGTGTAGGTTACCTCTCTTACATGTCTCAGAATGTACATCGTTTAGTGTAGGGGTTACCTCTCTTACATGTCTCAGAATGTACATCGTATAGTGTAGGGGTTACCTCTCTTACATGTCTCAGAATGTACATCGTATAGTGTAGGGGTTACCTCTCTTACATGTCTCAGAATGTACATCGTATAGTGTAGGAGTTACCTCCCTTACATGTCTCAGAATGTACATTGTATAGTGTAGGGGTTACCTCCCTTACATGTCTCAGAATGTACATTGTATAGTGTAGGAGTTACCTCCCTTACATGTCTCAGAATGTACATCGTATAGTGTAGGGGTTACCTCCCTTACATGTCTCAGAATGTACCTTGTATAGTGTAGGTTACCTCTCTTACATGTCTTAGAATGTACATCGTATAGTGTAGGTTACCTCTCTTACATGTCTCAGAATGTACATCGTATAGTGTAGGGGTTACCTCCCTTACATGTCTTAGAATGTACATCGTATAGTGTAGGGGTTACCTCTCTTACATGTCTCAGAATGTACATCGTTTAGTGTAGGGGTTACCTCTCTTACATGTCTCAGAATGTACATCGTTTAGTGTAGGGGTTACCTCTCTTACATGTCTCAGAATGTACATCGTATAGTGTAGGGGTTACCTCTCTTACATGTCTCAGAATGTACATCGTATAGTGTAGGGGTTACCTCTCTTACATGTCTCAGAATGTACATCGTTTAGTGTAGGGGTTACCTCCCTTACATGTCTTAGAATGTACATCGTAAAGTGTAGGGGTTACCTCCCTTACATGTCTTAGAATGTACATCGTAAAGTGTATGGGGTTACCTCTCTTACATGTCTCAGAATGTACATCGTATAGTGTAGGGGTTACCTCTCTTACATGTCTCAGAATGTACATCGTATAGTGTAAGGGTTACCTCTCTTACATGTCTCAGAATGTACATCGTATAGTGTAGGGGTTACCTCCCTTACATGTCTTAGAATGTACATCGTATAGTGTAGGGGTTACCTCTCTTACATGTCTCAGAATGTACATCGTTTAGTGTAGGGGTTACCTCTCTTACATGTCTCAGAATGTACATCGTTTAGTGTAGGGGTTACCTCTCTTACATGTCTCAGAATGTACATCGTATAGTGTAGGTTACCTCTCTTACATGTCTCAGAATGTACATCGTTTAGTGTAGGGGTTACCTCTCTTACATGTCTCAGAATGTACATCGTATAGTGTAGGGGTTACCTCTCTTACATGTCTCAGAATGTACATCGTATAGTGTAGGGGTTACCTCTCTTACATGTCTCAGAATGTACATCGTATAGTGTAGGAGTTACCTCCCTTACATGTCTCAGAATGTACATTGTATAGTGTAGGGGTTACCTCCCTTACATGTCTCAGAATGTACATTGTATAGTGTAGGAGTTACCTCCCTTACATGTCTCAGAATGTACATCGTATAGTGTAGGGGTTACCTCCCTTACATGTCTCAGAATGTACCTTGTATAGTGTAGGTTACCTCTCTTACATGTCTTAGAATGTACATCGTATAGTGTAGGTTACCTCTCTTACATGTCTCAGAATGTACATCGTATAGTGTAGGGGTTACCTCCCTTACATGTCTTAGAATGTACATCGTATAGTGTAGGGGTTACCTCTCTTACATGTCTCAGAATGTACATCGTTTAGTGTAGGGGTTACCTCTCTTACATGTCTCAGAATGTACATCGTTTAGTGTAGGGGTTACCTCTCTTACATGTCTTAGCAGTCCACCAGAGAAACGATAGGATATTTAAACGAATTATGTGACTTAGATTGTATAACCCTACGTGTATCGAGTCTTAAACTTTGACAATACCACACTTTGCACCTTGTCAACCTCCGATCATCCCCGATCGCTTCCGACCTTCATCATTGACATCTACAGATCATCTCTGTTTTTCATCGATCACCTCCAGTCAAAACCTACCACCGACAATCAATTCCGATCACGTCCGCATATCTCTGACTACCACAAGTCACGTTCGCCGACCACCGCCGATCACCCAGAACATCCCCGGGCGATACCGATCACTTACGATCTTACCCGACCATATCCGATCTCCCCTCATCATCTATGACAACACGACTTACACCGAAAACCTCCAATCGCTTCCGACCATCTCCGATAACTACCGAATGGCGACCAAATTTATTCATCTTATCTGGATAGATTAAGATACATCAAATTATCAAAAGCAACAATGCAATGAATATATCTAACATGTTTCTAGAAAACATTAGTAAATATAAATAAGGACAAATAAGTTAGTACAGAACAGACAGGTTCCAAAGAAAATCGTACAAAAGAAATCGTTATAATGCATCTCAAGAGAGATGTAATTTCCGGCTCGCCACTGTGTCTGGTTTTTGAGAATTAATTTTAATTCTTGCATATTGAAGTTCATCTTAATCACCGAGAAACACGAAATATCGTGACTGATCGAATTTATTTGTTTCAATTAAATCCAAAGGTCATTGAAAGTATGGCACGTTTTGGACAGCGGCTGAAAATCCCGTATCTTAGTTTTTTGGCGTTAATAGCTTGCATAACATTGGTATTTATCTAAATGTCATGACATTCACATCAAACTTCAAAATTATTGGCAGATTCGTATTATTTTACGATAAAGCAGACAAAGAGAACATTATTACGAATTAGAGAACAGCTAATCTTGTTTTAAAACGATTTGAAAGTATCACAACATCGAATTGTAGTATTGTAATAGGAAATTGTTGCTTTTCTTATCGCCCTCTCTCCTTAAGCTGCTTCCTCCAAGCCTCCATGGTGGATTTAGATAATCAGCCCGAACTTCCTCATTTCTGTGGATGTTTGCCCTTACACCTCCTCTAACACAATCTAACCTCAATAATAAGACCACCATTGAAACCCTAAACAATTGGTCTTTATATGTAGATGGTCTTAATATAGAGGTTGAATAAAGAGCAAAACAGTGAAAATGGAATTGAAACATGTGTTTTTAATTTTGAGGTGGTCTTATTATTGAGTCGGTATTTAAGTGATGTTTACTGTACTTTGTTTTGCTGATGTTTCCTTAGGATCTGTATGAGGAGACATTGTCTTGTGAATGTGACGTTTCCTGTAACAACTTTTCTTTAAACAAATGAATATTGAGAGTAAAACAATCTTCTCGGAAATTGACAACAACAAAAAAATCAATCAAGTTTAAACCAGTCGAATATGGAATTGACTTTCACACACTGTCAGCAGTTTTCAACAATGTATAAGCCAGTTCGGATAACCCATACTCCTATTTTTATCCCAGTACTAATCAGTTATTTGTATTTCGTATTTAACAGACAACTAAATAACCCATGTCCCTGTGGTACTTGTCACAACTAGAACTAACCAGCTACTCGTATTTTACTGACAACTTACTAACCCATGCCCCTGTGGTTCCTGTCAGTACTAACCAGCTACTCGTATTTTACCAACAACTTACCAAGCCATGTCCCTGTGGTTCCTCTCAGCACTAACCAGTTACTCGTATTTTACTGACAACATTATGACCCATGTCCCTGTGGCTCCTGTCAGTACTATCCAGCTACTCGTATTTTACCAACAACTTACCAAGCCATGCCCCTGTGGTTCCTGTCAGTACTAACCAGCTACTCGTATTTTACCAACAACTTACCAAGCCATGTCCCTGCGGTTCCTCTCAGCACTAACCAGCTATTCGTATTTTACTGACAACATTATGACACATGAACCTGTGGTTCCTGTCAGCACTAACCAGCTACTCGTATTTTACTGACAACTTACTATCTCATGCCCCTGTGGTTCCTGTCAGCACTAACCAGCTACTCGTATTTTACAGACAACTTACTAACTCATGCACATGAGGTACTTGACGACACAAACGTTATGAGTCAAGTCATGACGAAGAACATATGTATTGCTCAGGAACAAGAGTTAAGATACGAAAAGAGAGAGAATACGTAGCTACATGAAACGCCACATACATACGACAGTCCCTCCCCACGAAGACCTCCGGGAAAACAACAATCCACAAAACACAAGGCACTTAAGGAGGTTAAAGGGTTCATATGTTAAGGAACAGAGGCACAAGGAATGGCCTGGCAGACCATGAGGAATAACTAGGAGAATCAAAGAGGACAGTGAAGGAGGGGGTGGGGGGAATTAATGGATGGAAATATCACAGGACAAGTCAAGACAGCTGGCAGCGATAGGCCGAAAATGGGCAGGAAATAACCTGAACACTATATAAGGTGACAGAATTGCACAGGGGAAAGGAAAATACAAAACACATTCAAAACAGAAAAAATAACCATACAGCGAATTACAGCCTTGGAACTGTCAGTAAAAACACTGGGGTTTTAAATCGATTTAACAGCTAGTTAACCTCACACTTGAACGCTATATGGTCATTGATTTCCAACATATATACATAAATTGACTAAGTAGGCAGTAACTAATCATTAAAAGCAACCAACGATCACGCACATAACAACATACATACTGTAATGAATCCAGCATGAAGGAACAAGCAGCCTTATACTGACCTTGCTCCCTGTGCTCCGTGAAGCCCTGTGTGTTTCCTAATAAGCTGAATGCGCAGATAAAGAATATCTTTGAGATGTTTTAAGGTTTCCGGTACACATTGTGAGTCTTCTTCTCTCAAAAATCAATGGCCAATAGAACTACATATGACTTGCCAACAGTTGTACTTGACATGCATAACGATTCAGCATCAAGTGCTTTAAAACTGGATGTACTGTTAAAGAGCAACATTCTTCGGGAGACAGTGTGACTGTTGTTGAGAGATTGTTGTTCTGGAGAGGGTCGCTCCTGATTGGTTGCGCCGTATAGTATGTACGAGGGCTGATCATTAAGTTCGTGGACATCATGTGATGTAAAGACATACTAAGATATACTCAGTACATTTAAAAACGCACATTGTTTTACCAACCACACTTCTTTAAATTTCATTTTATGACTTTTGAAACTCATAAGTCATTTAATGAAAATTTAGAAATCCCACACAGTGCGTAAATTCTTAAATGTGCTGAGTATATCATAATTGAATAACCCCAGAATGGGATTAATGAAGGTTTAATACATATCATTGTAAATTGCATATCAATATTACAACTAGGGTACATCTTATAAACATTTACCTACACCCATGTATTTGCGATTACCGCAAATCCTGTGGATTTCAATGATGTCAACGTCGCTTTTTCTCAAAATACGCCCCGCTAGCGTGCACACTAAGTTCATGCCTATGGACCAACTTTTTGAAGGTGTCCTTATAAAACGTAGTAATGGATAATCGGACAAATTCCATAATCGATTATTGGATTGGTTTGAGAACTCATAATCGATAATCGAACCGGAAATAATCGAAATATTTAGTTCTTTTAGTTAAAGTGTATTATGCTGACAGTAAAAGTTCATATATACAAGTTTATTTATCTCTTTGTAACTATATTTAACATATATGGATTTTTACATTACTCTTATACCATATGAACATTTTATCATTCAATATATTGTTTTGTATGTTTATTTCGTATATTTGAATTTGACTGAAGAAAGTGAAAACAATTCTATTGTATTTTCTATGTATATATAAGTACTAGTATGAATGTCTGATTTGATCTATAGCTTGAAGAAATAGATAGACACAATTTACACATGTCAAAAAAAGTGGTTTTCGAGTATTATCGATTGTTGTAGTTCCGAATAGATAATCGCCGATGTCGGATGTCTAGCGACGATTTTTCGATTATTTTCGATAATCACGTCATCTCTTGTAGAACGTATAAACAGCAACAGTTTGATTTCTTGTATTACAATCTGTGGGCGTTGGTTCTGTTACATACTGCTTTGGCTTGGCTCTATTCATTGTCAGTGCCTCGTGGTGGTAAGTATGTGTGTTTGTTGAATAATGGTTGCTCCATGTAATGTGTAGGTATAATATTATGTTGCTGTTGAAATATCCCGAAAAGGGGATCAATGTTATGTCCGGTGTAGCCCCGCATACGTGTCTCTGTACTCCGACTTTTACACGCGTCTTCGTAACGTTGTACAGCGACACTATAGCGATGTGACGTCCGTGGCTGGACTATGTCTGGTGTAAAATTTCACTCAATCTCAATATTTCGGCCACACAGAGTATCAAGAGTAAGGAACACACTATTTCACAATATCAATATATAATAGGCTTGTAAGTCTACTCATCAGATGCAAAACCTATTATATTGATATTGTGAAATATTGTGTTCTTTGCTCTTGATAAAGGCCCAGTGTGGCCGAAATATTGAGCTTGAGTGAATTTCTACACCAGACATAATATTATGTTTTATTATTATTATATGTAAAATTAACGCTATTCAGATTTGAATCAACATTTTGTATTTACATTTACTAGAACTCTTACTACAATATAAATATGTTCTGCTATTATTAATGTTGCCATTGACCATATATCGTAAGTGTTCAACTATTGTAAATATAAGTTGATAGTGTATGCTCATAGACTGTTTTGAGAAATAAATTCATCTTAATGTCGATTTCTATGTGTCTGTGTGTATATCGATCCGGTGCTGTTGGTGTTTCTAATCTATTGAAGTTAATTATGTTGTCTGTTGTGTTCAAGAACCAAATAAATGTTACAGATACAACACAGCATCTCCAGGGGCAGTATAACAGAAACATCTCCAAGGGCAGTATACCAGAAACATCTCCAGGGGCAGTATAACAGAAACATCTCCAGGGGCGGTATAACAGAAACATCTCCAGGGGCAGTATAACAGAAACATCTCCAGGTGCAGTATAACAGAAACATTTACAGGGGCAGTATACCAGAAACATCTCCAGGGGCAGTATACCAGAAACATCTCCAGGGGCAGTATAACAGAAACATCTCCAGGGGCAGTATACCAGAAACATCTCCAGGGGCAGTATACCAGAAACATCTCCAGGGGCGGTATAACAGAAACATCTCCAGGGGCAGTATAACAGAAACATCTCCAGGGGCAGTATAACAGAAACATTTCCAGGGGCATTATAACAGAAACATCTCCAGGGGCAGTATAACAGAAACATCTCCAGGGGGAGTATAACAGAAACATCTCCAGGGGCAGTATAACAGAAACATCTACAGGGGCAGTATAACAGAAACATCTACAGGGGCAGTATAACAGAAACATCTACAGGGGCAGTATAACAGAAACATCTCCAGGGGCAGTATAACAGAAACATCTACAGGGGCAGTATACCAGAAACATCTCCAGGGGCAGTATACCAGAAACATCTACAGGGGCAGTATAACAGAAACATCTCCAGGGGCAGTATACCAGAAACATCTCCAGGGGCAGTATACCAGAAACATCTCCAGGGGCAGTATACCAGAAACATCTCCAGGGGCAGTATAACAGAAACATCTCCAGGGGCAGTATAACAGAAACATCTACAGGGGCAGTATAACAGAAACATCTCCAGGGGCAGTATACCAGAAACATCTCCAGGGGCAGTATACCAGAAACATCTCCAGGGGCGGTATAACAGAAACATCTCCAGGGGCAGTATAACAGAAACATCTCCAGGGGCAGTATAACAGAAACATCTACAGGGGCAGTATAACAGAAACATCTACAGGGGCAGTATAACAGAAACATCTCCAGGGGCAGTATAACAGAAACATCTACAGGGGCAGTATAACAGAAACATCTCCAGGGGCAGTATAACAGAAACATCTCCAGGGGCAGTATAACAGAAACATCTCCAGGGGGAGTATAACAGAAACATCTCCAGGGGCAGTATAACAGAAACATCTCCAGGGGCAGTATAACAGAAACATCTCCAGGGGCAGTATAACAGAAACATCTCCAGGGGCAGTATAACAGAAACATCTCCAGGGGCAGTATAACAGAAACATCTCCAGGGGCAGTATAACAGAAACATCTCCAGGGGGAGTATAACAGAAACATCTACAGGGGCAGTATACCAGAAACATCTACAGGGGCAGTATAACAGAAACATCTACAGGGGCAGTATATAACAGAAACATCTCCAGGGGCAGTATAACAGAAACATCTACAGGGGCAGTATAACAGAAACATCTACAGGGGCAGTATAACAGAAACATCTCCAGGAGCAGTATAACAGAAACATCTACAGGGGCAGTATAACAGAAACATCTCCAGGAGCAGTATAACAGAAACATCACCAGGGTCAGTATAACAGAAACATCTCCAGGGGCAGTATAACAGAAACATCTCTAGGGGCAGTATAACAGAGACATCTACAGGGGCAGTATAACAGAGACATCTACAGGGGCAGTATAACAGAAACATCTCCAGGGGCAGTATAACAGAAACATCTACAGGGGCAGTATAACAGAAACATCTCCAGGGGCAGTATACCAGAAACATCTCCAGGGGCAGTATACCAGAAACATCTCCAGGGGCGGTATAACAGAAACATCTCCAGGGGCAGTATAACAGAAACATCTCCAGGGGCAGTATAACAGAAACATCTACAGGGGCAGTATAACAGAAACATATACAGGGGCAGTATAACAGAAACATCTACAGGGGCAGTATAACAGAAACATCTACAGGGGCAGTATAACAGAAACATCTACAGGGGCAGTATAACAGAAACATCTACAGGGGCAGTATAACAGAAACATCTACAGGGGCAGTATAACAGAAACATCTACAGGGGCAGTATAACAGAAACATCTCCAGGGGCAGTATAACAGAAACATCTACAGGGGCAGTATAACAGAAACATCTCCAGGGGCAGTATAACAGAAACATCTACAGGGGCAGTATAACAGAAACATCTACAGGGGCAGTATAACAGAAACATCTCCAGGGGGAGTATAACAGAAACATCTCCAGGGGCAGTATAACAGAAACATCTCCAGGGGCAGTATACCAGAAACATCTCCAGGGGCAGTATAACAGAAACATCTCCAGGGGCAGTATAACAGAAACATCTACAGGGGCAGTATAACAGAAACATCTCCAGGGGCAGTATACCAGAAACATCTCCAGGGGCAGTATAACAGAAACATCTACAGGGGCAGTATAACAGAAACATCTCCAGGGGCAGTATAACAGAAACATCTACAGGGGCAGTATAACAGAAACATCTCCAGGGGCAGTATAACAGAAACATCTCCAGGGGCAGTATAACAGAAACATCTACAGGGGCAGTATAACAGAAACATCTACAGGGGCAGTATAACAGAAACATCTACAGGGGCAGTATAACAGAAACATCTCCAGGGGCAGTATAACAGAAACATCTCCAGGGGCAGTATAACAGAAACATCTCCAGGGGCAGTATAACAGAAACATCTCCAGGGGGAGTATAACAGAAACATCTCCAGGGGCAGTATAACAGAAACATCTCCAGGGGCAGTATAACAGAAACATCTCCAGGGGCAGTATAACAGAAACATCTCCAGGGGCAGTATAACAGAAACATCTCCAGGGGCAGTATAACAGAAACATTTCCAGGGGCAGTATAACAGAAACATCACCAGGGTCAGTATAACAGAAACATCTACAGGGGCAGTATAACAGAAACATCTCTAGGGGCAGTATAACAGAAACATCTACAGGGGCAGTATAACAGAAACATCTACAGGGGCAGTATAACAGAAACATCTCCAGGGGCAGTATAACAGAAACATCTCCAGGGGCAGTATAACAGAAACATCTCCAGGGGCAGTATAACAGAAACATCTCCAGGGGGAGTATAACAGAAACATCTACAGGGGCAGTATACCAGAAACATCTACAGGGGCAGTATAACAGAAACATCTACAGGGGCAGTATATAACAGAAACATCTCCAGGGGCAGTATAACAGAAACATCTACAGGGGCAGTATAACAGAAACATCTACAGGGGCAGTATAACAGAAACATCTCCAGGAGCAGTATAACAGAAACATCTACAGGGGCAGTATAACAGAAACATCTCCAGGAGCAGTATAACAGAAACATCACCAGGGTCAGTATAACAGAAACATCTCCAGGGGCAGTATAACAGAAACATCTCTAGGGGCAGTATAACAGAGACATCTACAGGGGCAGTATAACAGAAACATCTCCAGGGGCAGTATAACAGAAACATCTACAGGGGCAGTATAACAGAAACATCTCCAGGGGCAGTATAACAGAAACATCTCCAGGGGCAGTATAACAGAAACATCTCCAGGGGCAGTATAACATAAACATCTCCAGGGGCAGTATAACAGAAACATCTCTAGGGGCAGTATAACAGAAACATCTCCAGGGGCAGTATACCAGAAACATCTACAGGGGCAGTATAACAGAAACATATACAGGGGCAGTATAACAGAAACATCTCTAGGGGCAGTATAACAGAAACATCTCCAGGGGCAGTATAACAGAAACATCTCCAGGGGCAGTATAACAGAAACATCTCTAGGGGCAGTATAACAGAAACATCTCCAGGGGCAGTATAACAGAAACATCTACAGGGGCAGTATAACAGAAACATCTACAGGGGCAGTATAACAGAAACATCTACAGGGGCAGTATAACAGAAACATCTCCAGGGGCAGTATAACAGAAACATCTCCAGGGGCAGTATAACAGAAACATCTCCAGGGGCAGTATAACAGAAACATCTCCAGGGGGAGTATAACAGAAACATCTCCAGGGGCAGTATAACAGAAACATCTCCAGGGGCAGTATAACAGAAACATCTCCAGGGGCAGTATAACAGAAACATCTCCAGGGGCAGTATAACAGAAACATCTCCAGGGGCAGTATAACAGAAACATTTCCAGGGGCAGTATAACAGAAACATCACCAGGGTCAGTATAACAGAAACATCTACAGGGGCAGTATAACAGAAACATCTCTAGGGGCAGTATAACAGAAACATCTACAGGGGCAGTATAACAGAAACATCTACAGGGGCAGTATAACAGAAACATCTCCAGGGGCAGTATAACAGAAACATCTCCAGGGGCAGTATAACAGAAACATCTCCAGGGGCAGTATAACAGAAACATCTCCAGGGGGAGTATAACAGAAACATCTACAGGGGCAGTATACCAGAAACATCTACAGGGGCAGTATAACAGAAACATCTTCAGGGGCAGTATAACAGAAACATCTCCAGGAGCAGTATAACAGAAACATCTACAGGGGCAGTATAACAGAAACATCTCCAGGAGCAGTATAACAGAAACATCACCAGGGTCAGTATAACAGAAACATCTCCAGGGGCAGTATAACAGAAACATCTCTAGGGGCAGTATAACAGAGACATCTACAGGGGCAGTATAACAGAAACATCTCCAGGGGCAGTATAACAGAAACATCTACAGGGGCAGTATAACAGAAACATCTCCAGGGGCAGTATAACAGAAACATCTCCAGGGGCAGTATAACAGAAACATCTCCAGGGGCAGTATAACATAAACATCTCCAGGGGCAGTATAACAGAAACATCTCTAGGGGCAGTATAACAGAAACATCTCCAGGGGCAGTATACCAGAAACATCTACAGGGGCAGTATAACAGAAACATATACAGGGGCAGTATAACAGAAACATCTCTAGGGGCAGTATAACAGAAACATCTCCAGGGGCAGTATAACAGAAACATCTCCAGGGGCAGTATAACAGAAACATCTCTAGGGGCAGTATAACAGAAACATCTCCAGGGGCAGTATAACAGAAACATCTCCAGGGGCAGTATAACAGAAACATCTCTAGGAGCAGTATAACAGAAACATCTCCAGGGGCAGTATAACAGAAACATCTCCAGGGGCAGTATAACAGAGATAGTCACGAGTTGTCTCCCTTCATCATTTCTAGAGTTCTCTCCCTTTATCCCTACTATAGTACATGTACATGTAATATATAGTAATATATATACACATACTATAGAAGGGAGATCATTTCTAGAGTTCTCTCCCTTTATCTCTTTTATAGTATATATACTACATTGTAATACATATACAACTACTATAGAAGGAATATAAGGTGATCATTTATAGAGTTCTCTCCCTTTATCTCTTCGATAGTACATATGCTATAGAAGGGATAGAGAGAGACCTCTAGATGGTATAAGGGGAGAGCACTCGTGACAATCTCCTGTGGCTTGTACACTAAATACATATAATGTGTTAGCATCACATCTGAACGTATGTCTTACATGTCTGAGTTACTTTAAATGAAGAAACCATAAACGCGTATGATAGCTAATTAAATTTTGAAAACCAACAGCTGCGTGCAGAAAAGCAGTATTTTCTTACGTACTGTCATTTTTATTCACATCAATGACACTTTTGTCGTTTGTCTTGGAATGAAAGCTAATATCTTTTGTACAACCATTATTACTCATTTAAGCGAAGGAGTGACTTACAACAATCGATAAAACAAAGAACTGGATTGCTGTAAGACTTTATACAAAACTTTGATTATAATACAGTTGTAGATGATTGACTTAAATGAGTCATGCAAAGCCTACATAAACCTTTAATTGAAGTCTAGACACCATTTCTAATTGAATTAATGTGTAAGACTTTCTGTTTAAAGAACTATTTAATGGCTAAATATTTGCTGACGGCGTCTGTGAGTACCATTCCTAAATACAGTGATAACATCGTTCATGTAAATTAATTCTGTAAAATTTCAGAGACCATTACTGTCGAATGGTTCAAATTATTAAACCCTCACCGCTGCAGATTTTAATTCCACCCGTAATGCAGAATGTGTATGCGATTAAGTAATACAGCTGGCTTACGGGATCTTGTTTCATCCTCAGTGCAGGAAAAGTCACTACGTCTCCCTAGTTGCTTATGAGATTTAAACATACAAAAATAAACCAATCATAAATCAGAAGGCTTGGTTGGTATTGACAAGGTGGTCTCTATAATCGGGTTCCAAGCATTGGTTTAATCAGAAGTAAAACAGCGATGTTACAGTGCATGTATACACATCTGCTTAATAGGGAATTATCCTTATTTTAAGAATGTGCGTATATCATGTTATTGTGACATAAATCTTATTTCAGAATGCATATCTATTCGACCTTCAAGCACTTCAAAAAAAAAACTTTCATAACAAAAATATGGCGCCAAAATGGGCCATTAACATAGCTATAGAAGTGCTTGCACTGATGTAGTTGGTTTACGTGAACTATAAATGAAGCTTTTAGTCCTATTTGTGTGACAAAACTCCTGAAGGTCTGCAAATATTATTAAGCCCAATCATCTGATATCGCCTGCATTAACTCATCATGATCAATTGATGCAATATGTATACTGGTGAACAGTGCTAACCCACCAGTACTAGTTCACATAGTTTATATAAAGCTAATGGATAAACCGTCTGTTTATTATGTTACACTTGTGATTTAAATGACTTGATTTATCGAGTAACGTCTATTTAAGGTGTCAACATCACATTTCAGGTCTCTTAGTCGTGATGTAAAGATTCTAGTATACACTATGGCAGGTTAGCTCTTTGGACGAGTATGTATGCTAAAGTCAATGGCATTTGAAATATCTGCTTTTAAACCGCCTCGAATATTCCAGATCACGCACCGTATTATAATGTTATAAAATATTTACGTTGGAAAGTTCATTGCAAATCGATTTTGAAGAACTGCTTTAAGTATGTTTGTATTTCGTGTAATGCACTTACATTATTCAAATAAACATTTTGCAAACATCTCTTTCCGGTCGTACAAACAGACTGCTATTGTGGACCACATGCTGTTAAAGTACGGCATAAAATCCAATATAATGAAGCATACATTTGAAATGATCTGCAATATTGGTACATCTAAACTAAACCTGAAAATTATGGAGCAAGGAGGGACACATTCACAAATCAGAACTTCATAAGACAGATATTGGCAAAGGGAGGAAGCACGGGCGGGGAGGGACACCAAACAGTCCCGACCTTCCATAGAGAGATCTTGGCAAAGGGAGGAGACACACACGGGGAGGGACACAACACAGTCCCGACCTTCCCTAGACATATCTTGGCAAAGGGAGGGGACACACACGGGGAGGGACACAAAACAGTACCGACCTTCCATAGACAGATCTTGGCAAAGGGAGGAGACACACACGGGGAGGGACACAACACAGTCCCGACCTTCCATAGACAGATCTTGGCAAAGGGAGGAGACACATACGTGGAAGACATAAAACAGTACTGACATTCCCTAGACATATCTTTGCAAAGGGAGGAGACACACACGGGGAGGGACACAACACAATACTGACATTCCCTAGACATATCTTGGCAAAGGGAGGAGACACACACGGGGAGGGACACAAAACAGTCCCGACCTTCCATAGACATATCTTGGCAAAGGGAGGAGACACACACGGGGAGGGACACAAAACAGTACCGACCTTCCATAGACAGATCTTGGCAAAGGGAGGAGACACACACGGGGAGGGACACAACACAATACTGACATCCATAGACAGATCTTGACAAAGGGAGGAGACACACACGGGGAGGGACACAACACAATACTGACATTCCATAGACATATCTTGGCAAAGGGAGGAGACACACACGTGGAGGGACATAAAACAGTACTGACATTCCCTAGACATATCTTGGCAAAGGGAGGAGACACACACGTGGAGGGACATAAAACAGTACTGACATTCCCTAGACATATCTTGGCAAAGGGACGAGACACACACGGGGAGGGACACAAAACAATACCGGCAAGGATACTACACAATACTGACATTCCCTAGACATATCTTGGCAAAGGGAGGAGACACACACGTGGAGGGACACAAAACAGTCCCGACCTTCCATAGACATATCTTGGCAAAGGGAGGAGACACACACGGGGAGGGACATAAAACAGTACTGACATTCCCTAGACATATCTCGGCAAAGGGTGGAGACACACACGTGGGGGACATAAAACAGTACTGACATTCCCTAGACATAGCTCGGCAAAGGGACGAGACACACACGGGGAGGGACACAAAACAATACCGGCAAGGATACTACACAATACTGACATTCCCTAGACATATCTTGGCAAAGGGAGGAGACACACACGTGGAGGGACACAAAACAGTCCCGACCTTCCATAGACATATCTTGGCAAAGGGAGGAGACACACACGGGGAGGGACATAAAACAGTACTGACATTCCCTAGACATATCTCGGCAAAGGGTGGAGACACACACGTGGGGGACATAAAACAGTACTGACATTCCCTAGACATAGCTCGGCAAAGGGACGAGACACACACGGGGAGGGACACAAATCAATACCGGCAAGGATACTACACAATACAGCATTATCAACAGACAAACTCATGAAGATGGGCGACTAGGGATTATTACATCACAGAGTAAAGGTCTTATAAAGGTTGTGTATTTATGAATAATAATGATATGATTATAGCAAGTGTAATGAAGAAGACGATTTTAGTGTCTTTCGGCATGATTTACAAACAAAGGTGTACGTTTCTTACGAGGGTTTAAAATACAAAGCTAGCAGATCTCGTGTGTCTTTAACGTCAGAATGAAGTAATTGGTGCAACATTCCAAGTGCTGCTTCTACATTTCTTAAATACGATAAAGGGCCTTGCAATCTAGGAATTATCTTAAAACAGCCTATATGCGATACAAATAAACTAAAAAGGATATCAAAGGAAAGAAATTCACGTTCAAACAGTTTCTGTGCGAGTTACAAAAATTCAGTTTGCATCCGCTAATTCCGATTGCCTGAGTGATGCCACTTAGAGCTTAGCAAAATAAATTCCATTCTATATCACTATTCGTATCCCAATTTGACCCAAAAAACTTCTCTGCGAAGCTCATAGGTATCAATGTTCAATGCGTTTTTATTTTTTTGATAACTCAATGATAAAATAATCAAACAAATGAAGGCGTCACTAACGGGTCTTCTTACAGTATCCATCAGCAGTGTTCCGCAGTTAAATGAAACGCATTTTGTGAATTAATGATGTTATTTGAAAATGACTGATTACTGTAATTTGAATCATGTTGGTTTGCGGCACTAACGAGATGGCAAATATTCGATGCATCCTCACAAGTCATAACTCAGTCGGCTAAAATATCTAACCACTCAAAATGTTAGGAAAGTATGGTGGCATATTTCTGCCACCAGTTAATTACATAATTAACTAGATAAGCATGTAGTTACCTAGATGCTTAACTCGTTAACCACTTAATTAACTAGAAAAGTATGTAGTTAACTAGATATTTATCGCGTTTACTACTTAAAAATTATCTAAAATAAATTGTCCGTTCTGTAAACCTAGGGTGTTAAGTGGGTAAGTGGTGGCCGTTGTGGGTACTATCAGACAAATTTTCGTGTTAAGATATTTATCTGGTATGAAAATTTATCATGATAATTATCTAGTTAACCACATACTGTTCTAGTTAATTAAGTAGTTATCTAGTTTCTTTAACGTGATAACCACATAATTTTCTAGTTAATTAAGTAGTTAACTTGTGGCAGAAATATGCCACCATAGGAAAGCCTTTACGCCTAAATCATTCGTTAGAAGTGGTTAATTAATCTTTGTGATAGTCATATGAAACGTAAACAATATGATCGTTGATGCATTTTTCATGTTTCATACGCAAACTTGGCATTAAAATACGAGAAGGAGAAGATTTGATACAATAAATCAGTTAAAATACAGGAATCAGAGGAAATATGAGCTTTAATAGCAAGTTTAACAAACCCAGGAATCAAACGGTTCCAGCTTATTAGATTAACTGAGAACATCTTTATCTATCTCCAATATTGTACTAGGTTAATACTGCAACTAATCGATCTGTGTGATGTCCGTAAACTATGCCGTGTTTATATCTACATAATCTGGAAATAATGAACAAGCAAACATGGGCGTGGTTCATTACGAACAGTTCTATTGATTGGCGCACAGCTGTGCAAATATTGTAATATCAAACTGATAGATATGATAAGACAAGTACTGAGTAATGACAATTGACGATAACAGATTGCTCAGTGGATGTTTCTTTTCTTGTATATGGCGAAAGAAATGAATTAGATAATTCATAAATGTTGTTATTATAATTATTTTTCAAATTACTTTATCGTAAATCTAAAGCTTCTTCTTAAAGTTTTCCTTTTTCTAGAAACTGGAGATTCAGATTCATCCAGTATCACTACATTCATGTTTAAACATGTAAATATGTAGGCTAGAAGTACTGTTGTTGTACTTAATGCTGAATAAATATTGTTGTTGTTGTTGTTGTTGTATATTTTCCCGTGTTTGCTAATTAAAGTCTGATTTTATTCATAAGGTTGACACGCAGCAAACCCAGTTATTGAAAAAAACTATGAATATTTATAGCATTAACTAGGGAGATATTTGGGTGACTCGTTTCGGTGATTAGTCCAATAGCCTCTGACATGCAAGGCAATTTTTTCTTTAAGTCCAAATAAGGTTCGAAAGTACACATTCGTATCAAAACATCTGTATAATTTGGAATACTCACATACTTGAGTATTTATGATACTTAGTTATACACATACTTAAGTTGCCCCATCAAATTCATCGTCTTGTCGACCGCTTAGTTTGACCTATTTTCTCGTGATTATGTTTACACTCTCTGTCGGTGGGTCTTTTCAACTTAAATGTCTATTTTATTTGGTAACTGCAACCGATATGAGCGCCGCTGTACGATTTCAAACCTCTTCTTTAAGGGACGTATTTACAGAAAACGTCACATATGACGTCGCCGTGTACTGACAGTAGCCAATTTTTGCCACATATGCCAATATGAAAACAATTGACCAATTGAAGTAAGTAGTGTTGCCTGCTTGCAAATAGTGACATCACATGTTGCGTTATCTTGAAATGACCTCACTTATGTAAGATGTTGTAAATCCCGTAGCAGCGCTCAAATGGAGCTCTTTCAGAACCAGAAAATCCCATAGCAACGCCCATAATGGTCTTTTTGTCACGTAAATATTGATATGAACGTTTTTACTTGACAACGATGTGGATTGTTTTGTAGATTTGTAAATTTTTACAGAAGCCGATAAATCAGCGCGTCAATCAACAATCTTATAAGTGAACATAATGATTAGTATAGCAAACGTACAGGTACATGTATCTCGAATAATTGAAAAGTATAAATGCTATGATGTAATGGAGATGATTCACATATTTGATTGACACAAACAAGTTTACGTCGAACGGGTGCTTTCATTAAATGCTAGCGGAAAATTTGAACAGCCAATCAAAATACTGTCCACAAATACCTTAGTAGTGCAATTCCGTATCATTCATTATATTTTAGGATAATCTTTGTAGTGAAAGGTCTTGCAAGCACGGACCGGCTCAAAGATGGCCGCCACCAAGGCAAAGGGCGCAACGTTTACTGACGAAAAAGAGGAGGATTAGTAACAATTAAACAAGCTACATTTACTAGATGTTGAGACAAGCTACATTTACTAGATGTTGAGACAAGTGAACTCGCTATTTTTTCCACTTCTTTCTATATTAAACATACATTTCTTCGATCTGGTGAAAAAATACCCAATAATAGAAAACAACTAATCACAAAACTAATATAAGAAATAATAACATGGATTTATTCTCATTAATTGGTTCTATTTGCAGATTTAGAAACTGTAAGAAACACGTGTAAGTTATTTTTAGTTGAGAATAATACGACAAAGCTTCTTTATTACAGTACATTTGTTTTCATTCGGCTTTGTAAGTATATTTTTACTTTTGATTGCCAATACAATTACTAAATATACTTTATGTACCCAGCTTGTTTCTCGATTTAGCGTCACTGTTCACAGAGGCTGTTAATCAATTTGTGAATCAACATGTTGTGATTTCCGACTATTTATAGCTTGAAGGATTATTTATGATCTGACGTGGATCTTTAACATTGTTATTTACGGAGGAACTAGAAATGTCTGCCGTTGAAGCAATACCATAAGGTCTTGATATATGATAGACTTTAGCAGCAGAATGATTTCACTTCATCATTAAGCGACATTTGATATAAAAAAGTGTCACTGAAAAATAATATTAACATGTAGAAGTATTTTCTCTTCAACAAACAGGGCATAGGTCGGAAATGTACCAAAGGTGAGACGCATCTACTCCTATTATATAATGTTATGTACAGAGATGTCAACTAGCTAATGAAACACTTATTTTGTATTTGAACAATTGACAATTGAAATGTTTGTCGATTGCCATATGAAAGTCAGGCAATCGGCGCAAGCGATAGATAAATCAGAAGTCAAAGCAAGATTGTCATTCAACTATGGTTCTCACTCATCTGTGCGCCGACAGAGTACCAGAGTTATCTGGTGTGCTAGAATATTAGATACATTTTAGTCCATTGTATGAATTGTATCTTAAAAACTTCCATATAAGGCCTGGCTGTGTACATATTCCATCAATGCTATATTTCAGCGATTTATGTAATTCTTTAAGCATGAATTAAAACCAAGAAAAATGCTTTTCATTTTTGACCATTGCCTTTGCAATGCAAAGTTACTTCTCAAAAGCAGCCCTTTGTTTGTCAGCAGCATCTCTTCAACAACAGTATACATGTTCTGTACTAAGCATTTATCACAAATTAACCACTCAAGTGAAGCAACCTCTCGATAACAGCCAAAATGTGGATCTCCAAAAGGATGCTGTTGTAGAGAGCTTGTGCTGTATTCTTTAAAGGTGATTTTATCATATATTGTTTATACAATTCTTGTTCATTGACATTGTCACCACCTGTGCACTTCACCTACCTTCGTCATTATTGATGTGGACATTTACATACGTTCATTATTATTGACATTCACATACGTTCAACATTATTGACCTTCAACTACGTTCTCATTATTGCCCTTCATATACGTTCACTATTATTGACATTCACTACGTTTATCATTATTGACATTCACGTTCGTTCATCATTATTGACATTCACGTACGTTCATCATTATTGACATTCACCTACGTTCAACATTATTGACATTCACGTACGTTCAACATTATTGACATTCACTACGTTTATCATTATTGACATTCACGTACGTTCATCATTATTGACATTCACGTACGTTCATCATTATTGACATTCACCTACGTTCAACATTATTGACATTCACGTACGTTCAACATTATTGACATTCACGTACATTCATCATTATTGACCTTCACGTACGTTCACTATTATTGACCTTCACGTACGTTCACTTTTATTGACCTTCACGTACGTTCACCATTATTGACATTCACGTACGTTCATCATTATTGACATTCACCTACGTTAATCATTATTGACCTTCACCTACGTTAATCAGTATTGACATTCACCTACGCTCATTATTATTGACCTTCACCTACGTTCATCATTATTGTCCTTCACCTACATTCATCATTATTGACGTTCACCTATGTTCAACATAACTGACCTTCACTTGCGTTCATCACTATTGACCTTCAATTACGTACATCTTTATTGACCATCACCAATGTTCATTATTATTGACCGTCACCAACATTCATCATTATTGACAGTCACTTATGTTCATCATTACTGACCGTCACCTACGTTCAACATTATTGCCCTTCACCTACGTTCATCATTATTGACATTGACCTACGTTCATCATTATTGACCGTCACCTACGTTCAACATTATTGCCCTTCACCTACGTTCATCATTATTGACATTGACCTACGTTCATCATTATTGACCGTCACCTACGTTCAACAGTATTGCCCTTCACCTACGTTCAACATTATTGACATTCACCTACGTTCATCATTATTTACCTTCACCTACGTTCAACATTATTGACCTTCACCTACGTCCATTATCCGTGATTATCACCTATGCTCAAGAATATTGAAATTCACTTTCCCATCATGCATCACTTTCCCATCATCAATCACTGGAGATATGAACATAGCTCTTTTGTGTACACCGAGGCAGAACATATCCGAGAAAATATACAATACGAAATCAATGGTAGTGTCAGATTTGTCACTCCGTGCTGACACGTTAGAGATGATTGTGGTCTCTTGTGAGACTTTGTAAAATATTCTACTTCCAGTTGTTGTTCTGGATTACAGTTCAAGCTGACAAAAGATGAATGGTTTACGATGATGCGGAACTGACATTGTAAAAGCTGTCAAACTAAGAGCTGTCAGAAATGACGCTGGAAAGACACAAGAGATCCAAACATTGACATCGTATCGATGAAGACCGTATTTATTTGTGCAGTGATGTTCAATATTGCGCCGTTTACTTGCCATGATAATTTGATGTAACTTAGTTATTTTTACACCAAAGTTCACTACATTTAATCAGCTAAAAGTTACTTTGTGATGTAGCGTTCGTCATTATTGCAGTATTTAAACAATCGTATGTACAAGCAGATGTAATTTTAAACTGATACGTCGACATGTTTGCAGTTACGTGTACATGTATATAATATAAGCACTGTTCTTTGTAAAATTCAAACATTTTTTTAATTTCCTTTCAACAAGAATTTACCACGACGTAGTTAATCCTACTACCAGTATGATGTAAAGGTGTTAATACTAGGGATGTCAACGAATATTGGGATATTCGTTTGTACGTCCGAATATTCGAATACTGATTCGGCATTCGAATATTCGATAAAATATATATTTTCAATATAAAAGCCGCATGGAAGTGTATACAATTTAAAATGATGGTCATTATCGCATTGAATGACATTTTACGCGTTAAAATAATATCTACAGGTGTTAATTGACATGTCATGTTGTATATTTGGGGGCAAGAGAAATATAACACCCTGGTGATGACAATTATACCTTGAACATATTAGTAATCGTGGGGAATTTTACAACTAAGTGATCAGTTTAAAACACAACTTTGATAAGCATAAAGTTAAACTTCGAGTTTCAAATGTATAATCATTAAATAAAGAAGGTCGAATGTTCCAATATTCTTTCGGAAGGTCGACCAAATATTCGAATACCAAAATTGCCATTCGTTGACATCCCTCGTAAAAAGCAATAGCAGCAAAAGGACACTTCTCTCCGGGTTGTGTTATTGATGTTGTGACAGTACGGGCTATTAGTCGTTTCATTAATAACTTAATATTCATATCACTCCCTTGACGATTCCGTCGTGAGGTTTTGTGGTGTAGCAGTTTAATTGCTTCGTAATTTCCCAAATGCAAATGAGTGAGGTATTTATTTCAGACAATCTAATTCGCCAACTATTGTTTTTAATCCAGTAAAACCAATTGACGCATTAGATGAATATAACGTTAAAACACCGACTTGTCCATCCATTCGGAAAACCTCGGCTAACTACGTCCAATGCCTCGGATATTCGTAAGGCACTACTTCCGAAAATACCATTCGAATATCATGTAAACAATATGGCGGCGTGAACGCTGGAGTGCTGATGAAACGGGATAAGAATCACATATTTAAGCTATATCCATTTCTTATGAATTTATCGAAGTTAATGAAGTTAAATCCGTTTTACGAGAACTATTTTTTGACCGCACAAAATGTTGAATTTTGCCGCATAGTGCTCCGCCTGACATACACTGGCGGATGTTCGTAGAGTAACGAAGTGGTACGGAAATATCCGAGTGCTGTCGAGAATGCTAGATAACAAGATTGTTACTGAGTTTGTAGCAGCTACATGGGAAATATTAGACTTTTTCTGTCAACTGAGATGAAATATAAACGCACTGAAACACGTTCTAAAATCAATGGATGAACCTTTTTGTCCTGCCGAGAGAAAATTATGGGTGTATTAATATTTAATATTAATAGGTTGTAAATACTTTATAAGACATCGTGGTCTTGTTATTGTGTTTACTTCCGGTCGGTTTGATATTTTTATGTTCCTTTCCCTTGTAGGGCCCCCTCACGGTATCTCCTGTTCGGTTTGATAGTGTTATGTTCCTTTCCCCTGTAAGCCCCCCTCACGGTATATCCTGTTCGGTTTGATATTGTTATGTTCCTTTCCCATGTAAGCCCCCCTCACGGTATATCCTGTTCGGTTTGATATTGTTATATTCCTTTCCCATGTAAGCCCCCCTCACGGTATCTCCTGTTCGGTTTGATATTGTTGTGATCCTTTCCCATGTAGGCCCCCCTCACGGTATCTCCTGTTCGGTTTGATATTGTTATGTTCCTTTCCCATGTAGGCCCCCCTCACGGTATCTCCTGTTCGGTTTGATATTGTTATGATCCTTTCCCCTGTAAGCCCCCCTCACGGTATCTCCTGTTCGGTTTGATATTGTTATGTTCCTTTCCCATGTAGGCCCCCCTCACGGTATCTCCTGTTCGGTTTGATATTGTTATGTTCCTTTCCCATATAGGCCCCCCTCACGGTATCTCCTGTTCGGTTTGATAGTGTTATGTTCCTTTCCCCTGTAAGCCCCCCTCACGGTATCTCCTGTTCGGTTTGATATTGTTATGATCATTTCCCCTGTAGGGCCCCCCTCACGGTATCTCCTGTTCGGTTTGATATTGTTATGTTCCTTTCCCATGTAGGCCCCCCTCGCGGTATATCCTGTTCGGTTTGATATTGTTATGTTCCTTTCCCATGTAGGCCCCCCTCACGGTATCTCCTGTTCGGTTTGATATTGTTATGTTCCTTTCCCCTGTAAGCCCCCCTCACGGTATCTCCTGTTCGGTTTGATATTGTTATGTTCCTTTCCCATGTAGGCCCCCCTCACGGTATCTCCTGTTCGGTTTGATATTGTTATGATCCTTTCCCATGTAAGCCCCCCTCACGGTATCTCCTGTTCGGTTTGATATTGTTATGATCCTTTCCCATGTAAGCCCCCCTCACGATATCTCCTGTTCGGTTTGATATTGTTATGATCCTTTCCCCTGTAAGTACCCCTCACGGTATCTCCTGTTCGGTTTGATATTGTTTTGATCCGTCTCGAAGCGTATTGCTTGTACCATTTTCTTTCGCATGGATCTGTCAAGGGAAGACATGGTTCCCCTGCTGTTTATTTTCTCTCTCATGTTTTCGCGTTTAATATTTCAAGAAAATGTTAGCAAACTTCAAAGCGCGGTCAATCAATAGTGTGTCACTCACGGACATTTCCCAAGAATGAAACAGTTTTGGAATATTCCACTCTTTTTGAGGGATTGGACAGAATAATATGTATCACCGTCGACGGCGAATGACAATCTTCCGCGTAACTAAGCATGAATGATGTTTTCACGAGCGTGTATTTCAGAGGGGTTCTTACAGACGCTTCTGTGTCGAAGACAATTTATCCGATCTATTTCGCTGACATCTGTCAGGTAATCAGTTGTTTGTGCACATTACGTCAACAAAAATAAGACATGTTTCTGTAATATTACATTGTACTTAAAAGAAGCGTTTATCCTCCGCAAGGAAACTTGAAGTGCTATTTTTAGATAAATACTGCTCAGCATTAAAGACGAAATTCATACAGTTGTTTTCACCGAGTTTAACGCCGCTTTTCAACAATTTCAGCCATTACACGATGGCCAATTGACCTAACCAGTTTTCCGGGTATTAATAATCAACAGTCTAACTTCGCTTTTCCGCAAACAACTGACAATTTGTTGAGGACATGAGCGAAGCCAATGTCACGGAAAAACATAACCTGCCCAACCCGCGAATCGACCCCAGATCTGCAGGGTGATAGGGTTAGCGCTCTACCAATTGAGTTAGCGTAAGCTTATAATAAAAGTAATGTGTGTTGTTGTCATTGTGTAAAATGGACATGATAGTTTTTTATGTATGTTTTGTACTCAGTGCAACCTCTCCAGAGATGCCCTATCTTTAGCAACATTCTCACCACAACACCATTATCGCTATTCCCGTTGTAAACAATCACCACTTGTGTAACCTCTCTGGAGTATCAACCTCATAGCAACAGCCTAACTTACATGTACCAATGGGCATTGCTGTGGAGAAGTTGTACTCTATATGAATGTTCTCACCATATTGGAGCATCAACCTCATAGCAACAGTCAAACTTACATGTACCAATAGACATTGCTCTGGAGAAGTTGTACTCTATATGAATGTTCTCACCATATTGGAGCATCAACCTCATAGCAACAGTCAAACTTACATGTACCAATGGGCATTGCTCTGGAGAAGTTGTACTCTATATGAATGTTCTCGCCATATTGGAGCATCAACCTCATAGCAACAGCCAAACTTACATGTACCAATGGGCATTGCTGTGGAGAGGTTGTACTCTATATGAATGTTCTCGCCATATTGGAGCATCAACCTCATAGCAACAGCCAAACTTACATGTACCAATGGGCATTGCTGTGGAGAGGTTGTACTCTAGATGAATGTTCTCGCCATATTGGAGCATCAACCTCATAGCAACAGCCAAACTTACATGTACCAATGGGCATTGCTGTGGAGAGGTTGTACTCTAGATGAATGTTCTCGCCATATTGGAGCATCAACCTCATAGCAACAGCCAAACTTACATGTACCAATGGACATTGCTGTGGAGAAGTTGTATTCTAGATGAATGTTCTCGTCATATTGGAGCATCAACCTCATAGCAACAGCCAAACTTACATGTACCAATGGATATTGCTGTGGAGAAGTTGTATTCTAGATGAATGTTCTCGCCATATTGGAGCATCAACCTCATAGCAACAGCCAAACTTACATGTACCAATGGACATTGCTGTGGAGATGTTGTACTCTATATGAATGTTCTCGCCATATTGGAGCATCAACCTCATAGCAACAGCCAAACTTACATGTACCAATGGGCATTGCTGTGGAGAAGTTGTATTCTAGATGAATGTTCTCGCCATATTGGAGCATCAACCTCATAGCAACAGCCAAACTTACATGTACCAATGGGCATTGCTGTGGAGAAGTTGTACTCTAGATGAATGTTCTCGCCATATTGGAGCATCAACCTCATAGCAACAGCCAAACTTACATGTACCAATGGATATTGCTGTGGAGAAGTTGTATTCTAGATGAATGTTCTCGCCATATTGGAGCATCAACCTCATAGCCAAAGCCAAACTTACATGTACCAATGGACATTGCTGTGGAGAAGTTGTATTCTAGATGAATGTTTTCGCCATATTGGAGCATCAACCTCATAGCAACAGCCAAACTTACATGTACCAATGGACATTGCTGTGGAGAAGTTGTACTCTATATGAATGTTCTCACCATATTGGAGTATCAACCTCATAGCAACAGCCAAACTTACATGTACCAATGGACATTGCTCTGGTGAGGTAGTACTCTATATGAATGTTCTCGCCATATTGGAGCATCAACCTCATAGCAACAGCCAAACTTACATGTACCAATGGACATTGCTGTGGAGAGGTTGTAATATATATTAATGCTCTCGCCATATTGGAGCATCAACCTCATAGCAACAGCCAAACATACATGTACCAATGGACATCTCTATGGAGAAGTTGTATTCTAGATGAATGTTCTCGCCATATTGGAGCACCAACCTCATAGCAACAGCCAAACTTACATGTACCAATGGACATCGCTGTGGAGAAGTTGTATTCTAGATGAATGTTCTCGCCATATTGGAGCACCAACCTCATAGCAACAGCCAAACTTACATGTACCAATGGACATCGCTGTGGAGAAGTTGTATTCTAGATGAATGTTCTCGCCATATTGGAGCACCAACCTCATAGCAACAGCCAAACTTACATGTACCAATGGACATTGCTCTGGAGAAGTTGTACTCTATATGAATGTTCTCGCCATATTGGAGCACAAACCTCATAGCAACAGCCAAACTTACATGTACCAATAGACATTGCTCTGGAGAAGTTGTATTCTAGATGAATGTTCTCGCCATATTGGAACATCAACCTCATAACAACAGCCAAACTTACACGTACCAATAGACATTGCTCTGGAGAAGTTGTACTCTAGATTAATGTTCTCACCATATTGGAGCACCAACCTCATAGCAACAGCCAAACTTACATGTACCAATAAACATTGCTCTGGAGAAGTTGTATTCTAGATGAATGTTCTCGCCATATTGGAACATCAACCTCATAACAACAGCCAAACTTACATGTACCAATAGACATTGCTCTGGAGAAGTTGTACTCTAGATTAATGTTCTCACCATATTGGAGCATCAACCTCATAGCAACAGCCAAACTTACATGTACCAATGGACATTGCTGTGTAGAGGTTGTACTCTATATTAATGTTCTCACCATATTGGAGCATCAACCTCATAGCAACAGCCAAACTTACATGTACCAATGGACATTGCTGTGTAGAGGTTGTACTCTAGATGAATGTTCTCACCATATTGGAGCATCAACCTCATAGCAACAGTCAAACTTACATGTACCAATGGACATTGCTGTGGAGAAGTTGTACTCTAGATGAATGTTCTCACCATATTGGAGTATCAACCTCATAGCAACAGCCAAACTTACATGTACCAATGGACATTGCTGTGGGGAGGTAGTACTCTAGATGAATGTTCTCGCCATATTTGAGCACCAACCTCATAGCAACAGCCAAACTTACATGTACCAATGGGCATTGCTGTGGAGAAGTTGTATTCTATATGAATGTTCTCGCCATATTGGAGCACCAACCTCATAGCAACAGCCAAACTTACATGTACCAATGGGCATTGCTGTGGAGAAGTTGTATTCTAGATGAATGTTCTCGACATATTGGAGCATCAACCTCATAGCAACAGCCAAACTTACATGTACCAATGGACATTGCTGTGGAGAGGTAGTACTCTATATGAATGTTCTCGCCATATTGGAGCATCAACCTCATAGCAACAGCCACACTTACATGTACCAATGGACATTGCTCTAGCGAAATTGTATTCTAGATGAATGTTCTCGCCATATTGGAGTATCAACCTCATAGCAACAGCCAAACTTACATGTACCAATGGGCATTGCTCTGGAGAAGTTGTACTCTAGATGAATGTTCTCATCATATTGGAGTATCAACCTCATAGCAACAGCCAAACTTACATGTACCAATGGGCATTGCTGTGGAGAAGTTGTATTCTAGATGAATGTTTTCGCCATATTGGAGCATCAACCTCATAGCAACAGCCAAACTTACATGTACCAATGGACATTGCTGTGTAGAGGTTGTACTCTATATGAATGTTCTCACCATATTGGAGCATCAACCTCATAGCAACAGCCAAACTTACATGTACCAATGGGCATTGCTGTGGAGAAGTTGTATTCTAGATGAATGTTCTCGCCATATTGTAGCATCAACCTCATAGCAACAGCCAAACCTACATGTACCAATGGGCATTGCTGTGGAGAAGTTGTATTCTAGATGAATGTTTTCGCCATATTGGAGCATCAACCTCATAGCAACAGCCAAACTTACATGTACCAATGGACATTGCTGT
This sequence comes from Mactromeris polynyma, assembly GCA_032209605.1. Taxonomy (NCBI): domain Eukaryota; kingdom Metazoa; phylum Mollusca; class Bivalvia; order Venerida; family Mactridae; genus Mactromeris; species Mactromeris polynyma. The sequence goes on along the minus strand of JASFXZ010000002.1, from coordinate 2,539,532 downwards.
GTAGAGGTTGTACTCTATATGAATGTTCTCACCATATTGGAGCATCAACCTCATAGCAACAGCCAAACTTACATGTACCAATGGGCATTGCTGTGGAGAAGTTGTATTCTAGATGAATGTTCTCGCCATATTGGAGCATCAACCTCATAGCAACAGCCAAACTTACATGTACCAATGGGCATTGCTGTGGAGAAGTTGTATTCTAGATGAATGTTCTCGCCATATTGGAGCATCAACCTCATAGCAACAGCCAAACTTACATGTACCAATGGACATTGCTGTGTAGAGGTTGTACTCTAGATGAATGTTCTCGCCATATTGGAGCATCAACCTCATAGCAACAGCCAAACTTACATGTACCAATGGACATTGCTGTGGAGAAGTTGTATTCTAGATGAATGTTCTCGCCATATTGGAGCATCAACCTCATAGCAACAGCCAAACTTACATGTACCAATGGACATTGCTGTGGAGAAGTTGTATTCTAGATGAATGTTCTCGCCATATTAGAGCATCAACCTCATAGCAACAGCCAAACTTACCTGTACCAATGGGCATTGCTGTGGAGAAGTTGTACTCTAGATGAATGTTCTCACCATATTGGAGTATCAACCTCATAGCAACAGCCAAACTTACATGTACCAATGGACATTGCTGTGGAGAAGTTGTATTCTAGATGAATGTTCTCGCCATATTGGAGTATCAACCTCATAGCAACAGCCAAACTTACATGTACCAATGGGCATTGCTGTGGAGAAGTTGTACTCTATATGAATGTTCTCACCATATTGGAGTATCAACCTCAAAGCAACAGCCAAACTTACATGTACCAATGGACATTGCTCTGGTGAGGTAGTACTCTATATGAATGTTCTCGCCATATTGGAGCATCAACCTCATAGCAACAGCCAAACTTACATGTACCAATGGACATTGCTGTGGAGAGGTTGTAATATATATTAATGCTCTCGCCATATTGGAGCATCAACCTCATAGCAACAGCCAAACATACATGTACCAATGGACATCTCTATGGAGAAGTTGTATTCTAGATGAATGTTCTCGCCATATTGGAGCACCAACCTCATAGCAACAGCCAAACTTACATGTACCAATGGACATCGCTGTGGAGAAGTTGTATTCTAGATGAATGTTCTCGCCATATTGGAGCACCAACCTCATAGCAACAGCCAAACTTACATGTACCAATGGACATCGCTGTGGAGAAGTTGTATTCTAGATGAATGTTCTCGCCATATTGGAGCACCAACCTCATAGCAACAGCCAAACTTACATGTACCAATGGACATTGCTCTGGAGAAGTTGTACTCTATATGAATGTTCTCGCCATATTGGAGCACAAACCTCATAGCAACAGCCAAACTTACATGTACCAATAGACATTGCTCTGGAGAAGTTGTATTCTAGATGAATGTTCTCGCCATATTGGAACATCAACCTCATAACAACAGCCAAACTTACACGTACCAATAGACATTGCTCTGGAGAAGTTGTACTCTAGATTAATGTTCTCACCATATTGGAGCACCAACCTCATAGCAACAGCCAAACTTACATGTACCAATAAACATTGCTCTGGAGAAGTTGTATTCTAGATGAATGTTCTCGCCATATTGGAACATCAACCTCATAACAACAGCCAAACTTACATGTACCAATAGACATTGCTCTGGAGAAGTTGTACTCTATATTAATGCTATCGCCATATTGGAGCATCAACCTCATAGCAACAGCCAAACTTACATGTACCAATGGACATTGCTGTGGAGAGGTTGTACTCTAGATGAATGTTCTCACCATATTGGAGTATCAACCTCATAGCAACAGCCAAACTTACATGTACCAATGGACATTGCTGTGGAGAAGTTGTATTCTAGATGAATGTTCTCACCATATTGGAGTATCAACCTCATAGCAACAGCCAATCTTACATGTACCAATGGACATTGCTCTGGAGAAGTTGTATTCTAGATGAATGTTCTCGCCATATTGGAGTATCAACCTCATAGCGACAGCCAAACTTACATGTACCAATGGACATTGCTGTGGAGAGGTTGTAATCTATATTAATGCTCTCGCCATATTGGAGCACCAACCTCATAGCAACAGCCAAACTTACATGTACCAATGGACATTGCTGTGTAGAGGTTGTACTCTAGATTAATGTTCTCGCCATATTGGAGCATCAACCTCATAGCAACAGCCAAACTAACATGTACCAATGGGCATTTCTGTGTAGAGGTTGTACTCTATATGAATGTTCTCGCCATATTGGAGCATCAACCTCATAGCAACAGCCAAACTTACATGTACCAATGGACATTGCTGTGTAGAGGTTGTACTCTAGATGAATGTTCTCACCATATTGGAGCATCTACCTCATAGCAACAGCCAAACTTACATGTACCAATGGACATTGCTGTGTAGAGGTTGTACTCTAGATGAATGTTCTCGCCATATTGGAGCACCAACCTCATAGCAACAGCCAAATTTACATGTACCAATGGACATTGCTGTGGAGAAGTTGTACTCTAGATGAATGTTCTCGCCATATTGGAGCAGAATCGTCATAACAACAGCCAAACTTACATCTATCAATGGGCATTGCTGTGTAGAGGTTGTACTCTAGATGAATGTTCTCACCATATTGGAGCACCAACCTCATAGCAACAGCCAAACTTACATGTACCAATAGACATTGCTCTGGAGAAGTTGTATTCTAGATGAATGTTCTCGCCATATTGGAACATCAACCTCATAACAACAGCCAAACTTACACGTACCAATAGACATTGCTCTGGAGAAGTTGTACTCTAGATTAATGTTCTCACCATATTGGAGCACCAACCTCATAGCAACAGCCAAACTTACATGTACCAATAAACATTGCTCTGGAGAAGTTGTATTCTAGATTAATGTTCTCGCCATATTGGAACATCAACCTCATAACAACAGCCAAACTTACATGTACCAATAGACATTGCTCTGGAGAAGTTGTACTCTAGATTAATGTTCTCACCATATTGGAGCATCAACCTCATAGCAACAGCCAATCTTACATGTACCAATGGACATTGCTGTGTAGAGGTTGTACTCTATATGAATGTTCTCGCCATATTGGAGCATCAACCTCATAGCAACAGCCAAATTTACATGTACCAATGGACATTGCTGTGTAGAGGTTGTACTCTATATGAATGTTCTCGCCATATTGGAGCATCAACCTCATAGCAACAGCCAAACTTACATGTACCAATGGACATTGCTGTGGAGAAGTTGTATTCTAGATGAATGTTCTCGCCATATTGGAGCATCAACCTCATAGCAACAGCCAAACTTACATGTACCAATGGACATTGCTGTGGAGAAGTTGTACTCTGTATGAATGTTCTCGCCATATTGGAGCATCAACCTCATAGCAACAGCCAAACTTACATGTACCAATGGGCATTGCTGTGGAGAGGTTGTACTCTAGATGAATGTTCTCGCCATATTGGAGCATCAACCTCATAACAACAGCCAAACTTACATGTACCAATGGACATTGCTGTGGAGAGGTTGTACTCTATATGAATGTTCTCGCCATATTGGAGCATCAACCTCATAACAACAGCCAAACTTACATGTACCAATGGGCAATGCTGTGGAGAGGTTGTACTCTATATGAATGTTCTCGCCATATTGGAGCATCAACCTCATAACAACAGCCAAACTTACATGTACCAATGGGCATTGCTGTGGAGAGGCTGTACTCTATATGAATGTTCTCGCCATATTGGAACACCAACATCATAGCAACAGCCAAACTTACATGTACCAATGGACATTGCTGTGGAGAGGTTGTACTCTATATGAATGTTCTCGCCATATTGGAGCACCAACCTCATAGCAACAGCCAAACTTACATGTACCAATGGGCATTGCTGTGGAGAAGTTGTATTCTATATGAATGTTCTCGCCATATTGGAGCACCAACCACATAGCAACAGCCAAACTTACATGTACCAATGGGCATTGCTGTGGAGAAGTTGTATTCTAGATGAATGTTCTCGCCATATTGGAGCATCAACCTCATAGCAACAGCCAAACTTACATGTACCAATGGACATTGCTGTGGAGAGGTAGTACTCTATATGAATGTTCTCGCCATATTGGAGCATCAACCTCATAGCAACAGCCAAACTTGCATGTACCAATGGACATTTCTCTAGAGAAATTGTATTCTAGATGAATGTTCTCGCCATATTGGAGTATCAACCTCATAGCAACAGCCAAACTTACATGTACCAATGGGCATTGCTCTGGAGAAGTTGTACTCTAGATGATTGTTCCCACCATATTGGAGTATCAACCTCATAACAACAGCCAAACTTACATGTACCAATGGACATTGCTCTGGAGAAGTTGTATTCTAGATGAATGTTCTCGCCATATTGGAGTATCAACCTCATAGCAACAGCCAAACTTACATGTACCAATGGACATTGCTGTGGAGAGGTTGTAATCTATATTAATGCTCTCGCCATATTGGAGCATCAACCTCATAGCAACAGCCAAACTTACATGTACCAATGGACATCGCTGTGGAGAAGTTGTATTCTAGATGAATGTTCTCGCCATATTGGAGCATCAACCTCATAGCAACAGCCAAACTTACATGTACCAATGGGCATTGCTGTGGAGAGGTTGTACTCTAGATGAATGTTCTCGCCATATTGGAGCATCAACCTCATAGCAACAGCCAAACTTACATGTACCAATGGACATTGCTGTGGAGAAGTTGTACTCTATATGAATGTTCTCGCCATATTGGAGCATCAACCTCATAGCAACAGCCAAACTTACATGTACCAATGGGCATTGCTGTGGAGAAGTTGTACTCTAGATGAATGTTCTCGCCATATTGGAGCATCAACCTCATAGCAACAGCCAAACTTACAAGTACCAATGGACATTGCTGTGGAGAAGTTGTATTCTAGATGAATGTTCTCGCCATATTGGAGCACCAACCTCATAGCAACAGCCAAACTTACATGTACCAATGGGCATTGCTGTGTAGAGGTTGTACTCTATATGAATGTGCTCGCCATATTGGAGCACCAACCTCATAGCAACAGCCAAACTTACATCTATCAATGGGCATTGCTGTGTAGAGGTAGTACTCTCGATGAATGTTCTCGCCATATTGGAGCACCAACCTCATAGCAACAGCCAAACTTACATGTACCAATGGGCATTGCTGTGTAGAGGTTGTACTCTAGATGAATGTTCTCGCCATATTGGAGCACCAACCTCATAGCAACAGCCAAACTTACATGTACCAATGGGCATTGCTGTGTAGAGGTAGTACTCTAGATGAATGTTCTCGCCATATTGGAGCAGAATCGTCATAACGAAAGTAATACAGTTGCCTATGTTTGTTCATAAAGTGCTGAGAATGACAGGCAATGAGGAAATTATTTACACGTAGTTCACGAATTGAAGCATACCCAACACTGTATGATACACGAAGTCACATGATGTATACACCTTGGTCGTCGTTTGCAATCGAACATTGACATTCATACCGTGAACATGTTCAACGAAGAAAGCACTGAGTACAGATGTGTGTTTTTGCTTCCCTTATTTTTGTTTTCCATTCATGTTGTGTACTTTCAGCTGATTCTCGCGTTCACAGGAATTGTGTCCATGAAGTACGCATGCAAATGACTTTTGATATTTGCAGTATACGAGAACAGACCCCGCTCTCTGTGACTAATGAGAATTGATTTTAAGAATTCCATCGTATGTTATTGAATGCCTGAGTCAGTGTTGTTATTTGCACTTTTAGAATCGACTCAGTCTCTTCAATGATTATGTTAACAAAACTTAGCGTGTTTTGTTTAAGCGTTTAGTTTGTTGGAAAACACGGAAGTTGATATGAATTGGTCCATATTCGATTTGAGAAAGAAATGCAATGGTGGACATCGACCTACGTATATTCAGTCCCCAGTAAAGCAAAACATTCAGACAACATTTAAAAATGGTGATTTTTTCAAGTTAAAACTTTCAAACTTGTTAAATGAAAATTATGGACGAAACGTCCTCGATATGAATTGTGGGACTTGTTTGTCTAAAACATATTTTCCGTTCCAGTATTTTTGATTCGCTATTAGTTGCGTAACTCGAAATACCATGTAAGTCTGAGCCAGATCTGTATTGAGGCTACTTTTAGAAGCTGTGGTCCGGAATCTTCAGCATGATTATCAAAAGATTCTCAAGGGCATATTTCAAAGTAACATTGCAGAAATTGGATATACGCTGGTGATAATAATAATAATGTTAAATAAAAATCTTTCAGTCTGATAAATTTGAGATTGCGCGCTCTCATGATTATAATGCTTGTTGCAATTTTATGGAAATTATACGATATGGGAGTAATAATTAAGAATTAGTGCCGCGCTCAACACTCAAGATCTCAAATAACAATACATTATCTAGGAAGATTAGCCACACAGTTTATTCATGTAATTTACAATACATTTACAATCTCGATATGAGTCACAATCTGACTAATTAGAGCACATTTTGAGTGCTGAGTGAAAGTATTCGTTATAACCCCGGACCCAGAGCCAAGGTGAAATTCTGAGACAAAATCATCTTAAAACACAGATTTATTACTGTATATAGTCTTTGCACGATCATACCATAGCTATTGATAATTGGAATATTATGCATGTTAGTCTAATCAGAAATTAACCAATAATTTTACCTGACAAATAGCCATGAATATATATAATTTTCCAGTTATTGCCCGGGGTAATAAAATCGAAGCCCAGTAAATATGTCTAGAAGTTTTATTTTAAGTGATTTATACATAATATCACCGTGAGTATGAACGATAAATATGGAACAATGCGATTATAGGAAGGATGATGTCTTGTAGAAACGCGATAGGTCAAGAAAATGTTTAACGTCTTGATGGAGCCAGATATTCCAACATATTCCTGACATCATCATTTCGTCCAATGAGGAAATCTGGAAGTTCCTAACAAATTACGAGGAAGCCACACAATCTAATAAAACGCTGCTAAGTTACGAGCTTTTGTAGCAAATGGGTGAAAAACACGAATTGTGTAACAAGTTCTATTGTTATTACAGAAATCCAATATAAACTGATTACCAATGTAAGGAATATAAACGAGGGGTGTTCAAAAAGGTCGCGGTAAAGTGCTGTCATATTTTTATAAAAATCTCGAATGTGATGAAAATTGAAATTCATGTTGGTCAGGATATTGTGTTTTAGAGCACAAAATATGGTAGACCTAGTAAGAAAAGTACGGCGAAGACAGTCTCCAAGTCATAGATGTTGCGATGATGTTGGTCCGTGGTACGGGATATACCCTTTAGTAAACCTTTAACTTTTATTTTATCTGAAGTGATTTGTAATTAGTTATGATTTTCATCTGTGTGATATTATTAACACATCATTATATATAATTTCATAAAATTTCAACCAGTAATAAAAACATTTTCACTTTTCCGCGAACTATTTGAACATCCCTCGTATGTGTCATTCTCTGAGATTTTTGGCCCAAATGACATATCTGGGCGAAATAGAGTTATTAATATTTCTGAATGCAGGGATATATGTAGGTCACTACAAAACAAATTATTTTGCAAAACCACATTTTTTTCAGGGAATTACAGCACTTTTAATATGGTCATCAAGTCTACATAAATGAAATATGTTTTCAGATACAACGATATTTTGCAAATATATGTTTATTATTCTTTTTTGATGAATAAATTAACCATACATTGTGTTGCTGCTGCTCGACGCTAAATCATAAAGCTTTGGCTGAAATGTTTCAATTAGCTGTTGCAATTAATGTGAACACATGATGTTATCTTTATTGTGTTTTTCTCAGAGAATGCCCCATATATGAAGGTCTCAGTTCAATATTATGACAGTTATTTCACAAAGTTTATCGGTAGTCAATTTGTTTAATCAAGTTTTTACTCTGTGAGATGTCAAAACTAATTTAAATAGCTACTGACCCCATGTTCACAAAGGATCAACTGATCCGGATCAACTTGATCCTTAAACATATTTGTTCATGAAGCAATTGAACACTTTGTCCAGTACTTCTCATAAACATACACAACAATACCTAAAACAATCTTCTAATAAACATCGTGAAAGCATACTTAACTTCATCATGATGTTGAGAAATAAATTTATTGCACTTATGACTGAAACTGATCCGGATCAAATCAGAATCAATTTTCCAAAATCGATCATAACTTATAAATTTCAATCGTTTTCTTAATAAGCATGACATTTGAATTTATGTCTCAAAATGTTTGCAGGGTGTTCATATCTGTCACTGTATGTGAAATGATTTAGCTTTGAACAGGACAGAACAGAAATTTTATTTTGGATTTGAGCAAAGCTCCTCATCCATACAATATATGTACACATATTGTCACAGTACAAACAAAACAACAAATTAGTACAGTAAAGTAATGAAATAAACCCGAAAAACAACAACAAATAAACATACGAGTATATGAAAACATGATAATGATTCACAATAATTAATGCTATTTTGAAGTAAACTAATTATTAAGAATAACCTCATCTTTTGAAGAATTAATTAGAATAACATTTTTTTCAGTTTGAAAGATCCTATAATTGATCTTGATCCTAATCGTAAATGATTCTTTGTGAACACACGGTCAGGTCGTGAGTTCTATTCAGACTTTTCAAAATTCAAGAGAAACTGTTGTCATAGTAACGAACTTACATTTATTTATTCCATTTTGAGCAAGGTCAAATAGAAGAGAAGTTGGATAAGCATGCAACCATTTGCATTCTGTCGTTTTGCATAAATCTCCAGCCTGTCATTGAATGGTAAGTGTTTGTGTAACATCAATATTCCATTTGCAGTTCATCATCAGCATTTGAGAGCATGTTATAATATTTCTTTGTCCGGGTTGTTGACGGCTCCAATATTTCACAGTTTAAGTGGTTTATAATCAGATTGCCATGGCAACCGTATTATTTCAGACATTTTATGGAATACATGTACAGTACAATATTATATTGGACAAATGCCAACTTATCCTGATATAAGTTATTAATTCGAGTTTAAAAGCTTTAAAATTGTATTTTGGTTATAATCAAATGAGTAAACATCAAAACTTAAATTGTTCAAGGTCGCATAGAGTGTCGTAGCTACCAAGGTGTCCCGTAGGTTATACCCATCTCATACACACATAGCTTGGTCTATCAACCATTCTCAAACCAAGGTGTCCCGTAGGTTATACCCATCTCGTACACACATAGCTTGGTCTATCAACCATTCTCAAACCAAGGTGTCCCGTAGGTTATACCCAACTCATACAAACATAGCATGGTCTATCAACCATTCTCAAACCAAGGTGTCCCGTAGGTTATACCCATCTCATACAAACATAGCTTGGTCAATCAACCATTCTCAAACCAAGGTGTCCCGTAGGTTATACCCATCTCTTACAAACATAGCATGGACTATCAACCATTCTCAAACCGAGGTGTCCCGTAGGTTATACCCAACTCATACAAACATAGCATGGTCTATCAACCATTCTCAAACCAAGGTGTCCCGTAGGTTATACCCATCTCGTACACACATAGCTTGGTCTATCAACCATTCTCAAACCAAGGTGTCCCGTAGGTTATACCCATCTCGTACACACATAGCTTGGTCTATCAACCATTCTCTAACCAATGTGTCCCGTAGGTTATACCCATCTCTTACACACATAGCTTGGTCTATCAACCATTCTCAAACCAAGGTGTCCCGTAGGTTATACCCATCTCGTACACACATAGCTTGGTCAATCAACCATTCTCAAACCAAGGTGTCCCGTAGGTTATACCCATCTCCTACAAACATAGCATGGTCTATCAACCATTCTCAAACCAAGGTGTCCCGTAGGTTATACCCATCTCGTACAAACATAGCATGGTCTATCAACCATTCTCAAACCAAGGTGTCCCGTAGGTTATACCCATCTCCTACAAACATAGCTTGGTCTATCAACCATTCTCAAATCAAGTTGTCCCGTAGGCTATACCTAGCTCGTACACACATAGCTTGGTCTATCAACCATTCTCAAACCAAGGTGTCCCGTAGGTTATACCCATCTCATACACACATAGCTTGGTATATCAACCATTCTCAAACCAAGGTGTCCCGTAGGTTATACCCATCTCGTACACACATAGCTTGGTCTATCAACCATTCTCAAACCAAGGTGTCCCGTAGGTTATACCCATCTCGTACACACATAGCTTGGTCTATCAACCATTCTCAAACCAAGGTGTCCCGTAGGTTATACCCATCTCGTACACACATAGCTTGGTCAATCAACCATTCTCAAACCAAGGTGTCCCGTAGGTTATACCCATCTCATACAAACATAGCTTGGTCAATCAACCATTCTCAAACCAAGGTGTCCCGTAGGTTATACCCATCTCTTACAAACATAGCATGGTCTATCAACCATTCTCAAACCAAGGTGTCCCGTAGGTTATACCCAACTCATACAAACATAGCATGGTCTATCAACCATTCTCAAACCAAGGTGTCCCGTAGGTTATACCCATCTCATACAAACATAGCTTGGTCTATCAACCATTCTCAAACCAAGGTGTCCCGTAGGTTATACCCATCTCGTACACACATAGCTTGGTCAATCAACCATTCTCAAACCAAGGTGTCCCGTAGGTTATACCCATCTCCTACAAACATAGCATGGTCTATCAACCATTCTCAAACCAAGGTGTCCCGTAGGTTATAGCCATCTCATACAAACATAGCATGGTCTATCAACCATTCTCAAACCAAGGTGTCCCGTAGGTTATACCCATCTCTTACAAACATAGCATGGTCTATCAACCATTCTCAAACCAAGGTGTCCCGTAGGTTATACCCATCTCGTACACACATAGCTTGGTCTATCAACCATTCTCAAACCAAGGTGTCCCGTAGGTTATACCCATCTCGTACAAACATAGCTTGGTCTATCAACCATTCTCAAATCAAGTTGTCCCGTAGGCTATACCTAGCTCGTACACACATAGCTTGGTATATCAACCATTCTCAAACCAAGGTGTCCCGTAGGTTATACCCATCTCGTACACACATAGCATGGTCTATCAACCATTCTCAAACCAATGTGTCCCGTAGGTTATACCCATCTCGTACAAACATAGCTTGGTCTATCAACCATTCTCAAACCAAGGTGTCCCGTAGGTTCTACCTATCTCGTACACACATAGCTTGATCTATCATCCGTTCTCAAACCAAGGTGTCCCGTAGGTTATACCCATCTCGTAAAACGTATATTTAACGGCATTTTGTTTTCATGAAATTTTGTCTGAATAACTGTTATTACACTCTGTACACTTTTGCCATTTTTTATCAAAATCTACATTGTTACAACAACATAGGAGTAAAAAGAACGTTTAACATTTTAAAGTCCACGTGTGAGTTTCAGACTTATACTGTTTATGAATAAGGTCCATGGATGGCTGGACCACAGCGGCGAGCGAGGGTCCAGAATATGTGTTGCCCAGGAGCCATCCAATCCCCAAAACCACATGTGCGCAGGCGGACGAAACCTCTTAGATTGAACAGTATTGGACTAAAATATTTTGAGAACCAACAGTCAATATTAAATTTGAGGAAATCATTAACCAATTACACTGTTACCGACTAATTGAAAGTTTAGTATTTTAATAATATTGAAAATACATCAATAATAATTTAAACTTTAAACTTTAAAACATAACTACTTTGTATAACTTAATTTAGTAATCTTATTAATTATTCAATTAATGGTAAACCATAATTTTCTTGAAACAATTTTGTGATAATGAAATATTTTAACAAGTATGAAATAGATATAAAAGCTAGCTTGCAGAATGTATCGACTATTTCCAGTAGGAATTTTGTCCGCCGGTGTAAAGTGTTTGTCCGGGGAGGGGGTGTCCGCTTTGTTAAAATGATACGAGAGATTGTGTCCGCCCATGCCAAAAGGAGTGGGTGGGGTTTTATCCGTTTGAATTTGTTTCCGTGTACCGCATACTTATCATTTGAATAGATAATGATAAAAGTTGTTGTTTCTGAACGGAATAAAGTCGTATTTTGATTTGAACACGATGCGTTTAACTCTTGCTGACGAAGCAGTGTAGTTAATTGTCATTAGCAAGTTCGTGGAAAAAGATACAGTTGTATTGGTAAATTATATACAGAGCGTACGTATTGTGTGTGTATAGATACACGTGCATGTACATAGTATAATATTTCATTCAAATAACACGAAGTGTATATACATCGTACCGGAAACAATAAACAATTATAGTAGATTGGATTGATGACAAAATTTCCGTTACCAAGGAAATTACAGTCACGAGTATCAGTGTAAATGATAATCTCTAAACTTCAACAGTAACATGTATACGTATGGGATTATCACGATCAGGATGGTATCTATCCTTCTATAGGTACAACCTGTTGCCGACACTTGCTTTAAGGCTGTTGCCAATTTATAGCTATGTTATTAATTGACTTAAACTGGATTGTATAACCACTACGGTGGAGGGAACACACGGACACGGTACGTACTAGTATATTATGATGTTAACATGATCATTTTTTTTATATAATTATGTTTTTCGATTTTTATATTAAGGCAGTAAATCCGTTATAGGGATTTTAAAACCTAGTTAAGCCTATGATTTTCATAATCTAAACCTTTTCACAACTACAAATCGAAATTTTAAGGATTTTTACCCTATGCTAAATCAGATATGACCTGTTTAGTAGACCAGCCCCCTGTCCTGAAAGTCAATATTTGCTCAATAGCTTCCGATCAGTACCGACATCGAACGGAATTTGCCGATCTAATTATACCCTTACTACCTTAAAGTCACCGCATCATACGAACAGGGATATATATCATGTTACTGTAATGTTTGAATGTTCGTGCAGTATTGTTTATGTAAACATTGGTTATAAAATCGTTTTGATTGCAAGATAGATCCATTACCTCGGATGTTACCAAGTATTCCGATAGAAGGTTGTCGAACAAATTTACTGTCGGGCCTCCTTTATTCGACAACCTTCTATCCGAATACTTGGTATCATCCGAAATAAATATCAGGTCCCGGTGTGTCTTCTTAGGCACTTAGAATTGAAATGGGCTATTCGACACCATGTATTATTCGAAATGAAACAGTTTCGGACCAGATGAATTCCAATGAACGAGGTCCGAGTGTATATAATTGTTGTCTGTGAATTAAACCATATCAGCCTAACGGAAAACAAAGTCCTCCAATCTTATTACAAATCTTAGTCGGATTGTGTGACCCTAAAAGCGTTTCTGTTCCCCAGCCCGTAATATCTGTGTGTAGTGGTGTGGGGTTAGACGGCCGCCCGGTTAGCTCTGTCGGTAGAGCGCCGTACTAGGGTTTAGGGTGTCGTGGGTTCGAGCCCCACATCGGGCGCACTCCCCCCTTTAATTACTTCAATGGTGGCAGCAGTGTTTGACGGCCCACGGTGGTAGAGCCTCAAATGCCGGTAGGGGCAGGAGTGCAGTGGGGTCAGACGGCCGCCCGGTTAGCTCACTCGGTAGAGAGCCGTACTTGTGTTTAGGGGGTCGTGGGTTCGAGCCCTACATCGGACGCACACTTAACAATAACAATCAGGCTATTTTATAGGTTTTGACTGTTAGTAATATGAAAAAAAAAATTTCCATCGGTTTTACATTGCAATGGCTCTTGTTTTAGATGTTTTAGCCTGTAGCAACAATACTGGATAAAGCCAATTTAAACATTTTATGTTCAGATGAGCCAGATTCATCTTTCAGGTGAGTTCTGAAGCAACCTCTGACCACTTTCAGGCATGTTTTAGTATACAGTGTCTGTGTGTAATTTCTAGGCATCATTTCACTGTCCTTTGGTCATTGCTTTCTCAAGTTACAAGTTTATAGATCCGAGGTTATAAAAGTTGCGTTGATCATGTGATTAAATTTCCCATAGTTTAAAGTGGTAGGATTATGACATTGTATTTCTGTATGTGTCCTGTCTAATCTGATTGACTACTAAACATGTTGAATAAGTATGATACGTATGTACAGTAAAACCTCAAAATATATAAGACCACCCTTGAGACCCTTGAAACCCTTGAAACCTGGTCTTAATATTGAGATTGAATAGAGAGCAACACAGTGAAAATGGACTTGAAAATTGTGTTTTTAATGATGAGGTAGTCTTAATATTGAGGTGGTCTTTAAATGAGCTTGGACTGTTTATAACACTTTTAGAATTAATACTAGATTTGAGACCACAGCCTGTTCTCAAGTTTAGTAATCTCGCGTTCTGGAAACAGGCACCAGTAGCCACATTCGGATAAACCTCGGCCAACTTCGCCCAGTGCCTCAGTTGTTTGTAAGGCACTCCTTTCGGAAATACTGTTCGAATATCTTATGCTGATGAAACGGGATTAGAATCAAATATTTAAGCTATATGAAGACTGAAATATGTGAGTTTTTAACTAGAAATGACAACGATAATCCATTTCTTATGTGAATTTATCGAAGTTATTGAAGTAAAATCCGTTTTACGAGAACTATTTTTTGACCGCACAAAATGTTGAATTGTGCCACATAGTGCTCCGAGAGGATGTTCGTAGAGTAACGAAGTGGTACGGAAATATCCGAGAGCTGTCGAGAATGCAGTAGCCACAGATGTTTCCGTTGTTACCCATGTCTAGACATTTCTTTTTAATTCATATCCAATCCATTATCTTGATTATGCTGGAGGTGAACAAATAATAAATGATTTATTTCTTCGACAGGGGAATAACAGGATACGTATTTATGATTGTAGGGAATCAATGTTTATTGTTCTGTTTCAGATTAAATGATTTAAAACTAAAAATATGAGAATTCACTCAATGGTATTTAATTGGCAGTTAGTATGTTCGTTGACGCTACACTAGTTTTTTCTTGACTTTAAAGACGAGATTTTGATTTGAAACTCCTCTTTCAGTAATCCAACCAATTTCATTTGTATTAACAGCATCAACATGCCGGTATACGTCCGTCACTGTTGTGTTGTGTTGTGTATTAACAGCATCAACATGCCGGTATATGTCCGTCTCTGTTGTGTTGTGTTGTGTATTAACAGCATCAACATGCCGGTATATGTCCGTCTCTGCTGTGTTGTATTGTGTATTAACAGCATCAACATGCCGGTATATTTCCGTCTCTGTTGTGTTGTGTTGTGTATTAACAGCATCAACATGCCGGTATATGTCCGTCTCTGTTGTGTTGTGTTGTGTATTAACATCATCAACATGCCGGTATATGTCCGTCTCTGTTGTGTTGTGTTGTGTATTAACAGCATCAACATGCCGGTATATGTCCGTCTCTGCTGTGTTGTGTTGTGTATTAACAGCATCAACATGCCGGTATATGTCCGTCTCTGTTGTGTTGTGTTGTGTATTAACAGCATCAACATGCCGGTATATGTCCGTCTCTGCTGTGTTGTGTATTAACAGCATCAACATGCCGGTATATGTCCGTCTCTGTTGTGTTGTGTTGTGTATTAACAGCATCAACATGCCGGTATATGTCCGTCTCTGTTGTGTTGAGTTGTGTATTAACAGCATCAACATGCCGGTATATTTCCGTCTCTGTTGTGTTGTGTTGTGTATTAACAGCATCAACATGCCGGTATATGTCCGTCTCTGTTGTGTTGTGTTGTGTATTAACAGCATCAACATGCCGGTATATGTCCGTCTCTGCTGTGTTGTGTTGTGTATTAACAGCATCAACATGCCGGTATATGTCCGTCTCTGCTGTGTTGTGTATTAACAGCATCAACATGCCGGTATCATGCCGGTATATGTCCGTCTCTGTTGTGTTGTGTTGTGTTGTGTATTAACAGCATCAACATGCCGGTATATTTCCGTCTCTGTTGTGTTGTGTTGTGTATTAACAGCATCAACATGCCGGTATATGTCTGTCTCTGTTGTGTTGTGTTGTGTTGTGTATTAACAGCATCAACATGCCGGTATATGTCCGTCTCTGCTGTGTTGTGTTGTGTATTAACAGCATCAACATGCCGGTATATGTCCGTCTCTGTTGTGTTGTGTTGTGTATTAACAGCATCAACATGCCGGTATATGTCCGTCTCTGCTGTGTTGTGTTGTGTATTAACAGCATCAACATGCCGGTATATGTCCGTCTCTGTTGTGTTGTGTTGTGTATTAACAGCATCAACATGCCGGTATATGTCCGTCTCTGCTGTGTTGTGTTGTGTATTAACAGCATCAACATGCCGGTATATGTCCGTCTATGTTGTGTTGTGTTGTGTATTAACAGCATCAACATGCCGGTATATGTCCGTCTCTGCTGTGTTGTGTATTAACAGCATCAACATGCCGGTATATGTCCGTCTCTGCTGTATTGTGTTGTGTATTAACAGCATCAACATGCCGGTATATGTCCGTCTCTGCTGTGTTGTGTATTCTATCTATTTAAAGTATACAGTCAATGAGTCTTAAAGATGTATCTGGCTCATCTGAACCTAAATTGCTTTATTGGGCTTCATCCAGTAGTGTTGTTACATAGTCTAAAACATCATTAGTAAGAACCATTGCCATGTATAACCGTTTTAAACAAACTTGTTTAATCATATTACTAACAGACAAAACAAGTAAAAAACACCCGCTTGTTTTTGTTTTTTTAAAACTTTTATGATGATAAACAAACGTCTGTCGGACCGTATTTGGTACAAAAACGAATATGTACAAATTTGTACCATATTCGGCCGAATATGGTACAACTGTCTAATTGTACCATATACGTATCTGCAGTTTTGGGGTAAAATGCCTGACCAAATATGGTACAAACTTGTACCATATTCGGATGAAAAATGTACCACATTCGTTCCGAATATGGTACACACTCATCATCGTCATCGTCATCATCATCATCGTCATCATCATCATCATCATCATCATCATCATAACTACAATTTGCATCAACGTCATCAATACCATCATGAAAATAATCATCATCGTCATCATCATCATCATCATCATCATCATCATAACTACAATTTGCATCAACGTCATCAATACCATCATGAAAATAATCATCATCGTCATCATCATCATCATCATCATCATCATCATAATCATCATCATCATCATAATCATCATCATCGGCGGCCGGTAATCATTGGCGTCAACATAATAAAAAACTTTTTTCATCATCATCATTATAATCATTATCATCGGCCGATAAACATCGCAGTTATCATCATCACAATCATCAAACCCCAATCATCATCACCATTGTCATCATCATCAATTACATCATCATCGTCACCATTAACACCATCATCATCATCGTCACCATTAACGCCATTATCATCATCATCGTCATGATGATGACAAAAGTTTTGATGATGATGACGACGATCAAAATTACCGTCATCATCATCATCACAAACTTTTATCATCATTGTCATCATCATCACCATCATTATCACCACAATCATCAAGGTCATCATCATCATCATCAACACCATCATCATCATCACCATTATCATCATCGTAATGAAGATCACAAAAATGTGATGATGATAACTGCGATGTTTTTCGGTCGATGGTGATGATGATGACAAAAGTTTTGTAATGATGATAACGACGGTCAGCACATCATCATCATCATAATCTACCGATAAAAATCGCCGTCAGCATCATCAAAACACATTTGTCATCATAATCATCATCATTATAATAATCATCATCGACCGATAAACATCGCTGTCATAATCATCAAAATACGTTTGTTATCATCATCATCATCATCATCATCATCACATCAATTATCAACACCCCAATGATCATCATCGTTGTTATCTTCACCAACACCACCATCATCATCACCATCAAAACCAACATCATCATATCCATTATCATGATCGTAATGGTGATCACAAAAGTTTTTTTTGTGATGATAATGACAGCGATGTTTTCGGTCGATAATGAGGATGTTGTGATGATGATGACGACGATGAGAATATCATCATCATCATCGGCCAATAAACATCGCCATCATCATCATCACAAATATTTTGTTATCATCATCATCATTATCATAATCTTCTGCCGATAAACATCGCCGTCATCATCATCTAAAATCTTATCATCATCATTATAACCATCATCATCGTCCGATAAACATCGCTGTCATCATCATCCCAAAACGTTTGTTATCATCATCATCATCATCATTATCATCATCATCATCACCACAATCATCAAACCCCAATCATCATAACCACTGTCATCATCATCACCACCACCATCATCATCATGATGATGATGATGATACTTTTGTCACTTCCAATATTAGGTTAATACAATGTATTTGAGTTTGAAAAAAAGTTTACACATTGGCAGACTATTTCATTTATTAAGAAATACATAATTTATGTACCATATACGTAGGCCATTTTCATTTTATGAGTTTTTTTGGTATGTACCAAATACGTTTTGGCGAGCATAGACAAACTTATTCCAACCGAATATGGTACAATGTTTGTACCATATTCGGTCGAAAATTGTACCATATTCGGTCCGAATATGGTACATTTGTACCATATTCGGCCGAATATGGTACATTTGTACCATATTCGTTTTTGTACCAAATACGGTCCGACAAACGTCTTTCTTCGACAAATACAGATGAATGCATTATAAATATATTCTGTGATAATGCATATTTACGGAAGTTTTAACTATATAAAGTATATTTTGCATGATTGTTTCTCAAGGTAAGCAAATGAACAAAACAATGAGCATAATATAAAATATCGTTGTTGAAGTATCCAAAAAAGGGTATCAATGTATCATCTGGTGTACAATTCCACTCAGGTTCAATATTTCGGCCACACTGTGCCACACTGGGCCTTTATCTAGATCATGGAACACAATATTATACAGTATTCATATAATAGGTTTGTAAGTCTACTCATCAAATGCAAAACCTCTTATATTGATATTGTGAAATAGTGTGTTCTTTGCTCTTGACAAAGCCTCAGTGTGGCCGAAATATTGACCTTGAGGAGAATAATTATTTATAAGGAATGGAAATACTTTAATTACAATTCTTGTGAAATTGCTCTTATGTGTTCATTATATGCGATGTAATATATAGGATGGGAAACGGCCACTTACCACTAGGAGAGAATGTTCGAACCTCACCCATGATATGATCACGCCACTGTGTCAGACACATATTATGTCGGATGCTGGGCAGTACAGTACGTGTTGACGTACGATATGACAACACGACATAACGTTATATTGCGTGTATACTTGCCTTATACATTTAATGGTGTCCGAAGTTGCTTTCAGTTTAATCAGATTGCAGATTGAGTCAGATAAACACTGTCTGCTTTCATCACAATCAGACTTAAATGAACAGCTCTCTCTCTCCATCTCAGTAGTTAAGAATTGCTTCACTAAGCGCTGTTGATAACATCCGGGAAAACGTGAATACAAAGCAGTTTGCACATCAAACTTATCAGAAATGTTCAGTAAAATCTCACTGAAAGATCACCTCAAAGTTAAGAACACAATGTTCAAGTCCATTTTCAATGTCTTGCTTTATATTCCACGTCAATATCAAGACCACCTCAGTAAGAAGACCAGTTTTCAATGGTCCAAATGGTGGTCTTAGTATTGAGAGTTTACTGTATAATTTACAGATTCATGTTTATACTCTCTATAAATACTTCGTACTCAGGAATGCTTTAAACATATCAATGTATAATTTTATATTATATTAAGTGCCTTCCTTCCGGTTTCTGTCTCCATCTGTAGTCTATACTTCTTGTCTGTTTCAGTTCATATTAAATTATGTACATACCGTAAACTATTATAATAACGTACATGTACATTGTAATATCTACTCAGTAGCCTACATTGTACATCGTGTAATTTACTGTAATATCATGTATCTCTTCAATCAGTTTTCAGTTCAAACGGTGTTTAGATATGATAAGATTACGAAAACAATTAACTAGCAATATGAGTATCACATACAGTCAGACCTCGTTTATTCGAATTCATCGGGTCCGACTAATAGATGGCTTAGAAGATACAATCGGACCTGGTATTTATTTCGGATGATACCAGGTATTCGAGAAAAATGTTGTGAATAAACGAGGTCCGACTGTAATTAACAAGAATATTTACTGAAGCGTAAGAAAGCGAACATTTGAGAATGACAAGACGTGAGTACGGAGTCTGGTATCAAGTTTTATCACCCGGATTACAAGTTTTAAAAAAACAACTGATTATGTCGTCAGACGCAGAATTCTAGGACTCCAACTCTTCAATAAAGAAAGGATGTTCAATTGAAGCCGGTGAAATTAACATGATATGTTTAAATAAAAAACGCAATAAAAGCCTTTCACTTTAGTAGATAAATCTCAGTTTTAGACGTTTAAGTAAAAACTGGGTCAGTATCCGTTCTGTTCTAAGAAAACAATAATTTTCCCCCTCAACTAATCTGACACGGAAATAACTCATTTATCTTAATATTGGTCGCTACTCTAAAACTAAGCCTCGAAAAATCCATAACTACTTGTCTGTGACATTTCTTAATGAAACTGAACAAATATAGACCAACGCCAGGCAGAAATGCCATTTCATATTTCCATTCATAAAACTATTCAATTATAGTTTTTTCTTGCCAAGTTTCTGATGGAAGAATTGACAGATTTTATGAATGTATGTCGAAGAGCGATCAAGTGGTATGAACGAGTGACTCTAATTATCAGAATCCAGTAACCGGTTATTATCACTGAAATGTTTTCTCTCTATATATCTTCAGAGCACATCGCTGGTCCAATGTTATAGAGTAACAGCATACGGGAGGAGGAACCAAGTTTTCCAATATTGGTTCTCAGTGTTCTGTGGCTTCGTATAACGACAGAAACCAGGGAAGGGATTGAGACAGCGAGACAGAGAGAGAGATCTGTCTTAGATCGATACTTCAATATCTCTGAAAACGAATATTCAAGCCGACCGAGCACGTAAGTGACATTGCGTGTACGGAGTTTACCGAGAACGTTAGAACGAGGCTAACAACAAATCGAACATTGTGTTTACAAAATTATGCATGAGCGTGTCTTAGGCAATGGTGAAATGGCTGATGGAAGCTTACCCGACCCGGCCCCACCGGCCCCTACTGACCCCAGACTTCCGCTAAATGCGAGACAAGTGTTTAAATTAAAGAAATCATGGAAAGGAATTAAACGGAATATGGCGTCGACTGGGGTGGAGATGTTTGTAAGGTAAATATATGTTTTCGTTGATAATGTAGTTGTAATGTTATATTTTAATACATCCATTTTCTCACATACGTATCGCGACATATTATTGCCGTCTGCAATACTGTTATGTACATAATTACGTCGTAACTGCTGTGAAAATAGATTCCTTCTGGTTTATATATCTCTTACACTCATCTAATATAAAGTGTATTAATAAATATATATCATAAATAACGGTAGAAATGTGAATGGAATATACTGAGAGATGGTAGTTCATCTGCCTCGTTTGTTGAAGCAGACGATATATCGATTTGTCATTATCTCGAGTCTCCTTGATCTTACAAGGATAACGCTTTCCAGAGATTTGGTTGCCAAACAATTTACTCAACGAATAAATGTGTTCATTGGTTCAATGGTAGGGCAAAGTATAACGTTCTTTATTAATGTTTTATAACGCTGATACTTGAAGTTCATTATTGTAACAAGGAAATTGTAACTTTTGTGCAAACAAAACTGTAAATTTATGAGTTCTTTAATCAAATATATCGAGCTTTTTATTTGTATTACAAACATTGTGGAAATCTATGGTATTAATGTCATACTTGTATGGATTGACTTAATTTGCGTCCGTATAAAACCAATAATACAGTCAACTCCTGTTATTTAGACCATCTGCTGGACTGACCTTGGTGACCTTGGTATAAGGTCGGTCCTATTATTGTATAGCTCTTCTTATCGAGTCGGCCATTACATCGCGGTAGTCTTATTGTCGATTTAATCTTATAGCCGAGTTCCCAATTACTTCGACTCATTTTTGTTGGTTTGAACAGCCAGCATTCGATTTATATTTTATTCTACCTGCTTGCCTGACTAAAATACCGAATACATTAAAACCTCACTTAATTACCACCTCAATTGTAAGACCACCTCAAAATTACGAACACAATTTTCAAGTACATTTTCACTATTTTGCTCGATAATCAACCTCAATATTAAGACGACCTCATTATTAAGACGACCTCATTATTAAGACCAGTTTTCCAGGGTCCGAGGGGGTGGTCTTATTATTGAGTATTTACTGTTTTCTGAGGCTATATAACAATTCCATGTATGAAGCGTTATACTTGCTGCATCTCGTTCAGTGTTCTCACACCTCACAAAAGCATCAAGTAGCTTCAGTTTGTTTTAACTCACTTCCATAGCAACACTAATCTCGAAAAGCCATAAACTCTTATTGATTCTCTCTCGTTTTATTGAAGTTATTTATCTAAAGATACCGAAACACAAGAATACATTTCTATAATGATAAGTTCGGCGTAAAATTGTAATAAATTATGTGTTAAAATTCTCCCATCTTACGTCGAGGCGGTTTATTCCATAGCCACATTGCTTTGGTGCTTGGTGTTAACATATTGAAGAAAAAATGCGAATTCACCATCAGCGAGAAAGCCTTCCTGAAACAAACAAAACTATTCCCCGGTCGCTTATACTTTTACAATTAGTTGCAAGTATCCGACACAACTTGATTAGTTTTGAGGCAATATGCCTTTGGGGCATAAAATAGTAATAGTTATATTTTAAAGCCATTTGTGTTTTTTGGGGGGCAATCCTTTCACTTCGACATGACAGGCAAATCGATAAAAAAAAATGTCGTTGCGTGTTCATTGCATTAAAACGACTGGTTTTCTTAGATTACTAGATTAAATATCTGTTTGTCGTTCTTCAATTCCCCGATAATGAACTTATTGCAACGTTAGATTATAAGCGTAGTTCGTTGTTTGCAAAAAAAGCCCGTTTTTATAAACAAATACAGAAGTTATTATGTTCCAGACGTCATGATTCAAAACCGAACGAGGGTCGTTCAAAAGTAACGTAGATTACTTTTCTCAAATGTTGAAATTAGGCCTACATATCACGATTTATAATGTTATTGTACCGTATATTTCGGTATTTGGGCTTTTTGAAACAATCTGTTCAACGTGGCTGTAGCTCTACATGTAAAACACATAACAACGACTTCTTTAAAAAGTCAAAGCACTGATAGCACAGAAGTTGTTCGGTATTGAACACTGGTTTTGTTCTCAACACTTGTAGATTCACAGCAAGTATAAATCAATATTTTTGCATTGTTCAACAATTAAATAAATATAATTACGCAGTAAAGATTTCTACCAGTATTGAGTATGTTATGCAGGTTACGCTCAGATTTTGAACTATTTTTAACCGATTCACTTACATTTTATTCTTACGCCGCTTCCGGAAAAAAGTAGTTTTCGTAGTTAAGCGATGCGACTGTCGAACATTGCCATAGAACTAGAAAAGGTGGGTAATAAAGTTATTATACACATAACAGTTCGACCTTCCACACACGACATCTTTGACGTCATCGAGAACGACTGTGTTGTTATACCGGTATACTGCTGTAATTTCACAGTCTAAAGGAACAATCTTGCATCACAAGTTCGGTTCAAAGAAAAGAAACATATAACGAATTTGAACGTTTCATTACATATCACACAGAATAATCGTCACAAAAAATTAAGAGTGTAAGTTATTATTGAACAACCCTCGTTGTTATTAAAACAACATCATCTGCTGTTTAGTTATCATGTTGTATTGTTAACATACACGCTCGTATCCTGTGATCGAAATCTACAAAGCATCTGAGAGGAGTTTATTGCATTTTTACTAGATCCGATTCGATACAAACCCACAACTACATATTTGACATTAAGTTGAAGTCAGCTAGATAGCTATATTGATTTACTTACTTGGCAACCATAGAACTTGATATAACAATCACAGAGTAAATGCGGCTAAGTGAGACCGATGTAATGATACCACGCGATTGTAAAAAATCACGCGAAGTGATATTTCTGTTTTTTTCACTGAAATGTCATATTTTCATCATGAAATTACAAGACATAATTATTTGTATCAGTGATTATGTTCTGAGTAAAATATACAATCCGTAGCCTAGTTCGTGAGTTGCAGGAACGATTTAATCTTTTCTTTTTTTCAACAAATAATGAACTGCTTTAATCAACTTTAATTATACTGTGGGCGTTTTGTCTCAGAAATGGCTTATGTAAAATCATGAGCACATTATAAAAAGAACTTATAGTTCAAAACCTGCATCTCAGTAACGATTTTACGAAGATAATGATATACAGTGTAAGCTCACTAGAACGAACCTCTCTCGAGCACCCAATGTCCTCCATCTATCACCGTCCTCCACCTCTCACCGTCCTCCACCACGCACCGTCCTCCACCTCTCACCGTCCTCCACCACGCACCATCCTCCATCTCTGACTGTCATCCACCTCTCACCGTCCTCCACCACTCACCGTCCTCTACCACGCACTGTCCTCCATCTCTCACCGTCCTCCCCCTCTCACCGTCCTCCATCTCTCACCGTCCTCCATCTCTCACCGTCCTCCACCTCTCACCGTCCTCCACCTCTCACCTTCTCCACCACGCACCGTCCTCCATCTCTCACTGTCCTCCACCTCTCACCGTCCTCCACCTTTCACCTTCTCCACCACGCACCGTCCTCCATCTCTCACTGTCCTCCACCTCTCACCGTCCTCCACCTCTCACCTTCTCCACCACGCACCGTCCTCCATCTCTCACAGTCCTCCAACTCTCACCGTCCTCCACATTTTACTGCCCTCCACCTCTCACCGTCCTCAACCTCTCACTGTCCTCCACCTCTCACCGTCCTCCACCTTTCACTGCCCTACATCTCTCGATGTACGATAACGATTTTACAAAGATAATAATATACAGTGTAAGCTCACTAGAACGAACCTCTCTCGATCACACACCGTCCTCCACCTCTCACCGTCCTCCACCTCTCACTGTCCTCCACCACTCACCGTCCTCCACCACTCACCGTCCTCCACTTCTCATCGTCCCCATCTCTCACTGCCCTCCATCTCTCACTGCCCTCCATCTCTCACCGTCCTCCACCACTCAGCGTCCTCCATCTCTCACCGTCCTCCATCTCTCACTGCCCTCCATCTCTCACTGCCCTCCATCTCTCACCGTCCTCCACCACTCAGCGTCCTCCATCTCTCACCGTCCTCCATCTCTCACCGTCCTCCACCTCTCACCTTCTCCACCACGCACCGTCCTCCATCTCTCACTGTCCTCCACCTCTCACCGTCCTCAACATTTTACTGCCCTCCACCACTCACCGTCCTCAACCACTCATTGTCCTCAACCTCTCACTGTCCTTCACCTCTCACCGTCCTCAACCTCTCACTGTCCTCCACCTCTCACCGTCCTCCACCTTTCACTGCCCTACATATCTCGATGTACGATTACGATTTTACAAAGATAATAATATACAGTGTAAGCTCACTAGAACGAACCTCTCTCGATCACCCACCGTCCTCCACCTCTCACCGTCCTCCACCTCTCACCGTCTTCCACCTCTCACCGTCCTCCACCTCTCACTGTCTTCCACCACTCACCGTCCTCCACTTCTCATCGTCCCCCATCTCTCACTGCCCTCAACCTCTCACTGTCCTCCACCTCTCACCGTCCTCCACATTTTACTGCCCTCCACCTCTCACCGTCCTCAACCACTCACCGTCCTCAACCTCTCACTGTCCTCCACCTCTCACCGTCCTCCACCTTTCACTGCCCTACATCTCTCTATGTACGATAACGATTTTACAAAGATAATAATATACAGTGTAAGCTCACTAGAACGAACCTCTCTCGATCACCCACCGTCCTCCACCTCTCACCGTCCTCCACCTCTCACTGTCCTCAACCTCTCACTGTCCTCCACCTCTCACCGTCCTCCACTTCTCATCGTCCCCCATCTCTCACTGCCCTCCATCTCTCACTGTCCTCCATCTCTCACCGTCCTCCACCACTCAGTGTCCTCCATCTCTCACCGTCCTCCATCTCTCACCGTCCTCCACCACTCAGCGTCCTCCATCTCTCACCGTCCTCCACCACTCAGCGTCCTCCATCTCTCACCGTCCTCCATCTCTCACTGCCCTCCATCTCTCACCGTCCTCCACCACTCAGCGTCCTCCATCTCTCACCGTCCTCCATCTCTCACTGCCCTCCATCTCTCACCGTCCTCCACCACTCAGCGTCCTCCATCTCTCAACAAACAAACACAACGAACGAACGAACGAACGAACGAACGAACGAACGAACGAACGAACGAACGAACGAACGAACGAACGAACGAACGAACGAACGAACGAACGAACGAACGAACGAACGAACGAACGAACGAACGAACGAACGAACGAACGAACGAACGAACGAACGAACGAACGAACGAACGAACGAACGAACGAACGAACGAACGAACGAACGAACGAACGAACAAACAAACGAAAAGACGAATATCAACCGAACGATTTGACTGGGTGGATGACTAGCTGACCTTGGCTGAATGATTGACATTGGCGTACTGGCTGACGGACTTACCTTGTGATAAGCCATTCAATTCTATCTGCAATCATAGTTGCACTGTGCAAATCAAGGTAATCTCAAACAGCTGTTTGTTAATTGCATATTGATGACTATATAATGAGCTTGGCGCGCAGTGAACCCATTGTTTCAGTTTTCAGTATTTGCTGTATATTTTCTTGGTTTGATTGGTGTGAACAGCGTCTGTGTACCGCTTGCTATAAGTGGATGGTTTGTCTCAGGATATCAATGTTCCACAGAAACGATGTGAAGTATTATATCATATTTTAGAATTATAAAAAAATATATCTAGGAATCATCAGTATTGTTTTGCTCATTATTAATATCAACACTGCTCTAGCTAATATCATTTCTCGCAATAAATCACTAACGAGAGAATGTAACAATACAAACTTTAAATATCTCAAAAATGAAGAGCAGACGAGAATTGTTACAATGTAATAGAGGTTAAAATGTCGTGTGAAACTAATACATCGCCATCAAAGCTTCACTGTGTTGTGATAAAATGACAAACTAAAAATTAGTAGAAATCACAGGAACGACATTCAGACATTATACATTTCTTCGCTCGATAACTTATACAGTAAAACCTCATTTAAATACCACCTAAATTATAAGACCACCTCAAAATTAAGAACACAATTTTCAAGTCCATTTTCACTGTTTTGCTCTTTATACAACCTCAATATTAAGACCACCTCAATAAGAAGACCAATGTTCAAGGTCCCAAGGTCACATTATCGAGGTTTTACTGTAAAATTCGTATATCTAGATTGAATATGAACGAAAATGTTATAGTTGTTGGATACGTCAGATGTACACCAGTGTCTCTAGCCTAGTTGTTGGATACGTCAGATGTACACCAGTGTCTCTAGTCTAGTTGTTGGATACGTCAGATGTACACCGGTGTCTCTAGTCTAGTTGTTGGATACGTCAGATGTACACCAGTGTCTCTAGCCTAGTTGTTGGATACGTCAGATGTACACCGGTGTCTCTAGTCTAGTTGTTGGATACGTCAGATGTACACCAGTGTCTCTAGTCTAGTTGTTGGATACGTCAGATGTACACCAGTGTCTCTAGCCTAGTTGTTGGATACGTCAGATGTACACCGGTGTCTCTAGTCTAGTTGTTGGATACGTCAGATGTACACCAGTGTCACTAGTCTAGTTGATGGATACGTCAGATGTACACCAGTGTCACTAGTCTAGTTGTTGGATGCGTCAGATGTACACCAGTGTCTCTAGTCTAGTTGTTGGATACGTCAGATGTACACCAGTGTCACTAGTCTAGTTGTTGGATACGTCAGATGTACACCAGTGTCACTAGTCTAGTTGTTGGATACGTCAGATGTACACCAGTGTCTCTAGTCTAGTTGTTGAATACGTCAGATGGACACCAGTGTCACTAGTCTAGTTGTTGGATACGTCAGATGGACACCAGTGTCTCTAGTCTAGTTGTTGGATACGTCAGATGGACACCAGTGTCACTAGTCTAGTTGTTGGATACGTCAGATGTACACCGGTGTCACTAGTCTAGTTGTTGGATACGTCAGATGGACACCATTGTCACTAGTCTAGTTGTTGGATACGTCAGATGTACACCAGTGTCACTAGTCTAGTTGTTGGATACCTCAGATGTACACCAGTGTCACTAGTCTAGTTGTTGGATGCGTCAGATGTACACCAGTGTCACTAGCCTAGTTATTGGATACGTCAGATGTACACCAGTGTCACTAGCCTAGTTGTTGGATACGTCAGATGTACACCAGTGTCTCTAGTCTAGTTGTTGGATACGTCAGATGGCACCAGTGTCACTAGTCTAGTTGTTGGATGCGTCAGATGTACACCAGTGTCACTAGTCTAGTTGTTGGATACGTCAGATGTACACCAGTGTCTCTAGTCTAGTTGTTGGATACGTCAGATGTACACCAGTGTCACTAGTCTAGTTGATGGATACGTCAGATGTACACCAGTGTCACTAGTCTAGTTGTTGGATACGTCAGATGTACACCAGTGTCACTAGTCTAGTTGTTAGATACGTCAGATGGACACCAGTGTCCCTAGTCTAGTTGTTGGATGCGTCAGATGTACACCAGTGTCACTAGTCTAGTTGATGGATACGTCAGATGTACACCAGTGTCACTAGTCTAGTTGTTGGATGCGTCAGATGTACACCAGTGTCTCAAGTCTAGTTGTTGGATTCGTTAGATGCACACAACTGATGTCATGTTGTGATTCCTTTCGCTATCATTAGAACTCAACGTTTCTACTAAAGTATTGGATTTCCTCACAGGAAATTCATACAATATTTATGAATTGATCGTAATTAATGGATTGGATATGTCAAATACATACCTTAGATAGAATACTATATACGGGATGGACAGATAAAGTCGTCGAGGAATTCTTGTCCTTTGATGTTTAAGTGACATAGAACGATCGTTTATACTGATTAAGAACGCATTCAGTACTATTTTTCATAGGTTCTAAAAAGCTACTGGTACGTTTTCTGATGAGTTGGGTTGTAGTAAGCATCGATGTTTTTGAAAATAATTTTACTGCCTGTGCCTTTTCAATTTGGAAAATAGGCGCAATATATCCCAAATTTGGGGAAATAAGGTAATGGTTGTTTTACTTAAAATAACTTTTCAGCTGTGGCTGGTGTTTTTTATATATGAGGTGATGTAAGAGCAAAGATTCTTTTATAAAAGGTTAAATACACAAGACCTGACTTAATAAAAAGAAATTCATTCAGAAAAGGTGGGAATATGAACAAAGAATTGTGGAAAATAATGATTTTGGGCACTTTCTGTCTGATATATTCGGCAGTATAATTAACAAAGAAATCACTGGTATTGTAAGGTATAACATTTATGATTCATGTCATTAAAAGATGGATAAACGTGGATGTGAGCCTGTCAAAATCACGTCCATTGTCTCAGATCACTTAGTGACAATACAGTGAAGATTCTCAGTATACAAAATGGCGGGCTAGCGTGTGTTCCAGTACATCGTCTATAAGTGAAACATCATCGTGTATTTTGTCCTGGTCATATCTACGTAAAAGATAGGTGCGTTTTATGTATGTCTACTGTCAGCTTACGCATTCTTTTTCACTATTAATGACAACACTGACGAGCCGAGAGATTTCATTTCATATAACTGTGTACTGAACAAATTGACGTTATTATTAGTTAGCGAGGTGCTGGTTTTGCATGACGTGAATCGTCGTCTGGTTTGTCTGAAGTGTGAAACAAATCTATAAAAATGAATACGCTTGTTTATATAGCACATATCATGAATACTTCCTACGAAGTTTAGTCGCGTAGCTCATGGTGAATTGACAATAGTTAATGAATCGTTCGATACGAAGAACTATATACCTATTCACTGAGGGCAAATGATGACGCACTTCTCCTAAATGAAATAATACTGTTGTAACAGCACATATGATAATTATTTCATTATACGAAATTGTACTTAATATGCTATGAACGCATGATATCAAAAAAAGTTCTGAGAACTCAGATACCAATATATATACAAGAACCAATGAGATGCAATCCGTACATCGTCCTTAATGTCACCGTCATTACCAACGATGCCCCAGCCAATGCATGCAATGAACCTGCTAGTTTAACAGCTGGGGAAGTCTATGGACTTTACTTGTCGTCTGCGTACTATTCAATCCACTTGCAATGCGTACTGAAAACACTTATTAAGTGGTGACTAAATATATTCTGCGAAATGAGTCATGTTAAAACATGGAAACACACTCAGCAACTCATACATTATATGTTCTCAGACGTGTTCCAGGAATTCTTAATGGATGTATATAATACATATAAGATAAAACATGTTTGAACGTGATGGAATAACATTGTCAGTATAAGACTTCAATGAAATGACTTGTCTAGCATTTACCAAATATTCGGAATTTTTAGCCGCCGCGTGATGCGCTTGTTTTGTCGTCTGCTCTGTTTACTCGCTAGAATATTCAGGGAAATGTGTATATTCTGGAAACAAAGTTTTGTACGCCCGACAAATAACAAACCGAGATTCTCTTGCATTAATTAACAGTTGGTTTTTCTTCCGGTCGTAGCAGTAATCTATTCAGGGCAAAATTCGAAAATATTCGGTGTGTTCCATCTGACTTTTATCATATTGCCGGCGGAAACACTAAATTGACTGGTTTCTATCGAACTATGACGTCAGAATTACTGAAAAGTTATGAAATGGACGGAAAGTGATCCGATCCAGTTCATTTCGTTATGAGACCGTCAGCACATTTGCATAGTATGAGAGTAGAAAATTCTTAGTTGTAATGTATGGATGACAAACCAATTCATCGCGAACATTTATCTTACTGAATGATAATACTTTATAAATGGAGACGTTAATGTATTTCTGTATCTGGATCGATGTAATATAGATATGATATACCGTTTATTTATCATTTATCTTCCTTTCGTCTGTCCGTCCTTTCGTCTGTATGTCTTAAGTACAGAAATTGACAGAAAAAATCATCTTTATTTCAAATCGTACCGTAATACATATCCTCACATGCCATCATCAAACATTCATTCCATGTAGCTAGGATATCTAGGTCATAGTTCGTATCCAACCTTTGGATGTATATTGGCGGAGTGATATATTCGTCAGAGCTGTGTGTTGTCAGGCGGAAGTTAATGGTGTATCAAATTGACAAATACCCGTAATCCCGAACGTAACGAATGCCAATTACGCTAATGAAAATCGTATGATATATAGATTATATACACACATGACTTAATATATTGGTAAACATACAACAGCCAACGTATTATAGAACTGACATAAGGGTAAAGATAGGTGATATATTGTCATCCTATTTTGAATACACACTTTAGACCGAGGAGACCCGATGCACTAAATTAGCTCTTAACTGTTTCCTCCTGAGTTTAACATAATAAACTGAAAAAATCAATTGTATTGTGTGCCTTAAGTAATTGCATCTCAAATAAAGAGTTGACACTGGTATTCACTGGCAGACACGCCATTGTATATGTAACTGTGGTTGAGTTTAACACCGATTAAGAGTGAGGTTAGCTAACTGTTAAATCGATTAAAACCCCCAGTATTTTTCTGACAGTTCCAAGGCAGTAATTCGATGTATGGTTATTATTTCGTTTTGTGTTTTGAATGTACCTTATATTACCCTTTCCCCTGTGTAATTATTTCACTTTATAGTGTTCAGGTTATTTTCTGCCCAGTTTCGGCCTATTGTTGCCAGCTGTCTTGACTTTTCCTGTGATATTTTCCATCAATTAATCCCCCTTCACTGTTTGTCCTCTTTGATTCTCCTAGTTATTCCTTATGGTATGCCATTACTTGAGCCTCTGTTCCCTAATGTATATACCCTTTAACCTCCTCAAGTGTCTTGAGTTTTATGGATTGTTGTTTTCCCGGAGGTCTGTGTGGCGTTACCTTTCGCGACTTATTCTCTCTCTTTCGACAATAGTTCAGTTATGTTCAGTGTTCATGTTACCAACTTGTACAAAGCTGTTTCTACCGCAAACAACTGACGTCTTCCCCTCATGGATCAGAGGTGGGGGACACATGACTTGGGATCTTCCCCTCGTGGATGAGAGGTGGGGGACACATGACTTGGGATCTTCCCCTCGTGGATCAGAGGTGGGGGACAAATGACTTGGGATGCATGTTCCACCGACAACATACGTTTTATCTAGGTTCGATCCTTACAAACATATTAAATGTTGTGTGATCTATTGACAGGGCTAATCGGACGGGCTCCTTGTATTTCTGAAACATAATATATGTATATACACGTTGTATAATATTTGGTCCATGCAATATTGCGTAGTTGTCAGTGCTTCCAATTTAAGTAATAGTGTAGTAAATCCATGTAACAACAGATACCTATATGCATGTACACATGTAACAACAGATACCTATATGCATGTACACATGTAACAACAGATACCTATATGCATGTACAATAGTTAGACTTGATATTAGTGACATAGAGCTACATTTAATGCATTGGATGGCCAGTTCGTCATGCTATCTGCCAATACTCAATGCAACACCGAACTATTAAATTTCAAATGCTCAATACTAAACTTCAAAATTTAATGTTTAACACCAAAACGCTTGATTTCAAATGTTCAATGCCCAATGCTAAACTTTAAATATTAAATGCCAAATGCTAAAGTTTAAATGTTAAATGCCAAACGCTAAACTTTAAATGTTATATGCCAAACGCTAAACTTTAAATGTTAAATGCCAAACGCTAAACTTTAAATGTTAAATTTAAATGCCATACGCTAAACTTTAAATGTTAAATGCCAAACGCTAAACTTCAAATGCTCTATGTTAAACGCTTCGGCTGAAATCTCAACTAACCCTTAACAAGATGAATACCTATGCCATACCCTGTTAAATGGCATATAACTATTACTAAATGATTGAAGTTAACCCAGACAGATAAATAAATGTCACGTTTATAGATTATACATTGGCCTACATCACCTATTTAATGAGTCTATCTGTTGAGAGCAATATCGCAATTAACATTGATGGAAATACCTAAATTAGTTAAGTTACGGATCAGTTCTCGAGTTTTTATTTTGTTATGAGCGACGAATTCGTCACCGTGAATGCAAAATCGATAGCATACCAGTCTGCTGCCGTCTAATGATTCTTGATGACGTCATAGCAACAGCATACGTTGTCTAGGATCACAATAAATACGTCTAGAAGACGAAAAAAACATTAATCTTATATCGAGATTTTATAGACTTAATTATACCTGTTATTTTGTTGAATTTATTTAATTACCCGAATATCAACTTGTTTGTCTCTTAAGCTTGCTATAATTAGTATTATCAGTGTAATATAACGGTTTTATTGATCTTTACAGTGTTTAAATACCCAAACGTGCATGTAAAACCATACACAGACGCTATTAGCAGTAACATTTTTATTACCGCGATTCGAATTTATATGCGTAAAATCACCATTTCTGTGTGTAAAGTGCGGATTTAATTTTATTACGTTTACCCTGATGGCGCACATGAAGAATTTGATCATTAAATAAACAACAGAAAACTGTTATTTAAAACAACGCCGAACAAACATTTCATTTGAAATTGTACCATTGAACAATCAGATAATTTGTGTATGGTTGCGACAGATACCTTAAATGGATTCATATAATGACAGGAAGTTGATACACTCAAAACCCACATAATAACAATGTGCACTGTAAACAAACCGTTCAAGTCCGATTTTCAGTTTCTGTTAGAATCAAACATGAAACACGGAAATTTGCTGGCATTTTATCGATTGAAGATGTCAGTCAAACAGATCAAGTTAAAAGCAAAATGTGACAGATTGGACATGTTATAGCATTAATTCTTAATGTCAACATTTTACTGTTAGCAGTACAGCAAAACCTTAATAATGCGACCTATTTGGACCCTGGTCTTATTATGGAGGTGGTCTTAATATTGAGGCTCATTAAAGAGCAAAATATTGAAATGGACTTGACCTAATTTTGCGGGATGGTCTTATTATTGAGGTGGTCTTTAATGGAGGTTTTACTGTAGATCTATGTATGATCCAACATTTCAGAAATTTTATATACATTACAGTGACCTCTTTTAAGACATCATGTTCCAATGCGTAATATCAAATTGTTATTAATGTACTTAGATTTCTTTGATATGGAGAACAATCCCTCTCACATTGGTACTTATGTCAGTATACTTCAAGCTTATGTCAGTATGTCTCCAGCTTTCGTCAAACCAGTCTTCTTTGACTTGAAATATAAGTTCATGAAAACACGAGTTTGAAACCGATCACACGTGAAACGTCTCGTAAAACTAGGCCCTGCGTTTCATTTAGTGACAGCTCAAAACTTGTATTAGGGAATTATTGCAGACTCCAAAATGTCATCGACACCTTTATTGAAGCATTAACGCTTTTGTGTTCCTATAAGAGAGGACTGAAACGATATCATCTTCAGTTTTAGCCTTTAACCTTAACTGTGATGTAATATTGTTGAGATTGTTCTGATTGTTCTGATTGGTCGCAATGCTAGTGTCCGTTTCCTTCGCAAATTCCAAATGACCACGATTACATGTACATTAGCACTGTTTCGTAGTTCAGCTTCTGTGTAGGCCTATAGCTTGTTGGTATAAATACTAATTTAATTGTAATATGAACTACATCGAAATAAATAATTATATAAAAAGACGACTAGGCTAGAATTTGGACAATGAGTGGCGAATTAAGGAACTTACCACATAGCAGAAACCTTTCGCAGCGCGATCTAGTTTTCTTTCAATATGAGCGCCGCTGTACGATTACCAACCTCTTCTTTAAGTGACGTCATTTCTAGAAAGTGTCACATGTGACGTCACCATGTCCTGACAGTAAGCAACATTTGCTTCATATGACAATATGAAAACAACGTGACCATATGGAGTAAATATCGTTTCCTGCTTGCAAAGAGTGACATCACATGTCGCGTTTTCATGAAACGACGTCACCTACAGAAGAGGTTGTTCATCTCACAGCAGTGCTCATATGGTAAGTGTCAAGTAGTAACGCATTAGTATATCTACATAGAGAGGTTTGGGCTTATACTAATGGATAGACCAATTTAAGCCATCTACAACCATGGAAATGGTTTCCATTCTACAGCCTAGGTAAGATCAGACAAATAAATACAAAATGACGGAAAAGTCACATGATTGGTTTCTATGAGGTCAGGACACAAGTAAGTTAGCGATTTCTTAGAAAAAATCTTAACCGAGATACCACACATGCTAGGAATCTGTCATAAACAGTATTTATCTCATTCAATGATTTTGATTACCGTACACGACCTTTGATTCACGACTGCGTTTTTGAAAGTTGTTATTTCAACTCCACAACATAAATTCTTTGATTTCCCACTTGATCAATCAGAAACTCTTAAAGTTCTGAGACAAAATCGATTCCATGAATCGAGTCGAGAAATGCGAAATTCAAAGACTCCAACAGCGTTTTCAAAATTATTTGATCGGAATGTCACTTCATTCAACAATTCAACACAAACATGTAATTCATTGAAAGAAATAAGATAGAACCAATAAATACACGCATTTAATCTGTACGACAATAACAAATGGTGAAATATATTATGAATAATTTGCACACATGGAATTTTCAATGAGTGAATGTCTAATGGTGTTATTTCGATGAAGGTTGACGTACTTTTGTCAGCCACTTAGCTCTGTTTTTCAATTAAACCGTTTGAACTTGATAGAAACAGCTTATAAGTTCACAAACCACTTTAGCACATCAATTTTTCAACATTGAATCATTTATGATAGTCGTATTACTTCGTTTGGTGAATTTTGGGTCTACTTCGTTGTGTGAACTTCGGATGTGGACGTTTTTAGCTGATTCCCTGCTTTCAGTATTTCATGTGTTTGAAAACGGGAACCAATTGATGTATGCCTCTCAAATTGCCACACTACTATAGACGGTACTTGAGCGGTACCGTCCTAACATGAAAGTTGTGTATCAATGTCTAGTGGTTATAGACACGGCTGAATCTGAGACTTCCTCAATGCCTAGTGGTTACACGGCTGAATCTGAGACTTCCTCAATGTCTAGTGGTTACACGGCTGAATCTGAGACTTCCTCAATGTCTAGTGGTTACACGGCTGAATCTGAGACTTCCTCAATGCCTAGTGGTTACACGGCTGAATCTGAGACTTCCTCAATGTCTAGTGGTTACACGGCTGAATCTGAGACTTCCTCAATGCCTAGTGGTTACACGGCTGAATCTGAGACTTCCTCAATGCCTAGTGGTTATAGACACGGCTGAATCTGAGACTTCCTCAATGCCTAGTGGTTATAGACACGGCTGAATCTGAGACTTCCTCAATGCCTAGTGGTTATAGACACGGCTGAATCTGAGACTTCCTCAATGCCTAGTGGTTATAGACACGGCTGAATCTGAGACTTCCTCAATGCCTAGTGGTTATAGACACGGCTGAATCTGAGACTTCCTCAATGCCTAGTGGTTACACGGCTGAATCTGAGACTTCCTCAATGCCTAGTGGTTACACGGCTGAATCTGAGACTTCCTCAATGCCTAGTGGTTACACGGCTGAATCTGAGACTTCCATCATACAGTGGTTACACGGTTGAATCTGAGACTTCCATCAATGCCTAGTGGTTACACGGCTGAATCTGAGACTTCCATCAATGCCTAGTGGTTATAGACACGGCTGAATCTGAGACTTCCATCGTGGTACAGTCAGGACTCCTCTTCTTACAATGTGTTGACATAAATTTGTTTTGAGTTAAATTTCTCATGTCTATTGCACACCTGGCACTGATCAATTAACCGACTGATCATTGATTGAAGAGATACGATTCAATGCTTGTGTACTTACTAGCTTTCTTCACTGTCTGGGTGTTTTGTGACCAGAAATATTTGATATTTTAAATGTAATACGATTCTCAAATGAGTTATGTGGCGAGATACAGGTTGAAATTTGTCTTGTGATCCAAGTTGAGATCTGTCGTGTGATCCAGGTTGAGATTTGTCGTGTGATCCAGGTCGGGATATGTCATGTGATCCAGGTTGAGATATGTCGTCTGATCCAGGTTGAGATTTGTCGTGTGATCCAGGTTGGGATATGTCGTGTGATCCAAGTTGAGATATGTCGTGTGATCCAGGTTGAGATTTGTCGTGTGATCCAGGTTGAGATAAGTCGTGTGATCCAGGTTGAGATCTGTCGTGTGATCCAGGTTGAGATCTGTCGTGTGATCCAGGTTGAGATATGTCGTGTGATCCAGGTTGAGATATGTCGTGTGATCCAGGTTGAGATATGTCGTGTGATCCAGGTTGAGATCTGTCGTGTGATCCAGGTTGAGATTTGTCGTGTGATCCAATTTGATATCTGGTGTGTGATCCAAGTTGAGATCTGTGGTGAGATCCAAGTTGAGATCTGTCGTGAGATCCGAGTTGAGATCTGCCGTGAGGCTTAGATTGAGTTCTCTAATGAGATCCAAGTTGAGATCTGTGATGAAACTGAGGCGTCCATATCATGAGATGGAATAAGAATTGTGCATCCATCTTTTACGAATTCAAACAAACTCGTTATTTTCCTGTTGAAAAAAAACACTACGAAGGTATCCTAATACTATCCAGCTACAAAATCAATGAGAAGTTCTGAATTCAAAACCCTCTCGATTTGCTATGTGATTTCGTGATACGAGAAAATTTTGATTTATTATGTTCAATTTATTCACGTTTGAAGTAGAGTCTGATTCAAATCTTGTTGAGAAATTACAAGTATGAAAATTTAACGTTTATTTGAACAATAAATTCGTTTCATAGAATTTGTTTCCGTTGTAAATATTTGACATTTTCAGGGAACGTGCAAGCACTATTTCGAACCATTTCTTCTGTATTTCACGTATTTTCCACGGATACCAATCAGGAAAATATGTTGTTTTTATATCGACATAAAATAACTATATATGTATGCGCTGTAAATTATCTTCCTACTGGACAGTATAATTGCATTGACAATGAACCAACGAAACTTCCTTACATTGCGGTAGTATTGTGCAATACATCAACTCATTAGATTAAAAGACGATTTATTTATTGTGAAAACCACGTGATTAATGTTTCCTGGACAACAGGAAACGATGGACGACGTTCATTTTCGGTATTATAAGTAGAAACGATTTAACATCTATGGTGGCACATTTCTGCCACCAGTTAACTTCTTAATCAACTACATAAGCATGTGGTTATCACGCTAAAGAAACTAGATAACTACTTAATAAACTAGATAATTATGTGGTTAATTAGATAAGTATCGTGATAAATGTTCATACCAGATAAATATCTTGTGGCAGAAATATGCAAGCATAGACATCAGCTAACAATACGGACATCTTGTAGCACAATGTACGAAGTATTGTGCCAAACGTATAATTACTAGACGAGAAATGTCAATGTAATCTTCAAAAACCATATATCATCTTTTCCTTAGAAGATCGAGATCTATACCCCATAATTTTCTGTCATTATTACATATCTCATCTTTCTTGCGTGTACCACTGTAAGCTGATTCAAGCAAAAATAGGTAAAGATATTTGTGTTTGAATGCGAGCCATACAGAGTAGTCCTAGTATAGAATACGAGCCATACAGAGTAGTCCTAGTATAGAATACGAGCCATACAGAGTAGTCCTAGTATAGAATACGAGCCATACAGAGTATTCCTAGTATAGAATACGAGCCATACAGAGTAGTCCTAGTATAGAATACGAGCCATACAGAGTAGTCCTAGTATAGAATACGAGCCATACAGAGTAGTCCTAGTATAGAATACGAGCCATACAGAGTATTCCTAGTATAGAATACGAGCCATACAGAGTAGTCCTAGTATAGAATACGAGCCATACAGAGTAGTCCTAGTATAGAATACGAGCCATACAGAGTAGTCCTAGTATAGAATGCGAGCCATACAGAGTATTCCTAGTATAGAATACGAGCCATACAGAGTATTCCTAGTATAGAATACGAGCCATACAGAGTATTCCTAGTATAGAATACGAGCCATACAGAGTAGTCCTAGTATAGAATACGAGCCATACAGAGTAGTCCTAGTATAGAATACGAGCCATACAGAGTATTCCTAGTATAGAATACGAGCCATACAGAGTATTCCTAGTATAGAATACGAGCCATACAGAGTAGTCCTAGTATAGAATACGAGCCATACAGAGTAGTCCTAGTATAGAATACGAGCCATACAGAGTAGTCCTAGTATAGAATACGAGCCATACAGAGTAGTCCTAGTATAGAATACGAGCCATACAGAGTAGTCCTAGTATAGAATACGAGCCATACAGAGTATTCCTAGTATAGAATACGAGCCATACAGAGTAGTCCTAGTATAGAATACGAGCCATACAGAGTAGTCCTAGTATAGAATACGAGCCATACAGAGTAGTCCTAGTATAGAATTTTGTGTGAGCTTCATTGTTTTTAATGTCTTGGAAAATAAGATTTTTATGTTTGAAATATTTCAACACAATCTTTTATGTTTAACTACAGTCGAACCTCTGGTTTATTTCGAATTATACGTCGTTACGAATAACCCATTTCATATCGGAATACATCGGGACCTGATATTCATTTCGGATGATACCGAGTATTCGGATAGAAAGTTGTCGAATAAACGATGTCCGACTGTATTTTCTTAATAATGACAGACACTTGTAGTTTCGGTTTCTCACAATAATTTTAGCCTCCAAGTTGCTGTATATTATCTCAGTTGTACACGTAAATGTCGTGTTTATGTGCCTAGGTTGTCCTTACTGATATGTGTTTATGTGCCTAGGTTGTCCTTACTGATATGTGTTTATGTGCCTAGGTTGTCCTTACTGATATGAGTTTATGTGCCCCTAGGTTGTCCTTACTGATATGTGTTTATGTGCCTAGATTGTCCTTACTGATATGTGTTTATGTGCCTAGGTTGTCCTTACTGATATGTGTTTATGTGCCTAGGTTGTCCTTACTGATATGTGTTTATGTGCCTAGGTTGTCCTTACTGATATGTGTTTATGATCTTGTTTTTTTTCATAGTCTTATTTTCTACCAAAATATGTCAAGTCAATTTCTCTAAGCAATTATAGTGCATACATTCTCACATAATATAGTGTCCACTTACTTTCATGATATAATTTCTTTCACGCACAATTCTACATACTACTGGTAAACAAACATTCTCTTTTTATGCTCGTTATGTATGGAAGTCTATCCCAGTAAATATACGTTGCATATCTAATCAGATACATTCAAAAATAATTATAGGAAATATTTAATGCTGAATCAATAATATTTCATTCTTGCCTACATGTTTCTTATGTGAGGAGTCTGTGGTTGTTTTCAGACCATCGTAACTTTTATAGCTTTTGACGATCTCATTTATCATTATAATTATGTTGTATGTATAAACCAGTGTATATATGCAGACGTCTTTTAATGTTGATTTTTTACATTGTAAAAAAGTTACACCTGAAGCTTATTGTGATATCTTCATGAAATAAATATATTACTATAAGTCATAATTTTTAGAAATGGCATGGCAATGCCTTTATAGTTCAAATAACACCCTTGTGTACAGAGGTGTATATCTACGCATATTCTTTGTTAATCTGTTTTTAAAGAAGTATTTTATTTCATATACGTGTACATGATGACCTCCCCAGAGGGGCCATCTCTTGACCACCTACAACCATTCTTCAGTAACATGGTCAATTTTTCCGGAAGTCAAATTTGACTACCAATTTAACCCCTCTTGTGCAATCACCTTTCAATAACAACCGGAATGAGTTTCTCCCAAGGTGTGTTGCTGTAGAGAGGCTGTACTGTATACATGTCGTCTTGGAGTATCTTGCTTTACTGACATACAATTACACTCCGTATAGCATCTTTTCTCCACAAATCCACTTTATTCTGAACAAATTGTAAGTAATTAAAAATCAATATTTTATACGCCTCAACCAAGAGACGACGAGGATGACATGTCATCTTCTCACGATTCCGCTAAGAACATTTTAATAACAGATCTTACCATGCAATCCGTTTATTTTCACACAACTAATCACATTAAGACATTTTCTCCAACATTTGAGAAGTGTTGGGAATTGTTTT
The DNA here is from genome assembly GCA_032209605.1 of Mactromeris polynyma. Lineage (NCBI taxonomy): Eukaryota > Metazoa > Mollusca > Bivalvia > Venerida > Mactridae > Mactromeris > Mactromeris polynyma. The sequence continues at coordinate 2,497,910 of JASFXZ010000002.1, read as the reverse complement.
GCTAGATCACAGTTCTCCAGCTTTCGTTCTGATTGGACAAAACGTCTATTGGTCTTCGTGTTATGGTTAGTTTCGTATTTTAATCCGAAGTGTTACGGGGGCCAGTTAACTTTCCGACCAGAGCTAAATAGTACTTCCGAAAGCGACTGACTATTTCCCTACTTGATTCGGAGGTTCATGAATATGTTTTTTTCCGCAAACGTTTTGAACATGTTTTAGATAATATGTAACATAATGACCAACTGATTTTTCGGTTATACGAATGATGTAACAGTAATGCTGGCTTCATTCGAAAATACAAACACAGCCGGACCTCGTGCATTCAAATATTTTAGTTCGAACAATACATAGTTGCGTAAAGCCAATTTCAATTTGACCTGCTAAAAAGATACATCGGGACCTGATATTTATTTCGGATGATAACAAGCATTCGGATAGAAGCTTGTCGAATAAAAGACTCTATCTGTTACCATTCCCAGCGTTATTTTGTGAAACACCTTGCTGTGATATTAGAATAAAATCTTATTAAAGTATACGGTATAAGGGCTTTTCCATACCTATACTATGGGGTGTTCATCAAGTTCCGAGTAATCTTTGTGTCAGATATCTTTCTAAAGCGTCTATTGTGTTTTTATTCAATATAATTCAACAATGTCTCTGTAATCGTTATATATTTGTTCAACTTTGCTTCAACTATAAAGAATAGTTTCGAATCGAGATTCCCTGGGTGGAGCATAGTTACATGCATGTCGTTCATTCCGTGGATGGAATGATCGCAGTATGTATTGCGTGTCTAGCAAACATTATCTGAATACATGCAGTTGTCACTTGGTGCACGTAGTATTATTTATATTTACCGAATCAATAATTATTACAAATTATATAGCGTCATATTTAATACCATTTGTAAATTAAACTGAATAGCAACATGATATTTAATACGATTTATATTTGTTTTGAAACGAAACCCATTTTTGAACAAACGTGTCCACTGCAAAGTGCTTCATGTTAAGGGCAATAGAGAAATTCCACGAAACAGCAACTATGATAAACAAAACTTGTATTTATTGTATTATACGACGTTGATGTCAGGGAAACGGACTGTTATTTACAATATTCCATGACGTATATTACAAAGACACCCTCCTGATGTTTGAATGGTAAAACATTTGAGGGCTGAACTCCTGACCAATATATCAATGGCTTCTTATCGTTAAGTACAGACCTTTGAATATAAGAGTTTGCTGAGGCATTCGGTTCTGAAGAAACGGATAGATTAACGCAAGACAAAATACTTCATCGTTGACCGAAGAAGGAGGAGACAGAGCGGGAATTCATGTCAGACCGATGGAAGGAGGAGACAGAGCGGGAATTCATGTCAGACCGATGGAAGGAGGAGACAGAGCGGGAATTCATGTCAGACCGATGGAAGGAGGAGACAGATCGGGAATTCATGTCAGACCGATGGAAGGAGGAGACAGAGCGGGAATTCATGTCAGACCGATGGAAGGAGGAGACAGAGCGGGAATTCATGTCAGACCGATGGTTTGTTACTGCACCGCGCTAATAAAAGTCAGCCCTGTCGACCTTTTAGTGGAAGAAAGGTTGTAATCAATACTTAGAAACAGCATCATGTATCTATTATTCACGACCTCATACAAACATACTGTCTATATTCATTATTGATAAGTTACGGATTTACAAGCCTAGCGTCGCGGGGAACGTGGTGGATAAACAATAATGTAACATACAAATGCCATATTAGATCTAAATAAAGGGCGAAGTTGCTGTGAAGTGAAAAGTTCCTAAGTATATCCCATTGTGTAAATTCGTTACGCAATTTGCAGTACCTAAATGTGATCATGAAATGAGGCGATTACTTCATGTATGCATGGACGATTCCGAGAAAAAAAGTAAATGATGCTACAGAAGGGAAAATAACCTAGACGCTTTAATTATGTTTGGTTATTGCGTAGCCATTGCCACAAAGAATAAAGAAGTCGAGCAGAAAATGCCATTTACCAGGACAAACAGATACAAATACACTTGCTATAGGAAGATGTTGCTTTGTGTGACAAGACACGTTCAGTTCTGTGATAATAACTCTGTAGAAAATGAAATATATTTCTTGTTCGACTGTGAACTTTACCGAAATTTAAGACGTTATAAGTTTAATAAATTATTTAGTACACTTATTTTCTTACCAGTTTAACAACGTTTAAATCATATCATGTTAACCATTTCTTGTACGAGCCTATAATTATGACCAGACGAAAAATTCTGTAGTCTTAAAATGTATGTCCATTAACTAAAAATTGTATTTATATTGTTTACTATTTAACATTGGTTTATTTAGTTTTACAGTTATTAATATAAATGATCGGTGATTAAGATACTATATTTATAAGGTGACTTATAGGCCCATTGGGTCGGGTGTTTGTATACTGTTTGTATTTATGTTTATACTGAGATGTCTATACAGTCATGTCACTATAATAACATATTTACTTACTTACTTACATTAAGTGCCGTATTGATTGATTAGAAGATTATTCAAACAGTTGAAGAGGAAAGATGTGACACGTGTGAGCATCATAAAGTTTGATACAGAATTTATTTCATATTCTAAATAATTAATGAATAACATTAATTTTATTGTGTACAAGAATATAGGCCTGTGTACGGACAATCATTCCTATAGAACATATGCTTCGTTCATACATATTCTTTATATCAGTCTCACCTGTGCACAGTACAACTTAATAAAAAAACACTATATTAACTACACAAAAGTACATTCTGAAAAGAATTATAAGAGACTATTATCATAATACACTATCACATTCGATTCAACAATATTAACAAGGTAAAAGTGAGGATCAGTGGATAATTGTATATTAAAAATGTAATAAAACAGAACGCAATACGATACTGAAGTACAAAAGGCCGCAATACGCATCTAAAAATAGTATTAGAAAAACAGCCTCGATCTGATCGAGAGTAAACTAATTAGCAGCTGATTCTCAGAATATGTAAAGTTTGCAACAGTAGAAGTAAGACATTATTCAAACATATAAAAGCTACGTCTAAAATATTAAACCAAGTTTGCATGTTATAAATTCGTTGTATTATGACTTGTCCAACAAGTCGCCTTTTTTGGTGCGCTGTGCTCGCGAATATATTTACATACAATGAAACCTCAATAATAAGACCACCGTTAGTTCAGAAGAAAGTCGGTCTTAGTTGTATTCTGGTCGGAATATCGAGTTAAACTGTAGAAGCAACGATAAAAACTGGTATATGAAAATATGGTCTTATTGATGAGGTGGGTTTTATTTTAAGGTGGTATTTACTAGAGGTTTGCTGTTTATACAAAACATGTAATTGATTTTACTCAAGTCAGAAACGTTCTATTAAGTACAATGGAACACGCTTATAACGCACTCGGTTATAACGAAAAATCGGATAGTACGTAGTAATTTTTATTCCCCGACCAAACTCTTGTATATTTCATTGTATAACAACACGGTTATAATGAATTTGGATATAACGTACTAATTTGTATCACTTCACTCACGTACAGTTCAAGAGTAAACAAGAAACAAGTCAAAAGTGATGGATGTTATAACAAAATTTGTAGTCTATCTATGTAATTATAACGAAATTTCGTTGTATGGAAATAACAAAGTTTGGATATAACGAAGTTAATCTCCAGTTATAAGCGTGTTCCACTGTAACATAAATAGATTGTAGACACTTAATGTTCTATGGAATATTGTGCATGCTAAAATGTGTTTTTCTGTAGAGTGCTGATAGTTGAAACAGCCTCGAGTTAGGAATTAACTTGACATTAGATAAAAATACAAACAATGTACGTCTAAATCTGATTCTGCTTGAGTTGATTGATTGAATACAGCTTGTTGAATGTTGTTAACCAGTTTGATACTATTATCATGACCGTACCTGCTGATTGTGACTGTCTGGGTCTTTGTGCAAACAATGCTTGATAAACAGAAGGCATATTGCAAATATTTGCATATTGTTATCAGTTAATCAAATTGTGATAACGACGTAAGCGATGTAACATTTATATATCGATCTATAGTTGATATTTTCCACAACTAGAAGCATTCGGAGCCTTAATGTCAACTTTGTCCTCACCATTATTTCATTATAACTTAACATACAAAGGCTTTCCATCGCTTGGTATAATTGACGGCTATACCTCAAAGGCATTTTTTCATTCACATCAATATATTCCCATCTATGTTTTTTCCAGTATGTATACATAGAAATATCGTGGTTTACGTTTCAAGTATATATGACTCAATCCAGAAAGTACATGATTTAATGAGAATACAGTTGGTGACAATATTTGACTGTTATCAGGGGCGTACCTGGACGATTTTGAAGTGTACGCCAAGTGTTAGCATAGTAGGTGCGAAACAAGCAGCAACGCTGCGAGTGGGGGTATATGTGGGAGGGAATTAGGAGGCAAATGGTGCGTTTACATGCTGTATAATTACTGCGGAAGAATAAGGTAAATTACAGTGTCAAACAACTGATATATTCGGGCGAATTTGCCCATAATCCCATCCCCCTCAGCCTTCAGTTTTTATTGCATTTTTTGGAACTTTTATTTTTTCACTTTTTCTGACGAATTGTACGCATTGCCATTCACAAACACAATTTCTTAACCTTAATCAATAATGAAACGAAAATAGTTTGCCAATGTTTTTATTATTGTTTGAACAATGATTAACTCATAGTAACAATAAAACGATAATAACATTCGGTACAGTTTAAAAGTTTATTTTCATTTCTCCGTTCATGAAAAACATGATAACATGAGTACATGATATACAAAATACTAATACAATGGTAAAGAGGCAGTTACAATAAGAAAATGAATGCATCATGCACAAGAAATGCAATTGTAGAATGCACGATAAACAAATATTCCGGGGGAATTCTTAATTTGTTTAAAACATGTATACAAGAAAAATATGATATTTTCGGATGTTTTAAGTCATGCATTTATTTAAATTTACAAATAATTTCTTTACAACTTGGAGCCCAATTAAAATAGTTGCGTTTTTAATGGCATGAGGTATACAAGCATAGCACACAAGGGAAACTTTGCCTCGAACACCAGCAACAATGACATTTTCATTTCCAAAACACTACAAGAGAACCATAGAACGCCATATATCATCTATTACTGAACATCGAGATGAACTCGGAGTAGGCAGCCATAGAGTCACTGAGAGTGACTGGCAAACTTAGAGTTGATTTATATAACTTTTACATGTCTTCTATTGTCTTTCGACAGGAAATTAATGCTCTGAACATTACGTAAGATAACAAAAACATGTTAAGAGTTGAAAAAAAATGAGAGGAAATTATTAGCAATGTGTTGTACATGTATACCGTCAAATCTGTGATCAGCGCCCACCTCTGTATAATGACCGCAAGTATGATATACGTATGCCATGTAAGACCAGATTTTCATTTCTGAAAAACAATTTAACATTAATTCCAGAGGCAGGCTTCTATTATACATTATATACCCGAGCATGTACATCATTCAGGAAAATGAAAAAACGGCTAAAAAAGCGATGAAAAAATGAAGTTTCGAAAGTTACAATCCCATTAAGCACCAACAGGCTACACGGCTGACTCATCACATCAAAATCGGTACAGTTTACCACTGGAAACCGTTAGAGTGCTTTGGTTTTATACAGGTGTACATTTTAGGCTTGCAAGTTGCCATTCAAAGGCGAAACTCGTGATTATGTGTGCGTCATGTGTCATTTTTTCGGCACAGCCGTACTTACATGTTTTTGCTTTTTGCTTATCAGTGGTGTGTAAACCAATCAAATCTTACGTTTACCACCAAGGCAATTTCTATTCAACCGAACAACGTTTGTAACCTTGACGCGGATTGGTTAATTTTTTGATATAGGGTACGTTACCTTAACGAAATCCACTGAATTTCGGTGAATTACCAAAATCCATTTTGGATCTGGATTGACCATGCACTCGTAACATCTCGGCATTTTTTATGTTGCACAACAAATCTTAACCTTCAAATTGCGTCGACCATCTTTTTTGAAGATATTTCTTGTTTTCTTTAGTTATCTATGTAAATATTTGCATGTCAACTTGTGTGTTTGGAGTGGCTATGTGCTTTGTAGGTGGCATTCCTTGCTCGGCTTCTATGTTTGCTTTCGTTAGGCTCAGGTAATCAGGGTATCAGAACAATTTTACTGAAACCATTTGTCAACAGAAACCATAATATCTGCCTATAAAAGGGTCTATATGAGCGCCGCAGTACGATTTCCAACCACATGTGACGTCACCATGTACTGACAGTAAGCAATATTTGCCCCATATGGCAATATGAAAACGAAATGAATTATGGAGTTAATATTGTTTCCTGCTTGCAAATAGTGACATCACATGATGCGTTTTCTTGAAATGACCTCACTTAAAGAAGAGGTTGTAAAGCCAATAGCAGCGCTCATATGGATTTAGGTGTGATTATAAAATATCGTACAATTCATCGAGTTATCGTTTCTTAATCGATATTGATATACATGTACATGTATGTAATAGATATAAGAACGAAAACTGTCCAGTATCTTAAATAATGACAAACAGTTAAATATGTTACATATTTGAGAGTTTGAGGCTTATATGTTACTTAAATTACTTTTTTCTTCCCATCAAGTGCATGTCCCACTCTGTGGCATCGACGCACTGCTCGTTCCCTACCGAATAATATGTTCGACTAACGGTTCAATATGAAGCTTTACACACTAAGTATTGGACCTTATATTGTACGGATCTGAGTGAAATACCGGACTGATAACCGATACATAAGCATGACGTCACAGCTGTAATTTAAGGAAACATTTAACATCTTGTTTGTCAATTGTTGGTGATTCATGTATAGAAATCGGAATCTAATAAAGTGGTTATTGTCCTGCCTGTAATTGTGTGGAGATGTTTGTCATCATTCATTAAATCAGATTTCAGCACTGAAATTAGTTTTTATGCGGGGGGATAAGTTCTATTTTCATCGACAGCTGCTTGAAATAACCATGACGTCATTGCAAGCTCGTGATTGCACGTTTTCCACTTAAATATTCGCGAGAATGCTGGTTTTATCATCTCAGTACCCGAGTACGTATCGTTAACTTGTTATTCAAATAAGCTCTTCAAATGGAGGCGCTTTCCGTATTTGTTGAAAATGAATTGATTATGCAACTCAACATACTGTAAGTAGAGACTAGAGATTGCTAATTGATTTCAAACTTAGTAACAATGCGTATTAAACTGTTCACATTTCTGACGCTTTTGTCTCAAATAACGATTGTCTTACCGACCAGAAATACTCTAAAACGCCACCATATTAATCAATAGTCATTTCATAACCTACTGGTTGATTATCCGTTTTCAATACATTTAGTGCAATAATTTCCGGTATAATAAAACAAATATATCGTACTTGAACTAGACCACGCCCCTTTCTTATTGCACGTGTCATGTGGTAACTTCTGTTCGATAGAAATAATAACAGGTATATACAAGTTATCAGGGAACGATCCAGGATTTGGTCTTGAGGGGAGGAACCTTTAAGTCATTATTTGGTTTTGTTCAAGCCTTATAAAACGGCAATGACTGTGTATAGAATATAATGCTACAATAAACCAGAATCGCTTATTTGAAAATCTGCCATTTCCCCCTGGCCCCGCTAGTGGTTAGTGCATATATTTGCCAACATCAAGCCAAAGTTACGAGTATTAATTCATCTCTGAAGTAATTAATAATTCAATGAGGTTTGTTACCGTCCACACATATGGAACGTATTGCTCTCAGTTTAGTAAGGAAACCAATGAAATCAATCATCAATCAGTTGCTGGCTTGTATATTTTGAAATAGATTTTCTATAAGCTAAGCTATAGATGCACTAATACAGTCGGTTACAAACGCTCCAGGAATCGATGTTATTATAGAAACATCAGTATTTGTTCAAATAAGTTTATAGTTAAGTGATCACAATATCATATTCACGAGAAACGTAAAACGCACAATTTCGGAAATTGATTTACATAGAACCGTCTGGTTTATAATCCAAATTCAACAATTTATTCATATGGGCCCGTATTCATAAAGCTCCTAAGATTTGAAGTAAGGCAATTCCATATTTTTATAAAATCTCTTTAGAATAGCACTGAAGAATTTTTCCAATATTGAAGGAAAATTCTATAAAATCTAAAGAAAATTGATAAATCAAAGGGAAATTTATAGAACTAAGAAAAAATTATAAAACTAAGGGAAATTTATAAAACTAAGAAAAAATTATAAAACTACGGGGAATTTATAAAACTAAGGAAAATTATGAAACTTAGGGAAATTTATAAAACTAAGGGAAATTTTCTCCTTAGGAACTTAATGAATACGGGCCCAGTTCGGTATGACGCATGATTGAAACACGATTGAACATTTCGCTATTCGCTTAACAGTTCAATCACCTCAAATCAAAACATTCTTTTTATGTCATAAATAATCGCCAGATGCTCACTGGAATCACGAAGTAATAGCTATCTGTTGATTTTGATGTTAAATACAACCTCACAGTTTACAGTTGCAGACATTCTGATTAAAGCATTTGACTGCAGGTTCATTGTTAGTTGTAGTCTGGACTTGATGAAGAAATTACTGACAGAACATTGACAATAAAAATAATCAATTTTATATCATATTATACAAAATTATCTGCTATATTTGCTAAGCATTTAATGGCTAGGGTCGAACGAACCTTGGGACGAGTCTGTTGCGATGAAGTGCCTGTAGGAACGACCCTTTTTCTGAAACTGCACACTTTCATTGTAACAATTCATAAGATTGGATCGAGTGCCTTGTAAACAAAATTGGTTATACAATATAATAGATTGTTGATGATTCGATACAAACTTTAGGGGGTGCGAGGTTTCTTTTAAACAAATATCTATCAATATAAACCAAATATTTATTTCTATTTCCTTTGCTGTGTAGGCATAATGTAATGTTCAGTGATGTCGCTCTACAACATATCCATTTTCATCATTTCTGCTGGTCAAATATAACACATGAAAAGTGCTGTTTAAACTCAAATTCGCTATTGCTTTCATTATCGTGTTTACCTAATTATAGATTATAGGGGTGTTGTATACAAAATATTCATCCGTTCATAATTGACAATATTATCTTAACAACCTTACCACCCTATACCCAATATAATGGATACATCGATAATGAAAGCCTTATCAAATTGGGTTTATACGAGAATCTCGTTATTGTTGGGGAACTATATATGTCGTTTTGTTTACGTGTGTGTACAGTGTACACGGACCGACGTCATCCACTGATTGAGGTTTGATAATAATCAAGTCAGAGTGGTCGGTGTTTTGTCAAGCATGTGCGTACCACCATAACCAATGTGACTTGTGTATACCTTCTCCACACGGATGCTGACTGTTTAATCATAATACAAAAGACACTATCATAGGATTACTAGTAGAAAGATCGATACATGGATAGCTAAATACGTTTCTCGACAGATCGTTGACCAGAAGCATTTTCATGTACTTTACAGATCAACAAGTTAATCCCCTTGAAGCATTCAAACCATTGATCGAATTGTTAATTGTCGTACTTAATAATCTTATTTTTGATGAACGCATGCCAGTAGTGAATACTCCTTTATTGAATGGTATTTTTTAGGCGCAGTCGTACTAACATGGTTTTGCTATTTGCGTATCAATGTTGTGTAAACCAATCAAATCTTACGTTAACCACCAAGGCAAATTTTCTTCACCCGAAAAACGTTTGTAACATTGACGCGGATTGGTTAACCTTTCGATAAAGGGTACGATATCCATTTTGATCTGGAGTGACCAGCAATCGAAACATCTCGGCATTGTTTTTATGTTGCACAACAAATTTTAACCTTCTTTGTACCGTTGAATAACATCATTCTTTTGTACATCAGCGATAATATTTGTGTATATCTTTTTTCAGAATGTTTCAATCGTCTGATGATACAAAGATATTATTCGACAAATTCCGACAAATAGACACAGAAGACGGTCTCCGAATCAATGAAAACCTTGAAAAACATGGTACAAAAGTGTTAGAAGTCATCGATGAAGTTATTAACAATATAGATAATGTAGATGATGTTTTGGAACTTCTAAAAGTGACTGGATCAATGCATAAAAATTTCTCTGGATTTTCCCCAGCAATGTTTTGGGTGAGTATAGTTATACCATTTAACCTCTAATGTGCAGTTTTCCTGGATAAATATCAAAAATGATCTCCCTTGAGTATCGACTTTGTTTAAGCCGTTTCATCTAAGTTGGGTTGCCTCCCTTCTACTCGAAAATAACACCTGTCAAACTGTTAAGTAATCAATAAAAATAAGGCTTATTGGACACGAGAAGTTCGGATAAAAAAGGTTTTCAAATTTGAATTCCTCCAGTTATAAATTCTTGAAATAAAAAGTTTCTTGACTCTAAGTCGACCATAACGGTGCTGAGAGCCACCGATTTCTGTGTTAAGCGATAGTGAAGAATAAATAATGAGCTACTTGGAATTTTATCAGAAAATAGTTTTAGTTATTTGTCAATCTGACTGTTTCATGTAAGTCATTCGTAGGATGGTACAACTCTTTATAAATCAACAAGTATGTAAATCAGTCGCCTGGCATATTTCAGTTTGTAACTTGACAGCTCGACTGTCGATTTCCACTTCACTACAGTCGCCTGGCATATTTCAGTTTGTAACTTGACAGCTCGACTGTCGATCTCCACTTCACTACAGTCGCCTGGCATATTTCAGTTTGTAACTTGACAGCTCGACTGTCGATCTCCACTTCACTACAATCGCCTGGCATATTTCAGTTTGTAACTTGACAGCTCGACTGTCGATCTCCACTTCACTACAGTCGCCTGGCATATTTCAGTTTGTAACTTGACAGCTCGACTGTCGATCTCCACTTCACTACAGTCGCCTGGCATATTTCAGTTTGTAACTTGACAGCTCGACTGTCGATCTCAACTTCACTACAATCGCCTGGCATATTTCAGTTTGTAACTTGACAGCTCGACTGTCGATCTCCACTTCACTATAGTCGCCTGGCATATTTCAGTTTGTAACTTGACAGCTCGACTGTCGATCTCAACTTCACTACAGTCGCCTGGCATATTTCAGTTTGTTACTTGACAGCTCGACTGTCGATCTCCACTTCACTACAGTCGCCTGGCATAGTTCAGTTTGTAACTTGACAGCTCGACTGTCGATCTCCACTTCACTATAGTCGGACATCGTTCATTCGAATTAGTCAGGTCCGAAATTTCATCTCGATTAATACATGGTTTCTAATAGTCAATATCAATTTGACGTGCCTAAAAAGATACGAAGCGATAGGGCTGATAGCCGTAACTGAACGCAGACCAGATAAGTGCTGGATGGAAACCCAAAATCATTGACTAGATCATCTAACTGTGGACATAACTGAAAAACTGCCTTGCGTTCAGGTACGGCGAACGGAAGCCCGCTCAGTGTTCAGGACCGAACAAGTGTATTGATCGCCTCGTTTTTATTCTGGTTCCCAGTCTCAAAGACAGTAAAGGCAGGGAACCAGCCATGTGTTAATTTTGCAATTTGGTTCCCCGTGTGCAGTCATTGTGATACGGTGGGTCAGGGATACAAAACAAAACGTGAGCGACTGATAGCCATAACTGAACGCAGTGTTGGGCTCAAATATTCGCGTGCTACCTCCGAGTTACGATAGCGAATGATAGCGAATGTTTTTCGCTAACACACCGGTCAATAGCAAAACTCGCGCTGTTTCGTAACCTTTCCGACTGTTCGCCTTTACTGAACGCAAGGCTGATAAAACTACGCTTAAAACCTGACAAAAGCAACAGCAACAGTAGAAACAATTGTAAAAGTGATTCATCTCTTCTCATCAGAGTCGTATAATATGTTTGCCTTAACTACGTAAAGGTTGTCAGTTTGCTAGAACCCATTCTGGTGACTTCGTGTGCATAAAGTTATTATTTCCGCTTAATTGCGACTTTGGGTCGAGGGAAGCTTAAGTCGTCTGCGTCGAGAATCTCATTTATAAACTTTAAGTCGGTTTGATGATGTAGTCGGTTATTAGTTCTGAAATTATTTCCATAAAAGTGTATGTTATTATATCGTTGCCATGGTTACTGTTAGTTTTTAATGTCTGAGTACGAACATTTACGTCAAGAATCTGAAAAACGTAAAAACGCTCTATGGTTGATATGCTGATAATATCATTTTGCTATGAATTAGCTTCTATTTGCGTGTATTGACTTGACTATCCCTGTATCATAATCCAGACAACAGCTTGGACTCCAAATGATAAGGTTTCTTGAAAAAAATTTTTTTACGCAAATGACGTATAATAATACGCTCGTAAAAACGTCTGCGTAAACCGTCTTTTTATCGATGATAAACTACGCAATTTTTTTAGGAATTTGCCTAACTAGCCTGTAATTAATACCACATCTACAGAAGATGAACGCCAACTATTTTATCATTTGTAGAGCTTATTTTAAATTCATTAGGACCTCGTTCATTCGAATTCATCGGGTCCGAAATTTATTTCTAATAATACATGGTTTTGAATTGCCCATTTCAATTCGATGTACCTAAGAAGATACATCGGAACCTGATCTTTATATCGGATTATGCCAAGTATTCGGATAGAAGGTTGTCGAATAAACGAGGTCCGACTGTGATCAATGCTTTTAAATGGACGTCATATCTCTTTCTTGGATCAACCTTGAGCAGACACACAGACGGTAGCTTTAACGCAGTATAACTTTTATGTACTAAATGTTTGAAAAAAACTTTTTAACTGATTTGATAAGGAATGGCATTCTCGCCGATAAAAATATGTTTATTTCGCTGAATGTGGCGTATTTCGCTGAATGTGGCGTATTTCGCTGAACGTGGCGTATTTCGCTGAATGTGGCGTATTTCGCTGATTTTGGCGTATTTCGCTGAATGTGGCGTATTTCGCTGGGAAGGTAAAACTCGGAACAGAAATAGTCGCAGGTCGATCCATGAATTATATTTATCTTGTTGTGACGGTACTGCCGCTGTAGTATGAATAACGTGCTGTCCTCGTACGGTGTTCGCGTTAAATATGTCCCCGTCATGTCAGCAAAATACAGACATGTCATATTATGTGTGGTGTTGTTTCTCGTAATATACTGTAAGCGTTATCAACTCAGACAGGCTGCTGATTGTGGCTGTAAATATTCTCAGCTTCGCATTAAGCGGAACTCATCTGCAAATATAGAAACGTGGAGGTTTGCTGTGTTATGGGGGCTTAAAACCGGGATAATTGAAGATAGCTTCGTACCAATTTGATTATATTTGTATTGCAAGCTCTCGTATAACAGTATGAGTGGTTGAATAAATTCTCATTAAGGTATAGTACAACACTAGACAGCCCGTTTTACATGAAAGCTATCAATTTGTCTTGGATTGAACTATTCCCCGGTCAACAGTATGAACTGTTTCCCCCTGGCGCTACGAAGTCATTGGAATTTCCAAATTTTATTTTTAGACGGCAAATCATTAACGTTCGGTCGTTACGTATTCAATTCGCGATTTTGATCAGGTAATAAAACATTTATTTCATGGCTATTTGGGTAACAGTCAAAACTGTTGTCCCTTGGTGTCAGGGATGACATTCTGAACTGTTGCCCTCGGCCTAAAATCAATCGGTCCAGTGACTTCAGGTAAACAGGCAAAGTATTATATAATGTAATATGGTCAAATCCCTCCATATAAAACAAGACAAACTGAAAGTTGAACTAGATTGCGATCATTGAGACTTGATCTTTCTTCTGGATTTATATTGTTCACAAAGGCTGGATGTTTTAAATAGCATTCGAAGGCTTTGTGCAAATACCTGGTAACAATCAGAAACTGATAAAGTACTACATAGTTTATCAAAAAGGTAGAATATCTCATCCGGTTGGTATATGTACGCGTACTGTGCAGGTTGTTATTGTGTGATAACGTTTAACAACAAACGGTCTAGATAGACAGGTGAGGTTTGAGCAGTTGTAAAATCGAGTAAAACCCAACACATTTCGTGCCTGTACCAAATCAGGCGATCTGGACCATGTATTGTTCTTTGTTGTTCCTTAGTTTCCTTTAGCCATAATGAATACATGATTCTCATCAATGCTGCAAAGGTGCCGTAAGTGGTACATGCATACACACACTAAGATATAATTTTTATTATTATATATATATGCAACAACTATACATCAAGTTTGATGTCAATACACCCACACATAGCGAATATATTAAGTGGAAACTGATTTTTAAATTTCAAGTGACCTTGACCTTGGACGGAACAAACCCAAAAGCAATCCCAAGCGAGCTCTCCACATGTTCTTACTATACACCAAGTTTGATGTCAATATGATCATCGAAACTCAAGTTATTCACCGGAAACCAAATTGCTATTTTTAGTAACGGTGTTCTTGACCTATGATGGAACGAGTCCAAAACTAATCCCAAGCGAGCTCTCCATATATTCTTACTATTGGATGCAATACAGTACAATTGTGTACCATGTTCGTAGCGAATCAGCCAAAGAGTAAATAATTTGTTTTAGAAAAAATGTCTGACAATCAGAAGCCCTAGTGGCCATTTTGGAATTTGAGTGGGTCTGTGTGACACAATATTTGAGGACAATAATCCAATAAACAAATCTTACAAATTTGATTCAAATTGCCCAAGCGATTTTGGAAATGTAAACGTTTACGACAATGCTGTCACAGTTGGCAACAGATGGTACGTGATGGCAATAGGTAACTCGGTTCAGGTGAGCAAAAAACATGGACTTCAGCTTACACTTAAATATTCAAGCAGATTTTTCTGAAAAAGTGTTACTAAATCAATAATCTACTAATAAAAGACATGTACATTGATACAGAAAAAAACTTGTACTTACATGTGCACTATAATACTTAATTCAACAAAAACATTGTTCCATTCTTACATATACACATATATGTATAATTGCATATGCAGCGCTAAACAGAAAAATGAAGCCTTAATGAGGTTCATATTAATGTGAAGAACATTACTGAGATATTGCAATATACGTAATAATATTTCAATTGGGATAGTGATGTGTCGAAAGTATTCATAATTTCAAATCAGTAAAATAAACATATCAAACCAAATCAAATAGAAACAAACAGCTAGATATAACACTGGAAGACTGAGACAAAACATAAATATTGCAAAAGCACATTAACACAATAATCCTAAGACTAGATATCTTGCAAACTATATATAAGAGTTCACTGCGCTTGTAAGTGCATGTGACACTTATTTAAGGTTTTCACAAGGCAACAATATGAAGCTCTAAATCTTCGTCTTATATATCAGATTATCTGGGATCATCTGCTTCACCTTTCCTACAGGTACCGCAACTACTTTGTCATCTGTTGTTAAGAAGGAGAACTCATCTTCTTCCTGACATACACTTTCCACCTCATCAATTACTTCTTCTACTGGAGATTCCGTTTTCTGTTAAAATATAATAGTATAGGTTTATAATTATTGTTAGGGTATTAATGAAACATATTTAAGAAATATCTGAACAATGTTTGCTATATTTAGGTGTTGAACCTTTCATCTAGTGTTGAAGCTCTTTCTGATGAAGTGGGAATGAGTGACCGAATCATGCTTATGATATAAATGTTTTATTAATTGATCTTGCTGCCGCATATCGACCCTTTGACGGCTTGTCATTCTTTAATTGTGTATTTCTTCACTTTTCTGCTTTAACAATGGATTTAGTTACATGTTTATTGTAACCATTATATATTGATGTCTCTATGTAAAATATAATGGTATTAAAAAGCAGTAGCCAATAACTATTTATTTCAAAAGAATCAGTTGAGAGCTGCTAAAATTATCAAACTAAAACTATCTGAATGGACAAAAAAAACTTTATGCCTTTTTTGACAATATAAAAGCTGTACAGTATATTCAGATTTTTTTTTGTAATATTTTATTTAAGCTTAACATGCGACAGGATTGCAATACTTTGAACTTGCTATTTAAATTTTTATAGTAAAATTTCAATGTAGCATTTCTTATAATTGCAATAATTAGTCTCAGAATGTGTCTGTTGTTCAAGACACTACAAAATGCACATTATCTGATTATACAGTAGGAGAACCATGTGACATACCGTGATTAAGGTATTGGATGTTGTTGAAAGGGAAAATTAATTTCTGTAGGTGTTTGTAAGACTTGTCTATTATGGCGCAAATGTGGGAATGAAACCTTTCAACCTGGAGACTCATGATAAGGCCACCTTACATTTGTTGGTTGCATCTTCAAAATATATTGTTTTTATTTTGACATTCTCTGTACCTCACATACAGTTTCTTCTTGCAATAAAAGGTAAATTAATAAAATACTGCCATAAACTTTCCAATAGATGATAATGAATTTTGCTTTTCATCTCAAATAATGTTTTAGAACAGGCATTCAATTTGCTGATCGTGTATATATCTGAAGATATCAATTTGAATTTGTCATGAGACAATTATCTTAATTTAGATTCTCCATATAGGCCTATCTTCAGTGTTTTCCCTGGACTTTTAAAATTGAGGGTCATTGCACTTTCATAATGATACTATGTCTTTGCTGTACGTAATTTCAAGTCGCGAAAACTGGGTCAAATTCGTTCCGATATTAATAAACAAAGTGTAAGTAATGTTCTAATGATCTTTAACAAAGGCAAGATTGGAGTTGAAACTGACCATTTCCGACTGAATCTCTTGTTTATCTTCTATCTTGGTGGATTTCAAAAATTGCTGCTTACTGTTTTGTGTAAACTTACAACTCGATTTAGATAAAGTAAAACCAGCAGCAATTCAGGAAGTCTGCAAAACGACTAATTTAAACATTTTATGCGGTCCAGGTAACTATAAGAAGTGTCCACAAAAGAAGATAATAGATAATAGATAAATTATCGATAGCACTTTTGCAAAAAACTGTCAATGAATTCATTTAATAAAAACATGTTGTGAAAACAGGTTAAATTAAGCATCCCTGATAAGGACCGTATATTCTGCATATTGGTCGTCGTTTTAACAAAATTCTTGGCTGCACTATTGGCTGCTGGCTTGTTTTTATTCTCGATTTACACACACGGAGAAAAAGCGCTCTATATGACTACGCTTGTTTATGTTTGTTCAAATAATCGGGAAAGGCCGATTAACATCATATTAAGATTTGTTTGATTTTCATACACTTTTGATGCGTTTTATTTGAAAGACTAAGTACATATTGACAATAAAATGAAAAAAATCAGGACTATTTATACGCGCGCACGAATACAAAAATAGTTAACTGTTAACAGGAAGCCATTTGATACGCAATAGTTGATACGACGTTAGCCCGGCTAAAAATGGGTGTTTTGAGTAAGTAATTATTGAAACAATCTGTGTCCTTCATCCTGTCTGATCTCAGTTAAATGAAAAAAATTATATTTACGTTTTTTCTGGTCAAATTATTTTATTCTCTAATTAGCTCTAATTATCCATATGAACGATTTAATCACGTGAGCAAGAAACAAATTATTGCATGTTCAAGTATGACAGAAAGCAACATTATAAGATGAGTGTAACCCTGTATTTGATTTAAACCGAGTTTGTGCTGCAGGATATAAGACTAATTGACTTAGTATCTTGATTACTTTCCTATTACAATCGGATTTCCATGAAATTCATCAAGAATAAAAGTTTGAATATAAGATTATGTTTGATGTTTATCAATCTTGAAACATTGGGGAATTCATTTAGCTTTGTTTCCGCAGACAAATAAAATGATAGTTAGAAACGAGAAGGCGGTGGTGTTTTTTATTGAGACTGACAAGGATATGAACTGCCTTTAAGTCGAATATCGAAGCGACATTGTTGTTCATTTAGAAATACCACAGAGACCCATTACTGTCCACAAAATAGAAAGAATCCATGAGCAAAAAAAAACAATTTAAAGAGGATTGTCGCAAGATTTTGACGTGTTTTATTTGAGTTAAAAACTCATCACATCTTTGATATACATTGCAACCTCTCCAGAGCAGCTCTGTCTGGAAAAAATAATCCCCCTATTAACAACATAATCAATTTTCCCATATCAAAAACTTAACGTACTGCCAATTTAACCTCTCTATCGCAACAACTTCTCGACAGCAGTCAAAATGTACATCTCTCATAAGGTAATACTCTGGATAGGTAATCGTATTCATTGATTGTTTCGGACAGGATTGTTACAGTCGGACCTCGTTTATTCGACAACCTTCTATCCGGATACTGGTATAATCCGAAATAAATATCATACCCTGATGTATCTTCTTATGCACGTCGAATTCGGAAATGGACTATTCGAAACCATGTATTATTTGCAATAAAATCTGTCTGTATGTCTACAATATTCTACTTAATGTCAGGCGAACAAGAAAACATGTTGAAAGCTATACTTTAATAGTCGGAAGCTATAGATTATTTGGGGTTCTTAAAACGCTACATATACAATAGCTTGTTTTCTGATAACCACATGTAAGGAAATAAATAACGATTCAGCATCTCTCTAGAGATATAGCACGGGCTACTACAAAGATTATCAGAAAACTTGAATGACATAATATCAGTAGCTAACCTCTTATCTTACAATGATATGTGCTCTATATAAGTAACACTCATTCAGAGTATCGATTCAATTGTCTTGCTAGTTTTCATATCTTCTGGGATGTTATTATATAAATGGTGTTTGTGTATCTGACAAGCCATTTCTCGACGTAGTTAATAAACAAAAAGGAATGAAATTGCATTAATTTGATATAGCACAGCAGTAAAACAAAGTACAGTAAAATCACACTTAAAGGCCACCTCAATAATAAGACCACTTCAAAATTAAGAACACATTTTTCATATCAATGTTCACTAACTTGCTCTTTATTCAACCTCAATATTAAAACCACCTCAATAAGAAGACCAGATTTCAATGGTCCCGAGGTAGGTCTTATTTTGTTTCTGTTCACTTAGAGTTTACGTCGTTTTATCCAACAATTTTAAGTCATATACAGCGGCCAGTTGACCTAACCAGTTTTACTGGAATTAATTATCAACCAGTTCTAACTTTCTCTTCCGCAAGCAACTGACAACTTCTCCACATGTGGAGTACAATGGCCGTAGCCACTGTCACGGACATAACTTCCCAACCCGGGAATCGAACCCGATTCTTTCGGGTGACAGTCTAGCGCTATACCAACTAAGCTAGCGGGACGTGCTATGATTGTTTTTATATAAATGGTTGAGGGTGTAGTGCCGCATATAGGCCGTGTCGCATATAGTTCGTGACGAGGAGAAATATATGCGGCGAAAAGGTATGGTCATGCCGCCTATAGCTATTTTATATCTTGTCCTATTGAAAGCCACCATCATCATCATCATCATCTGTTCTAATTCAAAGAAAACAATGTTTCCTCAAACTGTCATATACACATTCAAAAAGAATATGACTGTGTGTCACCTGACATATATTCTCCACATCAGACAGTTAACCGAAAACAATACGCTAAAATAAAATAAATAGTTCAAACTCATTTAGTTCGTGCGCGGACTATATTCGGCCCGGACTATATGCGGCACGGACTATATGCGGCCCGGACTATATGCGGCACGGACTATATATGACACTACAGAGGGAACGGTGTCATTTGTTATAAATGTGCTAAACATTTCCCCTTGTATTTCGATGAATAAACGGGACACTAGTGTAACTGGGTAATATAATGAAGTGGATTGACCAGTATTGCGTTGAACCGTCGATTAGTTTATTAATGAAGTCAGGCATTTGTCAGTCTAGAACAGCGTTCATGAACGATCTAATGGCAGATATACATCACAGACTGGATATGTCTTGAAAGAAGGTCAACGCTAGGAATATCTGTATATCCCTAGACATATATATCAAAAAGTAGCAAAGATTTTACGTTTTAATTCATGTTGTCTCCGCTATGGGATCAGTCGAAAACCGTGAAACTATCGGAATTAGGTGAAGATTCTTTTTAACGCTCCAACTCCCTAAATATGTTCACACTTCTCATAAATCATTACATGTATGTTTTGTCAAAATCAGATTCGGTCTCCAGAACATTGTTTGCGTGACGAATAAGAGAATAAATTATTGCGGACTAGACAAATAAAACATCGTTTTTGTCCTTTGGGGAAATGAAAGAATAATATTATCGACAATTCTAGTGTCTAGAACAGAGACTGTGTTGTCCTAAGATAAGGATGGGTGAAAAACCGGAACTAAATTAATGAGCAACGTGGGAACGAATGTTCTGAGGGGAATTCAATCTACGATAACTTTGTTTCCTTTGTTTATGTACAATTATATGTATATTCAACGCAATCATTATCGTCTGTCTTAAACAATATTTATAAATCAAACATGTGATTTGAATGGCTTTTGTTAATGGTTAAAATCTGGGGCAACATAACAGAAACATCTTATCCTTAAACTTTACTTTCCCCAAGTGGTTTATTTAACATACAGGCTATTATACGGTCAAATCAAGAGTGGTAAATGAATAGTATTAATATGCTGTTGTCATAAGCATTAAAAAGCGTAACAGTTTTAATGCGGTTTTGGAATTACATCCATTTGAAGTTTTGAACTTAAGTAAAAATATTTATGATTCACTTAATATGCTTCTTTAATACGGGCCCAGATCTGGTATAAACGCATCCATTTTTATATAGCAATTTTTAAACACGTCGAGTGACCTCGTTTTATTACAAGTCAAATGAGTTTTATAGCGGGGTCCTTTATGTTTTACTGTCATTCTGTGGAGTTTACCTTAATATACAATATGCCAGTGATAACGTGATTCTGAACAAACTGTATAGGAGGCGTCCACTTTATGAAGAACTTGCATTTTGCACATGTTCCATTTACATTTGACCAGAGGTGCGTTTTTAGAGGTATGGAAAATAGAATTCTACATAGCGCTACGTAGGGAAAGTAGTGGTGTCGTTTCTTAAACGTAGAAAAAGTAGTCCCTATATTTAGGTAAGTAGAATGGTCTGTCAGTGCCAGGTTGGAGGTATTCTCAACTAATTTTCAATTCACTAGATCTATATTTAAAACATAACTTGTGAATAACACGATGTTGTTGGGGGAATACTACATGTACTTTGTAAAATAGTTCCATGTAAAGCGTATTATTCACAAATATATCTATAAATAGATTGTTGATGAGTCGATACAAAACTGTGTGTTCAATGTTTCTTCATAATATAATTATATGTATCATTATAAAGCAAATATTTAGTGTTGTTTCCTTTTCACTAGGAATAGTGCAGTGCTGAGCTAAGCTTTACAAAATATCCACTTCACCGTGTTTAATGGGCTTATAAATCACGTGTTAATAATCGGTTTGCCAATTTACTTTAAATGGAACCGTCCCACGTTTGCGCGGGAACCAGTATATCGTTGGGGCGCACTAGAAGGCGTGTATCCAGGCATACGCATGTAAGCCAATGCGTACAATTCGTCAGAAAAGGTGGAAGAATAAAAGTTCAAAAAATACAATAAAAACTGAAGGTTGAGGGGGAATGGGGTTATCAGTTGTTTGACACTGTAACTTACCTTATTCTTCCGCAGTAATTATATTTTAATATGCCACATTAACTCTGAAATATAGCTTGAAAACGCACTATTTGCCTCCTAATTTTCCTTGGGGGCCCTCCCACACCTACCCCCACACGCAGCGTTGCTGCTAATTTCACACCTATGATGCTCACACTTCGCGTACACTTCAAACTCGTCCATGTACACCCCTGACTATTATAGATTGAGTTTAACAGTGATGTTTTACTTGCTCTATCGTAATTATACAGGTGTTACCTAGATGTACTAGCTGTGAAAAATAGTTCGATTCTTAAGGCAATTTGGGTTATTTTATGTGGAAAAAACCCATACGCCATGCCAGTGGTAATCTAAACATAACGCTTTACTATGAAAGTCAGGTATTCCTGTTAATTACTCTGCTATATCTGTGAAAGATAATCATCTAAAGAGTTAATAATGCTATCATTCGAGTGTCTGTTTTATTGAATCCATTAATATTTCAGATGTGATATTAAACAGCGGGATATATATTTCATATCTTTAACAGAAATACTTAACATCATTAAAACGCATCCAAATATTGTGCAAATAGATAAAAGTGACATTACAAAGATTGTGCATATAGATAAAGTGACATTGCAAATATTGTGCAAATAGATAAAAGTGACATTACAAACATTGTGTATATAGATAAAGTGACATTACAAACATTATGTATATAGATAAAGTGACAATACAAACATTGTGCATATATATACAGTGACATTACAAACAGTGTGCATATAGATAAAGTGACATTACAAACAGTGTGCATATAGATAAAGTGACATTGCAAACAGTGTGCATATAGATAAAGTGACAATACAAACATTGTGCATATAGATAAAGTGACAATACAAACATTGTGCATATAGATAAAGTGACAATACAAACATTGTGCATATAGATAAAGTGACAATACAAACATTGTGTATATAGATAAAGTGACAATACAAACATTGTGCATATAGATAAAGTGACAATACAAACAGTGTGCATATAGATAAAGTGACAATACAAACATTGTGCATATAGATAAAGTGACAATACAAACATTGTGCATATAGATAAAGTGACAATACAAACATTGTGCATATAGATAAAGTGACATTACAAACATTGTGCATATAGATAAAGTGACAATACAAACATTGTGCATATAGATAAAGTGACATTACAAACATTGTGCATATAGATAAAGTGACAATACAAACATTGTGCATATAGATAAAGTGACATTACAAACATTGTGCATATAGATAAAGTGACAATACAAACATTGTGCAAGTAGATAAAGTGACATTACAAACATTGTGCATATAGATAAAGTGACATTACAAACATTGTGTATATAGATAAAAGTGACATTACAAACATTGTGCATATAGATAAAGTGACATTACAAACATTGTGCATATAGATAAAGTGACATTACAAACATTGTGCATATAGATAAAGTGACATTACAAACATTGTGCATATAGATAAAGTGACATTACAAACATTGTGCATAAAGATAAAATGACAATACAAACAGTGTGTATATAGATAAAGTGACAATACAAACATTGTGCATATAGATAAAGTGACATTACAAACATTGTGCATATAGATAAAGTGACATTACAAACATTGTGTATATAGATAAAGTGACATTACAAACAGTGTGCATATAGATAAAGTGACATTACAAAGATTGTGCATATAGATAAAGTGACATTACAAAGATTGTGCATATAGATAAAGTGACATTACAAACATTGTGCATATAGATAAAGTGACATTACAAACAGTGTGTATATAGATAAAGTGACATTACAAACATTGTGCATATAGATAAAGTGACATTACAAACATTGTGCATATAGATAAAGTGACATTACAAACATTGTGCATAAAGATAAAGTGACATTACAAACAGTGTGTATATAGATAAAGTGACATTACAAACATTGTGCATATATATAAAGTGACATTACAAAGATTGTGCATATATATAAAGTGACATTACAAAGATTGTGCATATATATAAAGTGACATTACAAAGATTGTGCATATATATAAAGTGACATTACAAAGATTGTGCATATATATAAAGTGACATTACAAAGATTGTGCATATATATAAAAGTGACATTACAAAGATTGTGCATATATATAAAGTGACATTACAAAGATTGTGCATATATATAAAGTGAAAATACAAACATTGTGCACATAGATAAAGTGACAATACAAACATTGTGCATATAGATAAAGTGACATTACAAACATTGTGCATATAGATAAAGTGACATTACAAACATTGTGCATATAGATAAAGTGACATTACAAACAGTGTGTATATAGATAAAGTGACATTGCAAACATTGTGCATATAGATAAAGTGACATTACAAAGATTGTGCATATATATAAAGTGACATTACAAAGATTGTGCATATATATAAAGTGAAAATACAAACATTGTGCACATAGATAAAGTGACAATACAAACATTGTGCATATAGATAAAGTGACAATACAAACATTGTGCATAAAGATAAAGTGACAATACAAACATTGTGCATAAAGATAAAGTGACATTACAAACATTGTGCATATAGATAAAGTGACATTACAAACATTGTGCATATAGATAAAGTGACATTACAAACAGTGTGCATATAGATAAAGTGACAATACAAACATTGTGCATATAGATAAAGTGACAATACAAACATTGTGTATATAGATAAAGTGACATTACAAACAGTGTGTATATAGATAAAGTGACATTGCAAACATTGTGCATATAGATAAAGTGACATTACAAAGGTAAAACTATTCTTCATTTCGCAAAAATAATTTCATAAAATCAATCAATAGGCCTAATAAAAATTAACACATAGATAATTGTAGCACGCTTTTGACAGTTGGTATGACAAAATGACGCTTGTTCAAATAGTTGCGCTTTTAATGGCGTCAAGTATATGTATAGCAATCAATTCGTGGCCATAGCTTACTGAATGTTTCGAGGTTTATTACATCCAGTTATAGAATCTGTTTCACTTGTGTGTCGTTAATTAATGTTGTTGAAGATAATTAATTAATTGTGCAAAAATGAAAACGCTTGATGATGCCAAGTGAGACCTCTCAGGCTTCCAGGAATACACAGAGTCGCATGGCTATACATCACTCTTAAGAAAGACGCCGCTTTGGTTAGAGATTAAACAATAATGTCACTCAGAACTGAGCAGCATTAATTTATTAATATTTGGATTTAAGTTTAACACTTAACATCCAATGTATACAATTTACAAAATAATACTACATGTATTGATATACTCTATGAGAGGAAGTACATGTACATTTATACATACTACAAAACCGAACGAAATATTACAATACACATGACAAACGACAGTGATGCAATATGAATAAACATGACAAACAGCATTATATAACATCCAATAATAAAATATTATTAAAGCACATAAATTACCAAAACAAACAAAATGTTGCAATATATTTCACTAATTGTGTATTAGTAAAGATAAGGTAATCAAGTTTGGTTACACTGACCCAAAATGAAATCTTTACATCGATTTCAAAAGTATATATTTTGTTCATACATGTATATTCGGGGTTAATTTTTGTTTCATTGAAGCTTCAATATCAATGTGTTTATGTAATTTACTGGGAAAAATCAGACAATGCATATTTTTTTATGAACAATTAAGTGGAGAGGGGTCGAAATGAAAATTCCAGAAAAATATAAATTATCACACAACATTTGGAGAAAAGAAAGTACTGACTGAGTGATTTTATAAAAAGCATCAGTAACCAGTGTGACCGCCATTTTTACGAATGCATTGGAGATACGTCGCCTCATTTAAGTTACGTAACGTTGTATGACCGCGTTTGGCATACGGTGCCATTCTTACACAAGTGCATTTCGGAGGTCATTTATGGTATCAATTTGATGCTCGGACCTGGCTCTCAGATCCAATTCATCCCATATGTGTTCTCTTGGATTCAAGTCTGGGGATACAGCGGGCCAAGGCAAGACGTTAACATTATTTTGAGCAAGGAATGGTATAGTTGTACGCGCCTTGTGAGGCGTTGCATTGTCATGCTGGAAAGTGCCAGGTCCGTTATTTTGCATGAATGGTATCATTGTATTGTTTAAACATTGATATAACCTTGAGCATTGAGATTTCCTTGGATAATGACCAGATCAGTTTTCAGATTCCCCACCATCCCACACCAGACCATAATACTGCCACCACCAAGTCTGATTCTCTCCTGAATACAACAATCTGCAAGTATTTCATTTCTACTGCGATAGATGCGCATTCTGCCATCTGCATGGCTGACAGTAAACCGTGACTCATCGCTTAAAGTATCGATTACCACTGGTTGCGCGTGAAATGCAAATGACGTCGTGCCCATAACGAGCTGTCTAAATCTGTCCAGTATATGGACAATTACCATTGACCCCGCCCGGAGGACACCAATAGCCTGGTTTCTCTGATCTTCAGAAAGACGTGGCATCACTAAATGCAATTGCTTTTCAAAACAAATACAATATGTTTTATCTGTGCTAAGCAGCAAATGATGTCAGTGTAACACCTGTAAGTGAAACCAATGTTGCTGCGCACGTGCAAAGTAAGGAAAACGTTTTTTCCTGTTTGGACGCATGAATATACCGGCGATTTTTAAAACAATTGCATAATCGTTATCCGCAATTAAATCGTGATAAACATGTGTAACACTTACAACATCATATAAACTAACAAAACAAATATTCAAAAAAATAAAGTGTAAAGTGTTCATTTTGGGTCAGTGTAGTACGGAGAATTGTTTTTTTTGTCTCCTTCTATTAGTTACAGTTAGGATACATATATAAACAAAGTAAGTATAACTTCCAAAAAATGATATAACTTACATACATGGAGTTCAGTGTCCGCCAAGTGTGAGCATCGTAGGGGCCAAAGAAAATTAGGAGGCAAATGGTGCGTTTTCATGCTTCTTTCAGTGTTAATATGGCATTTTATTTGTCATTAGCATACTACTTAAAATTACAGAGCCAAACTACATATATTCGGGCGAATTTGCCCATAACCCCCCCCCCCTCAGCCTTCAGTTTTTATTGCATTTTATTGGCGTACGTGCGTATACCTGGATACGCGCCTGTCAGAGATATTCTATGGAAATAGTGTAATAGCGCTATATTTGCGAGGTTGACACCTCAGTAAAAACATCACCTATGTGCGTTCAGTATATCATCTATGTCGTGTACACTGTACAGTAAATATGCAACATGAATTTCCCTAGGTAGGCCTACAAGGGAGTCCATTTCACAAGCATCTGGTTCTGTCTAATAAGCATACACACCAAACAAACCAAACCGTTCTGAAATATGGTAACATCCCAAACGTGCAAATAGTATTTTGAAGAGCTTGTAATTAAGCAGTATGTGATTATAACAGAAATACATCTATACGCGACAGACAGGAGTACAGTCCCCTTGCTTGCCAAGGGTTCGTTCACCACCGTGCATGATAGTACTGGTATAGCATACACAGCGGACAGATAATGATAATACAGATAAATGCATCTTTACCAGTTTACAGAAAGTACATACAAATACATTTCCTATACATAACAATTACAGGAAGTCTTACAAAAATAACCAAGGTCATAGATCTACTCACATAAGGATGAGGTCCCTACAACCTCAACAGGTACAATTACTTATTATAACATTTCCTGTCCACACAAACACACACTTCCGTCATTAATGGTGCCTATTGCATGCTGTAATGTTAGAAACAATATACAATATAACGAGTGCCAGCGATATTTTCTGACAGCCACAAAAGAAAGTTGAAAGACATTGAGCACGAAAGCGCGTAAAGAAATTAGAAGCAATAATCGACCAAGATAAACCATTGAAAAATTGTTTTAAGAAATACCTACATAGTTTCACATATGTATACAACCTGACCTTCCAATGACATTTAGTGATAGCCGCCAAAAATGCCACGACAGCAGCATCTTATATACATGAGAAGTGGAGCCCCCAAGCGGCGTCCGTGCTATCACCTGGGAGAAATACCCGTACAAATCGTACTAGAAAACACCGGGACTTAAGGTTAAAATTCACTAAAAGTGAACCCTGCCACAATAGACTAGTTCGTTTGACTTGTTTGATGTTTGTAAAAATATTTAATCATGTGTTAAGGTTGTTCCCCTCCTAGTTTTTTTATCATTATTGTTTTCGTGATAATGATTTGATAAATAATATGAATAACTATGCTTAGACTCATGGGAATCATTAAAAACTACTTCCAAAAGCCATTATCTACTTTTTAATAGAATCTGTATATACATCTAAGATGATTTTTGACGATAACTGATTATTTTCTGAGCGATTATTGTTCTATTATAAGTGTTCAACACACTCAATCAATGTTTATACAAGAGCTAATGTATTGTGGATGTTTGATACTACGAGCCGTTAAATATTCTTTAAATATTCGATGTTTTGACGTAAATACTGACGGGAAAATTTCTTTAAGTCCGTTAAAGTAAATCCCTGAGGAATTTTGCTAAGGTTCAATATATTCATTTATTTGCAAACAGAACAAATCTAATGCACCAACATTTGCAATTCAATTGAAACAATTACCAAATGTCAAAAACGTCAGCTTTTGCATAATGAAGTATTAATGTATTTTGCAACCACGGCACTTTCAAAGACCGCGAACTTGTTCTGAATGTCAAATTTCCTTTGTTTTTCCTGGTTGTCGCAAATTATAGCGGGCGAAAAATAGCACGACCGAGTACAGGCAATAAGGTCGATTGCATTACCTAGCACTTTGCTAATGAGCTACGGAATTTGCCGATGAGTTCCGGTCTATATTAGATCAAACGCGCATGCGTCGTTGTTACAATGAATATGGCGTCGTTCGACACGGACGCTTGTTAATAGTAAAATGTCGTAATATTTCTGACCAGAAGTAAATATCTTTGGTATAATAGGTTGCGCTCAGAACAAATATAACTACACATGAATTGTAAACTGTATGAATTTTAGAAATGGATGGTGAGTCTCGAAAAAAGTTTCTCCACTAAGAACGCATTTAGGATACTTGCACTTTATTCAAAGAAGTAACACGCCAATCATTTTAACTACATGTAGCAAGAAACACGCTGTTATATGCCATTGTATACTATTTTCAGTGACAATAAAAGGATTCATAAAAGTAAATTCAGCAGTTAAATTACCAATTAGATGTACTTATTAGTCTGAGCATTAATATTAACTACTTAGTTTTACCATTAAGCTTTACCAGTTCGGTCTAGCAGTAAGATTTACCAGTTAGATTACCAGTTGGATTTACCGTAAAGAGTTACCATTAAGACTACCTGCTAGATTTACCAGTCAAATTTGAAATGAAGATTTGTCAGTCAGATCTACAATTAAGACTACTCGGTTTGATTTACGATATAGATTTACCAGCAAGATTCAATAGTGGATTTACCAGTTTTTACCATCATGGTATTTACCAGTTAAATTTACCAGTAAATATATCATTAATATTTACCAGTAGATCCATCATAAGGATTTACCACAAATGAGTGACTTAGAAATAATTATTAGATGTACTTATTTTTAAAGCATTCAGAAACGAAATCATCAAACAATAATTATTAATAACTCAAAAATAATACTTGCTATAAAGTCAGAAAAAAACAGTGCATTGTACATTTAGTCTTTTTTATACTTCGATGACGATTGACACGCTATAAGCAATGTTTGCCTAATTTTCACTGTAAAAAGTTGTCGGCTGATCGTGGAAGAAGACATCTGCACTGGCTATCACTATTAGGGACAGTGTTTCATTCCTTAATGCCAACACCAATACACCAATGCTATTTTTGTTTTTCTTTCACGTCTGTATTTCTATATATAAATGCAACGTATGATACATAAATAGAACTCTGTGAATATAGTATTAAACAGTGCAGAGATTACAGATCACAGGAGGCAATTATATGGTTCGCATTACATTGTTACTTATTCTGTTAGCAGACGACTCGTGTGTGCATGTACGGAACATAATACGTACAATAAATGGACCAGAAGTTAAAAACCTGAGTTTGGAGACCAGACTTAGAATTCAAGCCTCTGATTGGTTGGTTTTGAGCACAGTTAAGATTGGCCAATGGTAGGGCTGCATTTTGTGGAATGGTGTCTAAACTGTTTGTCAGTTTGAGCCCAGAAATAAAAGCTGACTTATTTGTACTATTTCACAAAGTGTCTAGAAAAGATATGTAATGGATAAATGTGATTGCAGTAAGCCAGACATTTGTGGCTACGATACAGGAAGCTGGTCGACGCAAGCCTGTCACAGCCTTGGTTAACGTTGCATACCATATTGTCATAAGCTGGTGAACATTCTCGTAAATACAATACGTTGGGTTAGCACTTGCGACTGGAATATAAGTACACCGGCAACTTTTTCAGAATGGCCCTCTGTGGAGTTTAGCAACATCCTCTCTTTAACTACATCACACATTTTCTATAGTAAACTATGTAGTGCAAAAGCCGAATTCTGTAGCTCCCAAATAGAGTCCGATCACGAACTTCACAATACCTAAAACCTGGCGCGTGTACTGGTTGGTAGCAAGCAGTCATTGAGAATGACTGGTATATGTTGTAAGAACTTGTTACACAATCGATGTTAAATAAATAGTTAAAAACTGATGTTTGGTTAACTATATGTGTTGATGTGCGAATATATGGAGAACTATATCTAATGTTTCTATATCAGTATGCTGCTAGGGTTTTTCGAAAACCATACACAAATTAAATCAAGTTTCTAGGTTCCAACTCTAATTCTAAATTGTTATAATAAAATACCAGCTGTTGTTTGCCGTCACTAAAACGTTGTACGGCTAGATTTACGGTTATGGATAGTTTAATCATGTGTTCAGTATGCCACAAGCATCTGTTATAGCAAACAAGTGATAAACGAGTTTATAACTCTTCTGCAACAGATTGCGAACAAAGCACAATGACAGGTTGTCCAATGACAAAAGTGAACGGCTTAAGTTTGGTGTGATTTCGATATTTGAGAACCAAACTGTCAGACTGGAACCCATCAAATTCACAGCTACCTCACCGAATATCACACTTTGGAAGAGGCAAGTTCTGGCTGACTAGTCCAAAAACCTCTTAACAACAGCCAACATGTAGCTGTTCAATATAAAGATTATCAAAAAATAACATGAGATACAATACATATGATATATTTGCAAACCCTTTCTGTAAATCTGAAACTTCACTTTAGGACTGTGAGTTCGATCCAATACTTTCAAAACTAGCGGAAATACCTTGAACTCTCAAAACTTCCAATTCGAAAGTCGAACAATCCATTGCGCGAACAATTTTTCATAGGAAGATCGATGCTATTTATAATAAATATTTTGTCTATTATTCATTTTCACTTTCTGAATATATCTCCAAACGGAGATACCTCTTGCTGTGTTGTCCAATGCTAGCAATCATACAGGCACATTTCATAGCGGTGTCTTCATTGTAACGATGTTTCAATGGGTCCCTATTTCATGTCTTCCTATTTAATCTTGAAATCAGTATATTGTTTTGAGATTTCAAAAGTTCTCTGTCTACTACAAGCATTTCTAAGAACTATTTTCCTGATTTTACGAATGCGTTTTTATAATTCACTTATACTTGGTCGCTTCAGTGGTAGTTTCTTTAATATTAGGTGCAAACATTTCATGTAAAATGTCTAATCTCAGACCATACACAAGGAGAGTGTTGATTGTAAGACAAGTATCTATCATGCTGTCCTTTTATTTTCAGAGAATTGAAGATCCGTTCCTGAAAGCTGTGATGTTGACACTGGGTGACAGGTATACCGACAACATGGATGTCATCTATAGACTGCTTATTAAATTTATTCTTGAAAACCTAGACAAAGCTCTCAAGGAAGCGTTAGCAACATCTAGTGGTGCAAATACAACGTGATATGGCAGGATAGTTATAATTATGTGGAATAAAGTTTTATTGCGTATGAGGACAGATTCGCTATTCGCTGACACCATTTGACGAGTGTTGGAAATTGGAATGCTTACTTTGATGGGCTTGGAACGACTGCATGGATAATCAAACAGTAAAGTGTGTCTATGATTTGGCAGAATCGCTTTATATGCTTATTTGGAACAAGGATTATCCAGTGGCTTTTGTGTTAGGTTTTCATTGCTGATGTACATAACATTATTTGGGAAACTATGTCCAGGATATTACGTCGTAACTTATCTACTTGAATATTGCTGTTCAAGTTTTCAATCGACATCGATTCAAATGCACGGTGATGCCTGTCATATTGTAATTCTACCAATAACTGCTAGAATTAATACTGAGAAATGATTTATTTGTCGTCTGCTTATTGTTAGACGTGTTTATAGATAGGGGATAGAGTCTTATAGTATTATGTTCTGGTTTTGTGTTAAGTTTTTAGCATATCATTTATTTATATAAGCAGCTGTAGAAACAAAAACAATCTGCAACGCTTACTGTCTGTAAATCTGTTCAATATCACCATAAATGTCATATCAAGTTACTCAATTGTCAACATCGACTGTTGGTACTATTCGTACACACAAAAAATTGAACCTAGCTCTGGTCTCACGAAAGATCTCAAGCAAGATCTGGATTAAACGCAACCTTACTACTTTGTCATAGAATGCAAGACCAACCAAGAATCTTTGATTCACACTAGATTGGAGCATTCTTTGTCAAGCGTTGTTGCAAATTGATGAAAGGATAAATACGAAACTAATGCTTTGCGACCATTTCTGTTTCCGTCGCACAGGAGACGTAGGCCTTGTCATCTTGGTTGTCGTGGTACTCGAAAGGATTCTCGGAGTGATGAGTTTCGACAAAACTGACGAGAGGTCGTTTTCGACTCGATTATCTTTTATATTTTATAAGACAGTTCGATATGGTTTGATTTTATTCATGATTCAATGTTTACTAATGTTTCATACATTTCTTTTATAAACTGGTGATAGCTTAGGAGCGTTTATTATCGGTTCGAAAGGATTCATTCGCTGTTCTGTCGGGATTTGTAAAATCTGCTTTAGGTTTGTATCAAGCCATTGCCGACTAAAGCAGATAATCAACGTCTAGTTTTTATATAAATATTTAATTATTTATAACCACTGTGGCCATATCACGTGACTTCTGTGTTAACGTACACACGCATTTTGTTTTATTTCTGCCTGTGATATGGTTGTACCTTAATCATTTATTTACTACTTGTCGAATTTGGACCTGGTTGCGAGAATGACGCGCAAAGTACACAGCTGAAAGTCACGTGGTTAGGTGGGTATTGTGTGATACAGAAGTCACGTGGGTTGGACACCCTGTTAATGCAATTTAATGAACAATTACTGATGCATTTTTTAACTACATGTACATGCTTTTGCAAACATATGCTTTGATTGTTTATTATGGGTGCTTGTTGAAGGAGCATTACATGTACCCATACATTGTATTAAACTGACACTGTTTGCGTAATATTTTTTTAATATTCCTCTCATTTTTTCATGAAAAATATCATCAATGCTGCGTGTCTTCTTACAATTAGGAAACAAAATGAACCGTCCATTGAATAAAATATCCGCATGTTGCATCCACGAATGTGTTCGGAACACCTCGAACAAAATTGTTGACATAGATAAGGATATTGACCGAGAAGTTCCGAGTACCACTAACGTGATACATTCCATTCGGTATATTTCCAAACAAGAAAAGATCAAATCGGCTTTAACCGCTACACACAAACATGTTCCAATTAAGGCCATTCATATGTTTGCCATCATAAAATGATCCTTTAATTACCCCCAGTCAATAGTCTGTTGTCGTAGGATCTATGTATTACCGATGCTCTGCTGCTTTTCAAAACAAGTTAATTAGAGAGCCAGATACGGATCATAGTCCACGAGTATGTGGTTTTCGAGCGCGGGTGAATAGTAATTTACGTGGATAACGGATACAACCAGGGACGTATATATGTTATAGTGTGTTCCAGATACAACAGATGTTTTAACAATGCGCAAATATGAGATATCTAGTACATGTGGCGTGTTTCTATGACAATGTAATTCAAAATGTTAGTTTGACGGTAGAATAGTCTTCAGCTATATCAGTCATATACAACTTTTGTGAAACGCATTATGTGTTTACCAAAAGTCATTGTACATGTACATACATATTGTCTAATACATAGTTCCCACATCTATAATATCTATCTCCCTTGTTCTTAACTGTCGGCCATTTTGGTAGGCAAAACTGATAAGCCCTTATAGGAGTAATTTCCAAATATGTGATAATTGAGAAAATACCAAGATAATTTGCATGTGACAACCACTTTTTCTTCAACTTACAGAGCCAAATGCCCACATGAGCATAACGTTAACAGTATATCCCCATAACTTTTAAGGAAATTTGCCTATCAAAATGGACGACAATTCAGAACAAGGGAGGTAAATATTGTAGATGTGGGAACTATCTGTACGTGTAGTTGCTTTAGAAATTTATCAAATAAGTTCAATGATTTGAGCCTGTTCATGATATTGAATAAAATTCTTACGGTCATGTCAAGCACTGAAAATTCACGCTGTAAGAAACTCACAGGTACTCGGCGCGTGGTTACGTTTTCAAAATGGGTGTCATTGTATCTAGGTAATTTTTTATCCATGCGCCGAGTACCTGTGGAGAAACTCATATATAACATGTATGTGAAACGAAATTGAGTTTTTGTTGAGATGTTAGACTTCAAATTTTATATTTTGCTTTAGAATTATATTTACATTACATATTAAGGGAACTATTTTTTTGCATGTCCCGAAATGACGGCTTCCGAGCCGCGCACCTGATAGCACTGCCCCTGTTGCCAGATAGCGTCATGATTCTGACGCTACACCGGGTCACAGAGTGTGATTGAGTTATTTCCAGGCATGGAAAAAAGTATTTTCCATTTATCATGTTCAACAAAAAATGTACCATTGTGTAGTGATGGGCCGACGATCGGCGACAATCGAATAATCTTCGGCGTGAGTTTTTGCGATCGCAATCGGCGAATTCAATTTTCTTCCTTTATTGATAAATTACAATTTGTATGTTGTAAAAAGCAACAGTTATACCCATTATTTTGCCTGTTGTATGGCACACTTCTAAATAATTGTCCGATTATGTAGATTAATCTCATCGGCTGGGTTATCCAATGTTGCCGATTAATCGATTGGAAAATGGCAGATTTGCCCATCACTCCCATTATAACATATCTTTTATTTAATAATTTGTGTAAAATGACTATATAAATTTCTTAACCTTGTGTTAATATTTCGGAATGACTGTAAATTGTACATTGTGTGTGTGGTATGCTTATACAATGTGAAGTACTCATCGGCTCGAATTTGTTCAAAACCAAAAAAATGTGTGAACCGATTGTGCACCGTGCGTCCAGAATGTTTTAATATAACTTTATGACAAACATCAATTGTTTCATCATTTTGTCTAAAATGTTACCGATTATGTCTTAATTGATAATTACAAGAATCATAGTTCAAAACATGAATGAGTTTATTGTTTATAAAGCCTCTCCGTTAGCACAGTAACGTAAAATGCCCCCAACACAACCTGACCCCTCTCCGTTAGCACAGTAACGTAAAATGCCCCCAACACAACCTGACCCCTCTCCGTTAGCACAGTAACGTAAAATGCCCCCAACACAACCTGACCCCTCTCCGTTAGCACACAAAACCTGACCCCTCTCCGTTAGCACAGTCACGTAAAATGCCCCCAACACAACCTGACCCCTCTCCGTTAGCACAGTAACGTAAAATGCCCCCAACACAACCTGACCCCTCTCCGTTAGCACACAAAACCTGACCCCTCTCCGTTAGCACAGTAACGTAAAATGCCCCCAACACAACCTGACCCCTCTCCGTTAGCACAGTAACGTAAAATGCCCCCAACACAACCTGACCCCTCTCCGTTAGCACAGTAACGTAAAATGCCCCCAACACAACCTGACCCCTCTCCGTTAGCACAGTAACGTAAAATGCCCCCAACACAACCTGACCCCTCTCCGTTAGCACAGTAACGTAAAATGCCCCCAACACAACCTGACCCCTCTCCGTTAGCACACAAAACCTGACCCCTCTCCGTTAGCACAGTCACGTAAAATGCCCCTACACAACCTGACCCCTCTCCGTTAGCACAGTAACGTAAAATGCCCCCAACACAACCTGACCCCTCTCCGTTAGCACAGTAACGTAAAATGCCCCCAACACAACCTGACCCCTCTCCGTTAGCACAGTAACGTAAAATGCCCCCAACACAACCTGACCCCTCTCCGTTAGCACAGTAACGTAAAATGCCCCCAACACAACCTGACCACGGCATCATTTATCTATGTTGACCGTATCACACAAACACAATTATTGTTGTAGCCGTTCCTGATTCATCTACTACACTGAAACACTTTTCTGATTGGTCACTCTACATGTCTCAGTGCTGCTTATTAATCTTGATAGAAATGGTTATTAAGATATGTTGTGTACACTCCTGCATGGACTAGTGCTTTCAGAAGATTGAGGTGTGTGTAAGAGTAAAGTGATAAACATTTAGTGAAAATAAATTTGGAAAAGTATGACAATTCAAGAAGTGACCAATTAGAAAATCATTCGAGTATACATGCTAGTGTATGACAAGTTTCGGGTGTTTTGTCAAGGGAAATATGACAACTATGGTGGCATATTTCTTTCACCAGTTAACTACTTAGTTAACTAGATAATTATGTGGTTATAAAGTTAAAGAAACTAGATAACTACTTAATTAAATAGATTTTTATGTGGTTAACTAAATAAGTATCGTGATAAATGTTCATATCAGATAAATATCTTAACACGAGAAATTGTCTGATAGTGCCCACAACTGCCACCACTTACCCACCAATCTATTTTAGATAAGTTTTAAGTAGTTACCGTGATAAATATCTAGTTAACTACATAATTATCTAGTTAATTAAGTATCTAGTTAAAGACATAATAATCTAGTTAAAGACATAATAATCTAGTTAATTAAGTAGTTAACTGGTGGCAGAAATATGCTTCCATAGGAAACAAATCTAACTCTGTTTCCAGTGAATGGTTCTATCGACGTAGTGCGAAATAATGCGATGGATGTGCTCCCAAAAAGCGCTTTGATTCCACTGCCGTATGTATGTATCGGGATTAACGTCCGCTGCTAATGGAGAGCCAGCGACGTTCATATATATAGTCTTATAGCAGACTTTAGATACTAGATGATTGCCGGTTAACAGGTCTGGAATTTGAACCGAGGGACGGGAATGTCAAGAATTAATCCGTCCCTGGCGATATGACAAAAATCCCTGCTCCGATGATTGTATTTAAACGACGATCTGTACAGTCCGAATCGTGTACGTGTACGCCTACCCCGCGGTGCAGAACAGCTGTAATGACATTATTGTTGCTGTTTTTAAACAAGAACCATCTTTAAAAAAAGATTAACGGCGTAATGTAGATAACATGATGTCTTCCGGTATGTGAAATGAAATAATGTTTTTGCAACATGTTGAAAATACATCATAACAAAAAATTAACTCGGATCTATACATGTATGTATGGACCTGTCTTATTCATGCCTAAACATTATTAACTACTTCCGGCAAAATTCGAACTGCTAACGAACGCTCGTCTTACGAAAACCACATTTGGTGCCTCTTGAGTGAACGAAAACCCCGTTTGCGGCCTCTCGGGTGAAAATATGATTGGTCAGATTATAAAAAGCCCGCTTCGATGACAACATTTGGTTGGTCAAAAGTGTAGGTCAAAATCAACGTTATACAGCTACGCCAAAAACTCAGTACAAAACTTGTCAAACAAGCCACAGCATCACCATTTAAATCATTACACTTTGTATGTGTCTGTTGCACAGAATTAATGGAATACGGGTTGTGCACAATGCTTTTTGACATTTGACACGGAAAGAAATCTTTGCGCGAATTATACGAATGAAAAATGAGAACAGGAAGAACAAGTGATCCAAGAATCAGAAATCATGCACAACAAATCAATCTGCCACTTACGCATGTCGGTCTGGTAGGGAATCCATATCTAACCTATACATTATTTGTTCAACCAGTCACTCCTTTGGCATTGCCAACAGAACTTCTTAATGAGAATTGATGGAAGAGATGTGTAGTACACTCAGAAGCTCTAGAGAGCGAAATCAGATTGCGTGGTAGATGGTATACATTAAGCTGTCACATCGAATTAAATGATTTCATGGATGTCCGACACTCTGGAGTTGTGAACAAGGCAAGCTTTTTTAAGCAAGAAATATCTTTAAAAAAGATGGTCGGCGCAACTTGAAGTATGCATAAAACTTGCATACGTCAGTTGAAGACTAGTTGCATCAATTCCAGTTACATTAAGTCCTCATAAAAATATTTTAAAATAGCTCTTTTCGTATATTTCTTTCTTTCTAAAAATATTGTTTCCATAGCAACCGTTTTTGGTTAAAATTTATTAAACTGTTATGCATAATAATTATTAATGAATACAATTAGTCGAACAATTTGATTAATTTATAATGAAAAAAGACCTCATTGTGATATAAGTTGTATTGGTGTTGTGTAGTTTTCTGAAATGTATGTAGACATTATGCAAGAATATTTTGACTTTTGTCACAGAAGGAAGAGTTGTCATTTGTTATGAAGACCATTCAGTTGAAACTGATGCATTGTAAAGTTGCTTTTCAAGTTGGGTGCATAAATGTACTTTTCAAATATTTCAAAACTGTTACAATGGAAACCATAATTGAACAATTGTAAAAATTGTTTATTTTCAATTTTTATTAAGATTTTTTACAAACAAAAATAGTTATGTTCAATACTTTTAGGATTTTTTTTCTTCATATTTTTGCCAAAACTTCTTTTTGGTTGCCATTGTCAACAGTTTGAGTACTTAATTAAGGTTTAAAAAATGCTGTTTTGTAAAATTCATCGGGTGTTATCACAACAACGTTTTCAAAAGATGGGCCGATGTTGGTGTCAAGTGAATCTATCCCTTTCTCTGGAACAATATTTAAGCTTTCTCTGGAACAATATTTAAGCTTTCTCTGGAACAATATATAAGCTTTCTCTGGAACAATAGTTAAGCTTTCTCTGGAACAATATTTAAGCTTTCTCTGGAACAATATTTAACCTTTCTCTGGAACAATATTTAAGCTTTCTCTGGAACAATATTTAAGCTTTCTCTGGAACAATATTTAAGCTTTCTCTGGAACAATATATAAGCTTTCTCTGGAACAATATTTAAGCTTTCTCTGGAACAATATATAAGCTTTCTCTGGAACAATATATAAGCTTTCTCTGGAACAATATTTAAGCTTTCTCTGGAACAATATATAAGCTTTCTCTGGAACAATATTTAAGCTTTCTCTGGAACAATAGTTAAGCTTTCTCGGGAACAATATTTAAGCTTTCTCTGGAACAATATTTAAGCTTTCTCTGGAACAATATTTAACCTTTCTCTGGAACAATATTTAACCTTTCTCTGGAACAATATTTAAGCTTTCTCGGGAACAATATTTAACCTTTCTCTGGAACAATATTCAACCTTTCTCTGGAACAATATTTAACCTTTCTCTGGAACAATATTCAACCTTTCTCTGGAACAATATTTAACCTTTCCCTGTCCAATTACGGCAACATTTCCATACTTATGTCCAGAGAACGGTTTCTCATTTCCATAGAGACTAACCTTCATATTGACGGAGCAGCTCAAATTATGCACAAATATCTTATAACCTTTCTGTCCATATTTTCCCTACGTTACTAGAACTTAGCAGACATGTTAAATCATCGGAACATCCAGTTTCAGATTACAGACAAATTTATATGATTCTATCTAATCACGAATGTCGGCCTAAATTATTACAAAAGTCTACGTTATTATGGGACCCCCTTGCATATTCACGTTTGGTTAACCGTAAACGGGTCTGTTCCGGGTGGTTTCACAAAAAGCTTAGGTCTGATGGCTCTCGATTCTAAACAATAATTTAAGTAGAGGATCTTACATGAGTGGTAATTTCATTGAATTTACTAAACGAGTCTTTTCAGAACGATAAAACCAGACTTTGTCGAGTTCAATAAATTTAATAAGAAATGAACACGAATGTAAGATTCGATTTTTTAATTAACAGCAGAAACAGCTGATTTTCGTCAAATCATTACTTCAAGCTCTTATATTGCGTCTGTTATTCGGTCTTTGGTAAACAAAATCTGACGCAACAAAAAGTAGTTCCGACAATTTTCTTGTTTATTTTTCAACCACAATATATGAGTTCAAATGATTAAATCACATATCATATTCAAATTAACAAGACAATAATTTTCAATTAAATAAAATTTCATACTTTGTACAAAATAAATATAAACAACGCCAATATCGTCTGAGGGCGTCAACGTCAAGCTTGTTTTGTTATGACGTCATGCGCGTAAGTTGTTCTTTCACTACTGAATTATCGAAAATAATACATGGGTGTTATTACCATGATAAGTTATAAGTCTTATTGATGCTCAGACTCAGTAAAGTACTCGTCTCATAACATAATAGGTATAACTCAAATTCGCTATTTCTTTCATTATCGTGTTTACCTAAATATCGATTATAGGGGTGTTGTATACAACCTGTTAATCCGTTCATAATTGAAAATATGATTTAAAAACCTGTCCCACCCTTTCCCCAATATAATGGACACATCGTTAATGAAATGTTTATGTTAATGAAACGGCCGTCAACATTATCACAACAAGCTGAGTCATTCGTGAGAATTGTGTTATATCTTGAATTTGAGTAATTTCCTCTGACACTTGAGTAATTAATAAACTTCAACAATAAGTGTCTACGCTACCACTGTTCTACCATGGGAGTAGATAGTAGACAATGAGGAACGGCTAACGTCAGAACGTGTTTATGTGATATAAGCATGATAGACGACTGGATGTTGGCTGGAATATCTTATTGAAATTTATTTTTTACGCTGGTGCCAGAAGTAATAACATAATTTTTTTGTGAAACTGTTGCATGAATTTTTTTGTTCAATTAGAATCCCTCAACTATCGCAATCTCAATTCAATTCCAATGTCTTATTGGCAAAAATATCCACAAAGTTCAATCACCTTGTATCGCATTGTAACACGAATCGAACTAGCTGTGTTTGTTATACCCCAGTCACAATTCCACCGATTAGGGGACAGATGCTCTAGCGATAAGGTTACGGGCTGATTTTTTGGGACATTTTCTCGAGACCATAACCTTACGGCCACCGTCCGATCATCTGTTTATCAAAATGTTTATATCTTGTTTCTCAACTACATCTTCCTTTAAACTATTCTCTCATTATATTAACTTTTATATATACTAATCAAAACTTCTAACGCACCGCTATAATTGAGCATGCATGGGACGAGCTCAATAGGCGGGTTAGGCAATGTGCAGCCACAGAATTTGCAGCAACTAGAGACAGCCTTGGTGGAGGAATGGCAAAACATTCCAATGAGAGTTATTCGCAAGAACATTAACTCGTATGTATAGGATAATGTACATGTATCGGTATGTGTTTTGATTTAATGCTACCTGTAGGTACGGAATAGTACGACTCGGGACGGGTCTTATATATCACATTTTGTAAGCAGTTACTTCCCTTAGTATAATTACTCCATTGTTCAGTAGCGTCTCCAATACGACGGAAACATGCATAAATTCTAGGTAATCACTTTGTTTGATACATCTATAATTGCTTATGTCTATCCCATACTATGTTCGTGTATTGATATACATTGATGCTAAATCCGTATCTACACTAGTCATTTGTTAATTGTATTACACCTTTGTGTACTTTCAGACCGTGTTCATTGTTGCTAAATAAATTATCTACAAATAGACCACGTTCTTATTTATGAACACGGTCTACGTGCATACGTCACAAGATGCCAGCTGTACCATGCCCGTTCCCTGGATGTGATTACAAAACTGATGACCTGGAGGCCTCAATCGTAGCTGCACTGATAACAGCACACTCAATGAGCCATGCATCACCGGCTACACCTTCCAGAATGGTTGAGAAGGTAAAAAGACCATCAATCCACGCTGCCGGAACAACAGAAGACTGGCAGTATTTTAAATCAAGATGGAATGATTACGTGAACGCCACCAAAATAGATGGCCGGGACAAGGTCATTCAGTTACTGGAATGCTGCGATGAACAGCTTAGAAAGGACCTCACAAGGGCAGCAGGCTGCAGCTTATCAGATAAAACTGAAGCATACGTCTTAGACTCTATTAAAATGTTAGCGGTGAGAGACGAGAACATTATGGTTGCTCGTGTTACATTACACAACATGCGCCAGGATCGCGATGAAACAATCAGAAGCTTTGGCGCTAGACTTCGAGGTCAAGCAGACATATGTAAATTCTCCATCAAGTGCCCGGGATGTGATATCGATGTCAGTTTCACAGAAGAGATCATGCGGGATGTGCTAGCTAGGGGCATAGCAGACCCAGACATACAGATGAATCTTCTGAGTGACAAGAAGCAAGACATGTCCTTAGAAGAAGTCTTCCAATTTGTAGAGGCGCAGGAAGCCGGCAAACGGTCAGCCTCACGACTCCTAGACAGCCATGCAGTGGAGGCTGCCAGTTCTTACATGAGAAACAAGAATAACAAGTCGGATACGTGCGGTTATTGTGGGAAGACAGGTCACGGGAAAAGTGCACCAGCTCGAATACGTCGCAACGAATGTCCAGCATATGGTAATATCTGTGAACTATGTAATAGAAATCATCACCTGGCCAACATGTGTAGGAGCAAAGACAAACCAAAAGTCAACAAAAACAAGTCGTCTGAAAGTGCTGCAACTTTTGATACATTATGCTCGATATCAGATGTGGTTAACTTGTTAGATGACTCTTGTGCCATTAATGAATCTAGTTATGACAGATCTTTATGCATAGATCATCATGTGTATGACAAACTATCTGATACATGGGTAAAGCAGAGATCTAAATCTCAACCTATAGTTAATGTTGTAGCCAGTGTAGTTAAGGAAGATTATGCAGCCCTAGGTTTTGCATTAAACTCATTACACAATATTTCAGGGATACTACCTGCTATGGCTGATACTGGGTGTCAGAGCTGCCTTGCAGGACTCAGGGTGATTCACCGTTTGGGCCTTAGGGAATCGGACCTTATCCCAGTCACCATGAATATGCGCACAGTCACAAGTAATGGCATCAAGATCCTTGGTGCGACCATACTACGCCTACGTGCTCAGGGTCACACAGGCGCCAGGTCCATTGAAACCAGACAAATGACCTATGTCACAGACAATTCTGACAAATTCTACCTCAGTAGAGAGGCATGCGTTGAACTAGGTATTATTTCTGATACATTCCCCACTATTGGGTCTGCACAAACTAAACCCCCTGACCAATGTTCACCCATACTGGAGCCCCAAAGCACCTGCAATTGTCCCAGACGTCAAATACCACCTCCTCCCCCGATAAAAACCCCATTTCCTGGGACAGAGGCAAACCTTCATCGCTTGAAGGCTTTCTTACTTGACCATTACAAATCAAGCACCTTCAATACTTGTGAG
The DNA here is from genome assembly GCA_032209605.1 of Mactromeris polynyma. NCBI lineage: Eukaryota > Metazoa > Mollusca > Bivalvia > Venerida > Mactridae > Mactromeris > Mactromeris polynyma. The sequence goes on along the minus strand of JASFXZ010000002.1, from coordinate 2,454,325 downwards.
CACCAGTCATTACCTTTAATGGAGGGACCACCCATGAAATTGATGGTTGACCCAAATGCTGAACCTGTGGCCCACCACACACCCATCCCTGTACCTATTCACTGGAGGGATGCTGTAAAGGCTGGGCTTGACCAAGATGTACGCTTAGGTGTAATCGAACCAGTTCCAGTAGGGGAACCAGTCACATGGTGTCATAGAATGGTTATCTGTGCAAAGAAAAATGGCGAGCCTAGGCGTACAGTTGATTTTCAACCTCTCAATGCCCATGCCACTCGTGAGACACACCATACACCCTCCCCGTTCCACCAAGCCCGCTCCGTACCCCAAGGTAAGAAGAAAACTGTCTTTGATGCCTGGAATGGCTACCATAGTGTACCCATAAGACAGGAAGATAGACATCTTACAACCTTTATCACACCTTGGGGGCGATACCGCTACAAAACAGCCCCACAGGGATACATAGCCTCAGGTGATGGGTACACGAGGCGTTATGATGAGCTCGTTTCAGACATTCCGAACAAAACCAAGTGTGTGGATGACGTGCTGCTATGGTCCCATTCTATTGAAGAAAGCTTCTTTCAGGCAGTGAAATGGTTAGACCTCTGTGGTCGCAATGGCATAACTTTGAATCCGCAAAAGTTTGTCTTTGCGGAAGACAAGGTAGAATTTGCAGGCTTTGAGATAACTTCTAACACTGTTCGCCCTTGTCGCAAATATCTTCAGGCTATTCTGGATTTCCCAACACCAAAGAACATCACCGATGTTCGCTCATGGTTTGGTCTTGTCAACCAGGTCGCATATGCATTCAGTATGACTGACAAGATGCTTCCTTTCCGCTGTCTATTAAAACACAAGGTGCAGTTCCAATGGACCAATGACCTTGACACATTATTCGAAGAGTCAAAACAGGTCATTGCACGTGACATAGAGGAAGGTGTGAGAATCTTTGACCCAAATAGACCCACATGCCTGGCAACCGATTGGTCTAAGGATGGCATCGGGTTCTGGCTACTGCAAAAGCACTGTTCCTGTCCAAAAACTGGACCGTTTTGTTGCAAGAGTGGATGGAAGGTCACTCTTGTGGGTAGCCGTTTCACCCATGCTGCAGAGACCCGGTATGCCCCTATTGAGGGCGAAGCATTAGCTGTAGCTGATGCCCTAGATAAGACTCGATATTTTGTCCTTGGTTGCTCTGATCTGATTATCGCAGTCGATCACAAACCACTTATTAAGATTTTTGGTGACCGCTCATTCGAGAACATCTCAAACTCACGACTGCGGAACCTTAAAGAGAAAACGCTGAGGTACAGATTCCGAATGGTCCACATACCTGGTGTTAGGCATCGAGCCACAGACAGCATCTCTCGTCACCCCACGGGTAACCCAGAAAAACTGCTACTGACAGACGACGTAGCCCAAGTTCGTTCCTCCCCAGCCTCGACTATACACGGTCCCTCGCCTTTGGACGGACTCCGTTCCCGTACAACAGAACCATTACTTGAAGATACTGTTTTTGTTTCAGCTGTGAGTTCATTGAATTCCCTTAACGCTCGAACTGTAACCTGGGACATGATTAGGACAGCTACATCCAGTGATGACAATATGCAAACCCTCTTGAACCTCATTGAGTCTAGCCTGCCCGACACTCGCAATGGGCTCCCAAAGGAACTGCAAGAATTCTTCCCATTTAGGGAAAACTTGCATACTGTTGATGGGGTAATCTTATACAAGGACCGCATAATAGTTCCGCCATCACTCAGACAGGAGGTTCTATCTTCCTTACACTCTGCACACCAAGGGGTCACAGCAATGACCTCAAGAGCAGAATCGTCTGTCTTCTGGCCAGGAATAACCAATGCTATATGTGCCTTGCGCGCATCCTGTCAATACTGCAATCGCATTGCCCCCTCCAACCCCAGTGCACCACCTACACCACTTGCAAACCCAGAATACCCATTCCAATGTATATGTGCGGACTTCTTTCACTACAAAGGATGCAATTATTTAGTCGTAGTTGACCGTTACTCCAATTGGCCAATTATTGAAAGGTCCCATGGTGGTGCTCAGAGTCTAATAGATTGCTTGCGCCGCATTTTTGTGACTTTCGGTATTCCTGATGAACTATCCTCTGACGGTGGTCCCGAATTCACATCGGTCGCCACACGCACCTTTCTCAAACAATGGGGAATCCATCATCGCCTATCTTCTGTTGCTTTCCCTCACAGCAACTGTCGTGCAGAAGTTGGTGTAAAGACAGCCAAACGTCTACTTATGGACAACACAAACCCAGATGGCAGCTTAGACACGGACTCATTCCAACGTGCTATTTTGCAATATAGGAATACCCCTGATAGAGATACTAAGCTTTCGCCAGCCATGTGTGTTTTCGGTAGACCGATACGCGACTTTATTCCCATACAGCCTGGTAGGTATCAACCACACAACACCTGGCGTGAAACGCTGTTAGCAAGAGAAGAAGCTCTGAGAAAACGCCATATGGTGTCCGCTGAAAGACTTACAGAGCACACCAAAAGACTCCCACCACTCTCAGTAGGAGACCACGTCCGCATTCAAAACCAAATTGGGCCACATCCTCTTAAATGGGATAAAACTGGGGTGGTAATAGAAGTTCGTCAATTTGATCAATATGTAGTTAAAGTAGATGGTTCAGGTCGGGTTTCTCTCAGGAACAGGAAATTTCTTCGACAATTCGTCCCAGTACAACCATCTCACACACGTTATACAATTGATGAAGACATGTTACACAAACAATGTGTCCGAACTCATTCAGCCTCACCCATACCCCAACCACCTCCCACAGATAATCCTAATGCAGACCAGAGAGGGCCACTAGACACTCCAAACCTACCAGTATGTACCCCTCCAGCAGAACGAACACTCAGCAATAGAGACACATTGCACACACCACCTCCCACGAGCGACTCTGACCGACACCTGCCAATGCAATCACCTAGAATACCGCCCCACCCCCCATCTCAACCAAACCATGATACGCCCATGCGTCGTTCAGGTCGTGCAACCATTAAGCCAACATGGCATAATGACTATGAGATGTAATCATGACAGTATTATTTAGTATTGATAATGTTATACCATTTATATGCTATATGCTTGATGTTTTGTACCTGATAAATGTTATTCTTGTGTTTTTCAGTTACTGTTTCATTGTTCCATTAGATAACATTCGTTTGTTTTTTCTTATTGATTCTCTGTTCTTATTTTAGGACTGTATCATTTTTGAGTTAAGTCTTTGTGAAAAAAGTATACCAAAAACTTGGGGGAGATATAGGATAATGTACATGTATCGGTATGTGTTTTGATTTAATGCTACCTGTAGGTACGGAATAGTACGACTCGGGACGGGTCTTATATATCACATTTTGTAAGCAGTTACTTCCCTTAGTATAATTACTCCATTGTTCAGTAGCGTCTCCAATACGACGGAAACATGCATAAATTCTAGGTAATCACTTTGTTTGATACATCTATAATTGCTTATGTCTATCCCATACTATGTTCGTGTATTGATATACATTGATGCTAAATCCGTATCTACACTAGTCATTTGTTAATTGTATTACACCTTTGTGTACTTTCAGACCGTGTTCATTGTTGCTAAATAAATTATCTACAAATAGACCACGTTCTTATTTAGTATGCAATGAAGATAGGCAGCGGACATCAATGTAAGGTGTGGACAAACCAGATATTGAATACCAAACCTTTTTCTCAGATTTTCGTGTTTGACCCCTACCTCACATTACAACCAGTATCTCTTTCATGTTAAGATTTGGTTATGAATTTTTATTGAACTGTGTATATGAATACTTAAAGCAAACATTCCATTCAATTTTTCTAGTAATGGTAATTACTGAAATTAAATTAAATAGCATTACCAAAGGGGTGCGTTAGCAGTTTTGATTAGTATATATTACAAATGGATAATTATAGGAAAATATTAGTTGTGTATAACTATTACTCTTATATGTATTTTATACTGTTCTTGTTCACCATTTTGTTTTATTATTATGTTTGTTTGTTAACTCTGTATGCCCGTAATGGGCCATAAGTATTTAATTAAAAGTTCAAAGTTTAAAGTAGACAACCCATCGGGCATCATATGGATCTCGGTCGATATTCGTCAGGTGACCGGACAGTGCCCGCCCGGCGTTTATGACATCGTACGGGTATCGGAAGGGCACCTTTTGTCAGAAAATATCAAGAAAAGTGTCGTTTAAGGTCACCAAACATGCCTCCTAGGAAGAAGGACCACAAGGAGCCTGTGACCAAGCCCAAGAAGCCAGCCAAAAAAGCTCCCGCCCAAAGGACCTCCCCGAAGGGAGCCTATTCGGGTCCCGTACGATCTTTGTATATCGTACGGTGTCCGTACGCATGCCAGCCAATGCTAGGACTGACATCCTATGGACTAACATCCTATGACATCTACAGGTACCCGGCCGATGCCCGTCCAGCACCCGGTCGAAAAAATTTCACACATTTCCGCCGAATATCGTCCGATCGCCGGGAGTTGGATGACCACTACTAGGATATGTCACCGGTCTCTTGCAGATTCTCACCGATGCCAAGACATCGGTGAAAGCCTTCGATCCTCAAAAATCCTCCGACGACCTTTCGAAATGTGACTAAGGCATAAGGCACATATTTTCAAGCATCAAACGTACAAATTCTGAGCTACACGCTAACAAGACGACGAAATAGAATATAAAACACCTTTACATATATATTCTTGAAGAATTAATATCACTTCAAAAATTCTCTCATTTTGGTGTTTAAATGAAAATACACAAACTGAAATGAGACACGCTAATGCAAATTGTGAAGAACAGACTGACAAACTTAATAAGAGAGAGATACTACAGGCCTTATAATAGTCTGGTAACTGTAGCTTTCGTATATCAAAATATCTTATCTAAATAAATTACAGATCTTGAGAAAACTATTCGATAAAGAAACAAAACACCAGCAACTGTCTAACACGAATTCATTACCGACATAAATCTGTATTAAAAGCGAATACATAACATACTGAGATAATTACGATTCACCCGGACAATATCGCAACAGAAGTTCTTGTGTCAAGCGTGGAACAGCTCCGTAATAAGAACAACATATAAAAATCTGAAAATGTTTTTGGGAGTGGAAGACCTCTGAATCGATTTACAAACAGCCGTAGACAGACCATTATGTAGTTTTATCGTCCACAACGAGATCTTGAGACGGTCAATACTGTTTAATATGTATGAGACTGGACAATATCATCCACGCTATTCTGTTTTACCATCATCGATCATACAGACAATTTGAACGTGTAAACAACAGTACTCGTGTTATTGTATCTCTCCTTATTTCTTAATTAAACTCCTGATTCTGGAATTTCGCTCATTTTCGTTAATTTTCGGACACTAATCTGTCGTATTGAAGACATTGTGATACAATTATAGCATTAGATTCGCAAAAAACACTTTAAAAGATTATTCATAGTTAATAATACATGAACAATCCGAACAGCCTTCAAATTATTTTGATTAGGAGTTCCTTGCAGTATACGTGCCCAAAGAATATTTCGCTAATCAGTCTGTTTTTCTTCACGTCAACATCTCAAGACAGAGGGAGCATGCTGTTACAGAGAATATTATTAACTTGAAAGCATGCTGAGTTTTGAGACACAATATGACACGAAGTGGTTCTCTGAAAAGTACAACCAACGTTGAGAAGGACACGCCTTAAAATGTCAAACTCAAAAATTACTAAAATGGTCAAGTTACCCTGATTTTGCAGTACATATGATTTCTGAATACAGACCAGGGGCATTATTCACAAACACCTTAAATCTGAAACTCAGGCTTAGACTTTAAAGGAAAACTTACGAGGGGACCCGGGTGTTCAAAAAGTCCGCGGAAAAGTGCTGTTATGTTTTTATTACATGTTTGAATTTACGAAATTATACATAATGATGAATTAACATATCGCACAAAGTGTGAATGTCTTATAACTTAATAAGAGTATAAAGGATTACTAAAGGGCATATCCCGTACAACGGCCAAACGTCATCGCGACATCTTGACGTCGTCATAAAAATGCAATTTACATCAATGGGCAAGCTCCGTCCTTCTCAAAATACTCTCCACGGAACAAAAAACACCTTCTACACCTATCTACCCACGAACGATAACTGATTTTGTAAGATTCTGATGAAATTGCCAACTGAACTGCGTGTGGCAACTCGCACATTAATTTTATCAACAATTTGTTTTCATTAAATCTGAACAAAGGAAATGCCGTCTGAATAATTGTAGTTTCGCTCTGCACACTTTTGCCAAATTTTATAGAAAAGTATGTTGTTACAACAACACAAGAGCAAAAATAAAGAGTCTGTGTTTCAGACTTTAAAGACTTATAAATAAGAACCCAGGTAAGAGCAACATCTTTTGGATATTAAAATGCCCATCCTCGTAATGTTATTGAATGGTTTTACTCTGTAATTGACATAAAAAATCAAGAATAAATACTTATTGCATACAAATGACAAATTGAACGAAAAAAATTTAATCATAGCAATAATCTTCCGGTACCATTCCATGCATAGTGTCATAAAATCACGGTTATATTAGTGTGGAACACCAAAGCTGACACCTGACGTTTGAAATATAAAAATAAATTATACAAATTGTGTTTATCAACCTGGAAATACATTTTCTAACTCGCGCTTTGATCACTTCCAAATAAATACCAGTGACGCAAGTGTCTGTCTTTTGCGATGGAAATAAAACAAAATGGCCGCCACTCATGCGCATTGCTTGAAAGATCCTATAGATATAATCCACTTGACAACAAATAGCATTGTTCATCCGTTTGTGACATTTGCAGACGATTCTGGTCGCTTACATCAGATTATATGAGGGTCATAGTGCGACATTCATGATTGATGGAATTATGTGGACAAAAAATGCAAACTTTCAGCTCAAAACTGTTTGATACATGCAGACGATTCAGGTCGCTTGCATCAAATGATTTGGGGGTCATAGTGCGACATAGTGCAAATTTAAGCTAAACAACTGGTCGATATTTGCAGGCAGAGAATCGTCATATAGCGTTATATGGTTTCATGAGTTGAATTACATCAGCAAGAAGACACAGTATTAACTTGTTTGACCTTATGAAACCAAACAGTTTAACCAAATGTTTCGAACAGGCAACAGATAGTACACGATTATGATGTATAATGTATCAAACAATGATCTTCTAAAACAACAGTTATGTGAAACCAGTATAGCAGCTAGTCTAACCTGGCTTGAGTAAATATTTCCCCAGATCTCTGTTGAACGAACACATGATAAGTACCGATATAGCAATAACAAAAACTATCTTGAAAAAAGATGATCGGCGGAATTTGAAGGTAAATATTGGTTGTACAACATAAAAGATGCCGAGATGTTACGATTGCTGGTCACTTCAGATCCAAAATAAAATGGATTTCGGTAAATTCACCTAAATTCAGTGGATTTCGGTAAGGTAACGTACACTGTATCGAAAGGTTAACCAATCCGCGTCAATGTTACAAACGTTGTTCGGTTGAAGAGAAATTGCCTTTGTGGTTAACGTAAGATTTGATTGGTTCACACAACACTGATATGCAAATAGCAAAACTATGTATTTCGGCTGTCCCAAAAATCACCAAAAAATCAAACTATGAACAACAGCACCGGGAAATAAATTATCATAACATCTATCAAAGATAAAGGTTCAGAAGAAATATATTGATAAATACTTTATAATAAATATCAAATACCTGTTGTTTTGATTCGGACTTAACTTGGCCAACAATAAGTTCATGAAATCAATAAAGAATTCAATATCGGATTAGAATCGTGGAGAATTAGAGGAGAAATGATAGTAGGTATTAACATGTCGTTGACGTTGACACAATCAACGGAAAATAAAGATAATAACTCCATTGTCATTAACAATTGTTCGAAATAAGAATCAAGATCTCAAGTCGGAGACAATCTCAAACGGGACAAAATAATGTATATAACTGCTTGTTGCTATGTCACGCGAGACACTAGATGTCACTTGAAATATTTCCACGAGGACGTATGTATGCATATATTGTTTGCCCACCATTCCAATAGTTCCCCAGAATGTATGACAGTGTCCGCGCAAATGACCAAACAACCTAGCGTTTGATCGACAAACAAGATTTATCTACACAAGGGAGGTCACTCGTGTTATTGTCATGTTTCAATATTCCCACTAGTTGTCTTTCTTTAATGCGAATCAGATAGATACTTCACTAACAATATCCTCAGGTCAGAGGCCAGTGAGGCAGGTACATACAAATACATAGTAACAAGCATGGAAACCAGCGTACACATGCACTTTTAAATAAATTACTTGAAAAGTATCAACATTTCATTTAGTCTCGTACTCAGTGTGTTAGGAAGCGATAAATTAGATAAGTGAAGCTTTTTTAACTGAAATTTGGATTAGAATTCGATAGTTGGAAAATAACTTTTTAATAAATGTAGCAACAGTCATGATGATACTAAATGGAATAAAATCATGAAACGTTTCTTGTCTGGCTTCGTCTCGTTTATAAAATATGACCGCTGTTTAATCATATAAAAATCGTACTTCATTAATAATGCTACGATACTACGGGGAAAACAGACAAGGAGCATGTCGTGACCGTGCCACCACATATACGCCTCATGTAGTTTGTTCATCTCTAACAACAGACAAACAGAAACTAATGCATATAGACGACTCCACAAAAACCCTGACAAGGTCAACGTATATCCCTTCTTATATAGAGCACCATCGCCTACAAAGTCAAGTGCTAAGTAGAATGCTCCCTACGTTGGTACATACGGTCAGTCAATGAAACAAAACTGACATATATATATAATACATATATATATACAACCGAATGATACGTGGAATAATCCAATAATGGCTTTAAAAATAGAGAGAATACGTAACACCACACGGGGAGTGCGCTTATCCCTTTTTGTCAATGCTAATTTGAAGGAGTTCACTGAGTCTGAGTTAACTATATTATCACTGAGTTTGTTCCAGTCAAGTGCTGTTCTCACAAAGAAAGAATTCTTGTATAAGTCACTTTTAGCGCGGATTGGTACAACACATTTGGTATTGTTATTAATTGAGTTTTCAACAACGTTTGTTTTGAGGTAATCTTCAAATTGTTTAGCCCTTACAGTTCGTTTTGATCGTTGACTTTTAAGGAATTGGTCAATGTCAATAGCTGGTACGCGCCTTCCACCACCTTGTACAGTAGTGTTAACCTCAGATGCCTGCGCCTCTCCTGTATGCTCTGAAGTTCTAGTCTCTCACGCATATCGGAGACACAGCCTTCATGCATTGATTTGTAGTCGCCGGTGATGAATCGAGCCCCGGAGCGCTGTATGCGCTCTAGTCTGCCGATGTCACCTATGATATATGGGTCCCAGACAACGCTTCCGTAATCTAACTTTGCTCGGATTAAGGCAAGGTCTGCGGTCTTTCTGCATGGTGTGGGGCAGTGGCAAAGGTTACGGCGGAGGAATCCAAGAGTACAGTTTGCCTTCTTGCATATGTTGTTAATGTGAGTTTTCCACTTCAGGTCTTTAGAGATGGTAATTCCAAGGTAGTGGTTGTTTGACACTTGTTGTAAGATGTGGTTGTCGATGTTGTAAAATAAGCTGGACTTGTTCTTGATGCCTAATATGTAACATTTCTTGGCATTGAACTTCATGCCCCAGTCATTGGCCCAGGAGTGTAAGTTTTCAAGGTCTTGTTGGAGTTGGCGGTGGTCGCTGATGTTGTTGATGGCTCTATAGAGGGGCAGTCGTCTGCAAAAAGTCTTACAAGGGACTTAACTCTGTCTAGTAGGTCATTGATGTGGCTGAGGAATAGAAGCGGCCCAAGCACTGTGTCCTGGTGTACCCCGGATTCGACCTGAACGTGTTTGTGACGCTCTCCTTCGACCACGACACACATCTGTCCCTGTGTAAGGAAATGGGCGATCCAGTTCAAGGTGGAGCCTCTAATTCCGTACGCTTCAAATTTGCTGAGGAGTTGTTTATGTGGCACTGTATCAAACGCTTTACTGAAGTCCAATATCGCGATATCAACTTGTTTGTTTTTGTCATAGTCATTTAGAAGTTACCAAGAGTTGAGTCTCACAGGAGTAGCCAGGTCTAAAGTCATTGTTGAGTGTTGTAAGAACATCATGTTTGTCTAGGTGTTTTAACATTTGGTGGCAGACGATATGCAAAAGGAGATAGCACACATGTCAATGAGACAGGGCGGTAGTTTTCTGCAGTATAACGATCACCTTTTTTATATACTGGCGTTACGTTTGCATTCCTCAAATCTTCGGGTAGTTCATCACAGTCGATGGACCCCTGAAATATTGTGGACACTGCTGGAGCTAGCTCCTCGGCGCATTTTTGAAGAACGATATTGGGAAGTTCATCAGGACCAGCTGCTTTATTTGTCTTGATGTCTTTCAGGAGTTTACTTACACCAGCCACACCAATGCTGATTGGTGGCATGTGTGCAGACACATGTGTATTTGTTGGTGGAATCTTTCCCCCTTGGTATTTCGTAAATACAGGCTGGAATTGTTCAACGAGTATTTCTGCTTTTGCTTTACAATCGGTGACATGGTTGCCTTGTCTACGAAGAGGTGCAAGGCCAATGTTGTCTTCTTCTTTTGATTTGAAGTAATTCCAGAATGGTTTAGAGTTGTTCTTCTAGAGACCTTCATTTATAACTTTATTGATGTGTTCCCATTCAATTTTTCTTATTCTCTTTTTACATTCCTTTTGAAAGTGTCTATATAGTTTTTTTCTTAGCTCTCTTGTAGATGCTGGCCTTTTTCCTTAGTAGTGTTTTGATTTCTCTTGTTATCCATTAATGGCATTTGGTTGTGGGATTTCATCTTATGTGGAATATTAGAGCCTAAGGCTGATTGGAGTTTGCCTTGAATATGATCCATAAGGTGTGCACTGTACTTTTTGGAGTTTTGGCTGGATTTAGGATTTCTTCTGACAATATGGATAGATCGCGTTTGAGTTCTTCCCAGTTAGCTTTAGAGAATGATTAGCTTTTACGAGACTTCTGCTTGGCGTAGTAGGGTTTGGTGTCCGAGTCAACAACAACAATATCGTGAGCAGAAATACCCGGGGTGGTGTTGGTTGAAGGGAAGGGTTCGATGTGAAAACTAAATCCAGGATGTTGTTCTCTCTGGTGGGTCGTGTTTTGACTTGGGTGAGGTTGAAGTCGGTTGTAAGCTTCAGTGCTTCTTGGGGCTCTCTGTCCTGAGCGACTTTCCTAACTGTGGGGGATTGCCAGTCTATATCAGGGCAGTTGAAATGACCACATAATATAACATGTTTTTCCTTGTTGGATGTTGCAAGTTCAATGGATTTCCTCAATTCAGCTATATCTGATAGGATTCTGTACGTGTGGCATGTAGAAGGACGAAACAAGGAGGGTTTTCTTTCCTATCATTTTTACTTGTACCAATTCTATTTCACAATTAGTTACATATTCAGGGTTTTACTTCGGTTATCATGTCCTGGTGGGTAAGTACAAAGATGTTAACTTTAAGTGTACCACGGTCGTGCCTGTATGCTCTGTAGTTGGATGGAAATACTTCATTTGACTTTATAGCATCGGGTGATGGTGGTTTACCAGGTTTCTCCCCCTTCAGCCATGTTTGAAATCTAGTTTGTATAAAATGATAATTTGACCTACGTGGAACTTTTTGAAAGAGTGAAGATGAACAAGTATTGTTAACAAATGCAAAATCTAGAATAAATCGGTCCCGTTTTGCTAGTCGTTAATAATAACTGATAGGGGAGGCAACTGCTGTCAGAATTAAGAGAAAATCAGCCAGCAGCTTTCATCGGAATAGAAAAGCGTCTAAATGATTCGGACGTGGTCACCGAGATATATGTTTACACACAATTTTCCTGATTATTTGTGAAAATAAGACTGTCAGGTAGGTTTTGTAGAGCTATATGTGAAACATTTCATCGTAATATATTGTAGATCCGTGTGTTTTGACAGATTAACCTGATGTCATGAGGTTTGCGCGATTCGTTTCGACACATTTTTTTATAGTGACACACGGTAACCCTGACCCAGTTGTGTATATAGGGCAGGTTAACTTGATTTGGATCTTCCTACGATACAGAAAGGTATGCTGTTCATAGTTGTGTTGCTGGCGATTAAAATAAACCAACATCCAGGTCATTTGTATCATTTAAGAGGCTCAGATGGGTTTTGTATTGATATTCAGTGTAAGAACGAATACTCTCTGTCACGACCTGCAGTGACCCTATATCTATGTCAGTATGTGTGGTGCAAATGATTCTAAAGCGGTTTGGAACTCGATCAAACGTTGCTGATTTCAGTCCATCTTTTTGAATGACAACTGGCATCTTCATGTTTATGAACAGCACCCCCACGAGACAGACGTATATTGTAATACAGTAGTTGTTTTCGGAAAAACATAAATTAATGTTTACTGACTATACTGATTACCGATGCTCACAGTGATAATCTTATTACTGTCCAAGTTTTTGTTACACATTTGTTTACATCGTAGTATTTAGCATTTCTCAGCTCTTCAGGATGAAAATGTTTCTGCAGACAAAATTCTCATAAAACTACTGGAAAACAATATATATAATAGAAATTCAGTATACCTCTTTTCTTCAAACATGTCAGATGCGTGTCCATCCTGTAACAGCCAAAACTGACCCATAAAGATGTCCTGCTGCATTTAATCAATATACTGGTGCATGGCTTTTTCTATAGATCCCACGGGTCAGACTGACCCATTCCCAGAGCCAAATATATATGGGTTTTTTCCCAATCAGAAAAAAAGCCCAGAAGAATCTACTGGAGCGACCTGGTATATCTTGAAGCTCTTTGATTAACTCTGGCCATTATTGTCCCTTGTGTTATAAATGTTTGTAGACATATTATGTGTCATTTTGACAGTTGAAATGTAGAACTGTTGGAATAAATAGAGATGTTAGTTTTAGCCTTATTTCTAAAAAAAAATCTGGAAAATAGCTTTAAAAACGGCTGCAAATCCAGCTTTGAGCTGATTTGTAAATTTATACTGAAGAACTACACTTTTTCTTGTCATATTATAACATCATTATGATATTTGATTACAATATAAGGATCAACCATTTAAATGTTGGGCACTCTGTTTTACTTACACATGTGAACATCTGTTGTGTGTTTGAACATGGATTTTGCATGAATATATTGATTTCAAAATTGAATAGTTAAAAATATTGACTGAAATTGTGATTGTATTTTAAACTTTGTTCATACATAAATAATTGTAATAGCCATTTGATATGCTCTAATGGGATTAAAAACTCAATTTCAACATGGAACTTTTTTAGAAATGCACCAAGTGTATGTATATCTCAAATTATCTCTCCTGTATCTTCTATAATGTTTAATAATTATACAGAAAATTTAATTCCCTACAACTTATTAAACCAATGCTTTACACTGATATTTCATGTTGAAGTATGTGTCAGTCACCAATTACTTTCCAATAACCTGTATGGACTATGGAGATAGTGTAGGCTATGTGACCAGTCTCTTATCAGCATACTGGAGGTAAATGGGTTGGGGTCTATGGAGTAAAGGGTTAACGTAGAAAAATCCAAAAATTGGAGTTGAAGTGATTAAAGTTTTCCCAAACTGGCATATTTTATGATGCTAGTTTTCTGAATTGACGTAGGGTCTTTCCCCAAAATGGACAGAAAAAGGCCTGCCTACTGTTTAAACTTTAAAATAAATACAGTCTTTTAGGAATAATTTTCTTCAAATTACTACCATTCTCTTTATCATAATCATTGTTTATACTATCAGAGTACAATGTATTACATAGAAAAAATCTGCAATTTGTGAACTGATGAAACAATGATTTGTAGATTCACAGCATCCACCTATATGAAATTATATTGATATATAGAATCTATTGGCTGAAAAACACATTAAGATTTCTTCAAACGTTTGCCTGCTATATTCGTTGAATCTATATCATTGAGTCAACTAGGCAGAAACAAACAGATAATACAGTGCAATATTAGCTCGTTCTTACAAACAATCACACTACTTACATCGATCTCTCTTCCATGGTAGAAACCTAATTTTTTAAGTGGGAACTCCTGTGTGTGACTCAGATGCATTCTAGCATTTTTTTGCATACCACAAAAGTCAAAACCCTGTTAGTCGACCATATATTGCAGTGAAATGCCTAATTTACAAAGTGACATGATGAAGTTGCAGACTTAAATATAAAATTCATTGTTCTCTAGAAAAGAACTGGTATAGTACACACAATCAGACTAGAGACAGGCTAGCCTGAGAGAGAACTCGTGACAATTTCCAATTTTTTTGTGTCATCCCAATTATGTCTTGTAAAATGTAAAAAAAATTGTATGTTCATATGGAATCGGACTCCCAAACAAAATAATGTTTCAACATTTATTGAACATTTTTAACATGGACAGCTATTTTGCAACAAAAACAAAGATGAAATACGGGATATTATGTCCACTGTGGAAAAAAATATCAGAGGGTGTTTTGTCCTACTTGTAAAATTCATGAAGAGGGTTTTGTCCGCCTTGTAAAATTCACGAAGGGGATTTTTGTCCACCATGTACAAAAATGAGCGATGGGGATTTTGTCCGGAGGGGATATTATCCTACACTCGATTTATACAGTTGTATTCAGGCAATATGCCTTTTGATATATAGTAAAACCGAAAAAATATTATGGCCTTTTGTTCTGAAGAAAGTTGGTCACAGTTGTGAGGTGGTCAGATTATCAAGTTGAGTTGTCCTAGAAGAAAAACGGTCCATACAAATATGGTTGTATTGATGAGGTGTCTTAATGTTGATGTGCTCATTTAGTGAGGTACTTATTCTCCTGTTTCCGTTCTTTCAGAAAACTTATTAGTATGGTTTGGAAACCCAGGGGAACGTAAGAAAGCTGGGTAGACCAACTGACAGGATAATATGCGAAGTTACAGTTTCAAAATGCCCAACACTGCCCTCATTCTATTGGTGTTTAGCTTGTAAATATTACTGACTGCTTATCTCATCATATGAAT
This sequence comes from Mactromeris polynyma, assembly GCA_032209605.1. NCBI lineage: Eukaryota > Metazoa > Mollusca > Bivalvia > Venerida > Mactridae > Mactromeris > Mactromeris polynyma. Next base: position 2,439,123 of record JASFXZ010000002.1, on the reverse strand, counting down.
ACATTGAACATTGGAGAACTCTGTGCGACTGAGGGAATCGTGTACCAGTTAGGACTGTTGGCTGTTATGAGCTAAATTCCCCCAGAATCGACAACAGCCGACGCCTCCGCCCAGCCCTCGGTCACAATTGTATGGAAAATTCCCGATATGTGGTTAGGTTTAATAATTGATTAAATTTTTGTGGTTACATCACTTATACATGTATTGTATATTTTTGAAGAAATTGGATCGTAAGCATTCCAGTGGTGGATTGTTTAAGAAAATCAAACAGTCAAGTGGACAGTTTAAAAAACAGCATTTTCGATAAATTTTAAGTGTAGCACATCAGCTTTACTTGCAATTTAGGTTTTAAGTAACTCTTAGTACGTTTTTATATGTACTGAGTATATAACAGGTATATATTTATAAAACAGTCAATGAAATGCCACTTCATACCAATGCCTTGAACAATCAATGTGCTTAACTAATGAAACTAGTAATGTAAATATTCATGCCAAGAAATGTAAATGCTATAGTTCAATAATATTTATCTTACTCTTGTGAATATTTGTACAAAATTGTAAATTACCATGGCCAAAATGTATTGAGTGACTTTTAACAACAATACATACCAGTTAACAATGCCTCGAATGGCAATGAAATAAAAAACAGGATTTAATGTCTGAACTTCAGTTTGTTTTGTACCATGGGTAAAAACCCACTTTTAGCAAATTCTCGATTTCGTCTATTGCCATCATTGTCAAGCGAGTCTGCAATGATTATACATTTGAGGTGTCTTGTTAACAGTATATTGTTGTTTGTACAGCAGGATTAGAGGGAAAACCCATGTTTATACCACTCTGGGGTATATTTGTTGTGCCAGAAGAGAACACTGTCAAAGACATGTCAGTTTAATGCCATACAATTAATATATATGAGGGCTGCTATGGGATTTACAACCTCTTCTGTAAGAGACAACATTTCAAGAAAAAGCAACATCTAATGTCACTTTTTACAAGCAGGAAACAATATTTACTTCATACAGTCACTTCGTTTTCAAATTGCCATTTGGGGCAAATATTGCTTACTGTCAGTGCATGGTGACATCACATGTGACGTTTTCTGGGAATGTCGTCACTCTAAGAAGAGGTTGAAAATCGTACAGCGGCGCTCAGTTATAATTTTTGTTTCAGCTCCTTGGGGTTCAGTTTCGGGTCTTATTTATGGATTGGATCACTCGTGGTGTTGTGTTGACCAAATTTACACCAATCTAAGTTACACCAATCTAACCTCTTGACCTCTGTTTCAACCGTCTATATTGTGTAGGCATTGTTCATGAACTTCTCACTCACTAAGCTGGATCAACAATGTTATCATACATCATTTGATATTGTGTATGGGATAATTATGCAGTAAAACCTCAACAAGTAGACCACCCTAAGGACCCTTGAAAACTGCCTCTTAATATTGAGGTTGAATAAAGAGCAAAACAGTGAAAATGGACTTGAAAATTGTGTTAAATGATTTTTGAGATTTTGAGGAGGTCTTATTATTGAGGTGGTCTTTAAGTGAGGTTTTACTGTATGTACTGTATATTGTTCATGTCTATATCATTTAACGTTCGACTTGTTGTCTATGGTCTGCTTTTTTTTCAGTTTTAGGGGAAATGTGCCGGGTCCTTTAGAAAGGGGAAATTTACATCATGAATCACCAAATTTGGGTATATAAAAGGCTAAGTAAAGTTTTAAATAATTTTCCTGAAGGGGAATTTTCTTTATAATATAAGTAGGGGAAACATATTGGTTTTTCTTTGGGGAATGGGGCCCAATATCAGCCCCAAATTTGCCATAAAAAGGGCTGATGTTGTACACAAACTCGTATAAGCATAATCTAGAAATCTAACAGTGTGGGGGGAAGTAATACAGCCTTGATGTGTCTTGTCTTTTCAATAACTGTGTCAGCCAATAAACATGTTTGTGTGGGCAATATGATTTACATTTTCTAGGAAAATTTCCTTGACTGTAGTAAGTTTTGCATAAATCACCTTTGTTTTATAATGTCTGGTTTTATTTTGTGACTGAATGTTAAATTAAAGTATTGGAGTACAATTTGTTAGACATGCTGGGCTTGAGGTTATAAACTTAGTTTTTAGACTGGTGTCAGAATGCAGTCTTGCTATTGGTCAGTTTAAAGGGTGTGACACAGAAACCACCAATCAGATGCTTGGGTTTTGAGACCAAGCTTCAGACTTAGATTAATAACCTCAGGTCCTATCAAATATGTATTTATATCAGGCTGATATTGTTGAATATAATTCATTTGAGGGAGGGGTGAATAATCAATATTAACGTACGTCATCTGAAACTGATTTTATTTTTCTCTTATAATTACAGGCAGACGTAAATCCATGAACTTTACGTGGGATTATACGATGAGTGTATAATATGAACAATGTTAAGTGCGATTAATGTTGTGGATGCTTGTAATTTCAAACTTGGAAATATCTCTCTATGATAATGGAAAATAATCAGGAACGACAACAGGTAAATAAACGGAAGCACAGCCATGGACCAAAAAAGGCTCTGTTGTCGCAGCTTAGCGTTGACTCGTCTGAATTTTTAGACGACCAGACAATACCTTTGTCAGACTCGGAAGGGGCTACGCCTAAACATCAACGAGTTGATAGTTTGTCTCTGATATCCTTACCCGATGATTTGAGATTAAGTTTCTCGGGGATAGAAGAGGAGTCATTACAGCTGGATGACCTTGTTTCATGCATGCCGTCTTCAGGTAGTGGAACTCCGTCTAGTTATTTGTCGGCGACTGCCGATAACAAATGTGACAATGATGAAGCTGATGCTCCTTCACTTTCAAGCATAATTTCTTCATCGTCGGACAACAAACCTAACTTGAACTCTGCAGGGAATGACGTGTCGTCCATCCGCCAAAATAAAACAGCTGTTGTATCCGAAAGTGCTCAAGACAACTCAATATACACATGGGACGATCTCATGGCCTGGGGAACTGCATCCAGAGCTCAACAGGTGAGACAGATTTGGTGGTTAGGCCATCCTTAAACAATTGTTTGTTTGCTGTTACGCGACTCAGAATTTTAAGTGGGTAGGTAGGGTGTTTTTTTTAGTACTGTAATGGCTAAAAGACCGAAAAAAATTCTTTCATTGATGAACCCGAAAAAATAACTTTAGTCGTGGCATTTATCATGAGTCGGTCGTGTAACTGCAAACAAACAATGTTTTAAGGATGGCCTTAATAATTATATATTAAATAAAAGAAATAATAAGCTTTCTAGTAATTTTTTTACAGAGCAAAGTCAAAGTGATGTGTTGTCATAGATCTATAAAAATACACTTTTTATCACAAAATCTGAAACCTGTAAGTCCTGTATTATGGATGTTTGTTGTACCAAAATTTCTTTACTATTTTTTCGATTCTTCCGTTACATTTTTTTGTGTGTAAAAAGATATAAATCAGTCTGCGAAAATTGTTTGAATTTAGTAATCTGTTATTGGAAAAGGTCATAGTATTCTCTTATTGGAAAAGGTCATAGTATTCTGTTATTGGAAAAGGTCATAGTATTCTGTTATTGGAAAAGGTCATAGTATTCTGTTATTGGAAAAGGTCATAGTATTCTGTTATTGGAAAAGGTCATAGTATTCTGTTTTTGGAAAAGGTCATAGTATTCTGTTTTTGGAAAAGGTCATAGTATTCTGTTATTGGAAAAGGTCATAGTATTCTGTTTTTGGAAAAGGTCATAGTATTCTGTTATTGGAAAAGGTCATAGTATTCTGTTTTTGGAAAAGGTCATAGTATTCTGTTATTGGAATCGGTCATATTATTCTGTTATTGGAAAAGGTCATAGTAATCTGTTATTGGAAAAGGTCATAGTAATCTGTTATTGGAAAATGTTGTAGTAATTTGTTATTGGAAAAGGTCGTAGATGTTTTGTTGTAAAAAGTAAAATAGTTTTGCAAAACATTAAAACTAACAAATTAAACACTTTGAATTGGAGAGATATTTGAAATATTTGGTTCCAGTGTGTGCAAAAATACTCCTCCATTGTTGAAGTCACTGTCTATATGCAGGGATGTCAGAGCAGGGAATGGGTTAAATTACCTAGTAACTTAAGCATTATCAACCCTCTGCTTTTCTTGTATGAGTGATCATAACAAAGGAGAGTACCCCCCAGACACCAGCTTACTTTTGATATTTATACAAGTTAATCAATAAAAAGAAGCTTTCCCTATGGTACGATGTGCCTAAAATCATTTAAGTCATCTTAAAGTAATTAAGTCATCATGTCGCCATTATTATTCATTCTAGTAGAAATCAATTACTGAATAAAAGTGGAATAATAATAATGACATACAATATTATTGTATGGTTCTATGTTATGCATTAAAGCAGTATGTTTTATTTGACAGGTTTCTACTGTTGGAAGTAGTGGTGAAGTGGTGGCAAAGAAAAAAGTGATATCGCCGAGACGGTCCAGTAAGAATAAACACATGGAGAACGTATCTTGCCAAGTTTGCGGTGATGTTGCTGCTGGCTTCTATTGTGGTGCCTTCATCTGTGAGGCTTGTAAGGTAAGATAACATTCATCTGTGAGGCTTGTGTGATAGCATTCATATGTAAGGTTTGTGAGATAGCATTCATCTGTGAGGCTTGTAAGGTAAGATAGCATTCATCTGTGAGGCCTGTGTGATAGCATTCATCTGTAAGGTTTGTGAGATAGCATTCATCTGTAAGGTTTGTGAGATAGCATTCATCTGTAAGGTTTGTGAGATAGCATTCATCTGTAAGGCATGTGTGATAGCATTCATCTGTAAGGTTTGTGAGATAGCATTCATCTGTAAGGTTTGTGAGATAGCATTCATCTGTGAGGCATGTGTGATAGCATTCATCTGTAAGGTATGTGAGGTAGCATTCATCTGTGAGGCTTGTAAGGTAAGATAGCATTCATCTGTGAGGCATGTGTGATAGCATTCATCTGTAAGGTATGTGAGGTAGCATTGCTCCGTAAGGTTTGTGAGATAACATTCATCTGTAAGGTTTGGTAGATAGTATTCATCTGTAAGGTTTGTGAGATAGTATTCATCTGTAAGTTTGTGAGATAGTATTCATCTGTAAGGTTTGTGAGATAGTATTCATCTGTAAGTTTGTGAGATAGTATTCATCTGTAAGTTTGTGTGATAGTATTCATCTGTAAGTTTGTGAGATAGTATTCATCTGTAAGTTTGTGAGATAGTATTCATCTGTAAGTTTGTGTGATAGTATTCATCTGTAAGTTTGTGAGATAGTATTCATCTGTAAGTTTGTGAGATAGTACTCATCTGTAAGGTTTGGTAGATAGCATTGATCTGTAAGGTTTGGTAGATAGCATTGATCTGTAAGGTTTGGTAGATAGCATTGATCTGTAAGGTTTGGTAGATAGCATTGATCTGTAAGGTTTGTGAGATAGTATTCATCTGTAAGTTTGTGAGATAGTATTCATCTGTAAGTTTGTGAGATAGTATTCATCTGTAAGTTTGTGAGATAGTATTCATCTGTAAGTTTGTGAGATAGCATTCATCTGTAAGTTTGTGAGATAGTATTCATCTGTAAGTTTGTGAGATAGTATTCATCTGTAAGTTTGTGAGATAGTATTCATCTGTAAGTTTGTGAGATAGTATTCATCTGTAAGGTTTGGTAGATAGTATTCATCTGTAAGTTTGTGAGATAGTACTCATCTGTAAGGTTTGGTAGATAGTATTCATCTGTAAGTTTGTGAGATAGTACTCATCTGTAAGGTTTGGTAGATAGTATTCATCTGTAAGGTTTGTGAGATAGTACTCATCTGTAAGGTTTGGTAGATAGTATTCATCTGTAAGTTTGTGAGATAGTATTCATCTGTAAGTTTGTGAGATAGTACTCATCTGTAAGGTTTGGTAGATAGCATTGATCTGTAAGGTTTGGTAGATAGCATTGATCTGTAAGGTTTGGTAGATAGCATTGATCTGTAAGGTTTGGTAGATAGCATTGATCTGTAAGGTTTGGTAGATAGCATTGATCTGTAAGGTTTGGTAGATAGCATTCATCTGTAAGGTTTGGTAGATAGCATTGATCTGTAAGGTTTGGTAGATAGCATTCATCTGTAAGGTTTGGTAGATAGCATTCATCTGTAAGGTTTGGTAGATAGCATTGATCTGTAAGGTTTGGTAGATAGCATTGATCTGTAAGGTTTGGTAGATAGCATTCATCTGTAAGGTTTGGTAGATAGCATTGATCTGTAAGGTTTGTGAGATAATATTCATCTGTAAGGTTTGTGAGATAGCATTCATCTGTGAGGCTTGTGTGATAGCATTCATCTGTGAGGCTTGTGTGATAGCATTCATCTGTGAGGCTTGTGTGATAGCATTCATCTGTGAGGCTTGTGTGATAGCATTCATCTGTGAGGCTTGTGTGATAGCATTCATCTGAGTTTCTGAATGCTGTCTTGCTTGAACACTTTCAATCAATTGCAAACTCTGAAAATCTCGCACATAACTTTTATATATCTCATTCCAGTCAGGGCCGTAAATTACATGGAGGCATGTAGGCAGTTGCCTCCTATTGTGGGCTGAAAAAAAAATCATTTTTTGTCTAAAAAGGGTCCAAAATTTTTTTCCCCTAGCTCCGCTCGGCGGGGTGCCTCCCCTTCCAGGGCAGGCAATTTACGGCCCTGCCAGTTCTTGGCTACTAATTGAAAAGGAGATTTTCATTACTTAAAAATAATCAGCTAAAACTGAACATACATCGTGTTCATTTCCTAATTTGACTAATAAGAGATTTTCATGACATTTTATGTATTTAGAATTTCAAATTAGTTAATTTGAAGCTGAAGACAGAAAAAACATCATAAAAAGCAGTTTGTTCTCATATCGGAGTACAATTCTGTTTGGTGTCATATTACAATATACAAGTATACAGGTGTATCTATCAATCTTCCAATACTGCACATACTCAGTACTGAGCATCACAGCATGGTACAGGCAACTTGCAAAGATCAAGTTAAGAACATAAAACAGTTGCTACAAAAATAAAACTATTTACAACAAGGAAGTAGTTGCTGTCATCATGGTAAAGAGAGAGAATAAGTTGCTACAGGGAACAAATACCACATACATAAGACAGTGCCTCCCCACATAGACCTCCGGGAAAACAACAATCCATAAAACATAAGGCACTAGACAGCACACCATGTCCTAGTCTGAATGTTTAGACTTAAATCTGTTAACCGTCTCCATGGACACGATCTCACATGGAAGCGAGTTCCATAATGGGATGATCATTGGGGGGAAAAAGTAAAAGATTAGTAAATTTCCTATACTGTAAAGCATTGGTTGAGGAAGACCTAGAGAAGTGTAGGGATTGAATAGAAAATGGGTACTTGTTCTTATCAATACAAAGTAAATCATAGTGGATTTTAAGAAAAATGCTCGACTGTTAGTATCCCTATGTTGCTGAAGGGTTGGCCAAGAAAGGTCTTCCTGCATCTCCGCTACGTGACTCTGATTTCTCCACCACTTACTGCACCATCTAGTTACTGTTCTCTGCACCATATCTAACGTATTGGTGTCAGTCTGTGTATCGTCTGTGTCTCGTATATTTACAGCCATACACACTAATACTGTGCTTTCATTTCAGAAATTTTACATGAGAGCGTACAAGCAGGATAAGTTGAAGTATGTTTGCCTGCGTGACAAAAAGTGTGTAATAACGAAAGAGAGTCGTGTACAGTGTCAGTATTGTCGATTCCAGAAATGTGTCAGTCTTAACATGTACATACCTAAACAAGGTCAGTATATCACCTGTTGCTTTAATGTATCAATGACAGGGGTTCTAAAGTTCTGGATTATTTCGGACAAACAGATTTAGAGGCTCCAGGATCACATTTAGATCGATGTAAATCTGATGTTTTTTTTAGGGGGTAGGGGCCGAATCGCGAATGGTACGAAACGTTTTGTGTACAAATGTGTTTCAATAGTCAGATCATCAGCCGGTCATTGAAGCTTCGATCAGAGCAGCTGAGTTCAATCAGATTGAGATCATTTGACATGACTTCTGCTCGAACTATGAGTTTTTTTTTATGACAATCCGAGCTCATTATCATTTAGTTTAGGTTTAATGTAATTCCCCAAACCCCTGGCAAATCTTCAGGATGAGAACATTCAGCTGTTAGAACCCCTGAAATGTAATAGTTTAACCTTTGTTTTGTTACATTCATCTTCTGAAATACATTTGAATTGACATTTGTTAGTTTGTACCTTTGCAGTGGTTTATCGGGCCTATTGTGGGCTGAAATTCGGCCCAATTTCGTTAATAAATTTCTCTGGTACATTTTTCCCTACTCTGTGTTCCCCTCTTACGGTATGTTGATATTTTCAGAGAGAAGGAATACCGAGTACAGAGTCAGACATTTGTGCTTCATCATGTCAATTGTAGTTTCCTTATATCACCTCATGATGCTATTTTTCCGTCTGTAAGGGCTCAACAACCATACCAGTAAAAGTGAAACACAGTCTGCTTAGAATGCCTTTGTTCTCTACAAACTTGTATACATAAAGCCATTCCTTACACAGAGATAATTATCAAGTTCAGTGTTAGATAGTGTGTGTATGACGAAATGAAGTTACAATTTGTCACTTTTATTGGTGTGAACTGTGGGTTCATATGTTAATAATATACATGTATAGGAGCTCACAGGGAAGACTGGACTTGCCCAACTGTGTTACCTCTATAACTGAAGTTGTTATTTATAAGGTATTCCCTCCCGGAACTACACCTCTCTGGAGCAACAAGAACAAGGTCTACAACCCAGTATATTTACTGAAGCAATTGTATTGGTGTATTGAGATATTGTAAGCGCACACTTGACTTTTGGTATGGTCTTTGGTTATTGGACATTCCAAATTAACTGTACTATATTGAGAAATCTGACAAGATGTTGATAAATATTGATTCCAAGAAACTGATTAATATTGATACAGCTTGTAAAGCATAAGCGTGTAAACGAACAATAACAGCATGATGACCTTGACTGTTGTATTTACAGGTGAAGGTGAAATGGGTAAGGAGATGCAAATGTCAGAAATACCGTGTCGTGTATGCTCGGCTCCTTCTTCAGGGTTTCATTTTGGGGCTATTACTTGTGAAGGTTGCAAGGTATTTAGTTTGTTTGTGCTTACATACCCTGAATAGGCATAAAAGTGTTACCCCTGTTGGACCGTGCTTCTATCCATTAAAACATTGGTTTCCGATCAATAACTCTTGAAAGGATGGATCGATTCAGTTCATATTGGGGACATAAGCATAGGATAATATAATACAGATCAAGTTCGATTTCGGTGACAATTCACCCATTTTTGGAGTAGTTACAGCCCTTTTTCGATTGAGGGAGATTTGTGTCCATTGAAAACATTTGGTCTATGGATTAACATAATAACTGCTCAGATTTTTTCCTTTGACTAAGTATCTTGTCACCATTTGTATTCTATTTCTAAGCATAACAATGTTTATTTTCACATTTTTTTAGGGATTTTTCCGACGTATGGCGAAGGAACGAGAACCTGAAAAGTATCAGTGCAATAAAAAAGGAAGTTGTGAAGTGAACATGGTGACGAGGAATCTGTGTAAAGCTTGTCGATATCGGGCATGTGTACGGGCAGGCATGTCTGTCGAGGGTATGTTTCATACTGTGAAATAACTGGGGAGGGGGACAGGGAAATAGCCAGAGCTGGTAGAATGTGTAAGCAAACAATCTAGGGGGTCTAAGGGCATAATACCCCGGAAAAAAGCATGTTTTCTAGAGCGTTTGTGGTGCAATATGGTTACATTATCACAAGCAATACAGTAATTTTGAAGCGTTATATATTCAGAAAATTTATATCCCAGACTGCATACAAATGCTCAATTGTTGGTTATTGCACATTTTTCTATTTTTGATAATCATGTCTGCAACAGTGTATTTTGCGTACAGGTAGCTACACACCTGGGAATTGAAAGTAGTATAATAAGAATCGACTAACACTAGATAGCAGCTTCAATTACTTTATTATACCGCCACAAACCAAGTTTAGGAGTGGTATGTTTGAGTCTCTGTGTCGGTCAGTATGTTGGTTTTTCATCTATCTGCGTCATTTCCTGAATCTCCTATTGGATATTTTACCTGATGCATCCATATGATGCCAAGATGCATATTGTTGCTGCATCCAGGTTCGACATCGTTTGACAGAGTTGTGGCCCTTTGATTAATTTTGGAGTTCTCTACCTGCTTCATCTACCAAACCTCTCATTGGATTTTGATGAAACTTTACCTGAAGTATCAATATAATGCTTTGTAGCGCTTATTGTCACTAGGTTCAGGTTTGATAATTCGTACACAGTTATAGCCCTTTGATTATTTTGGTGCTTCGTCTTGCAAACCGCTTGTTGCATTTCATCAAAATGTTACAGAAAGCTCCTTTTTGTTCCTTTGTTTACAATTTAGAGGCAATTAGTGACATATAGGTCCAATGCACTGATTGTCTTTTGATGTATTAATATTATGTACATTGTATTGGTACATGCCCACATGACACTATAATAAACAATTTACCAACTTACTTATAAGAAAAAAGCTGTCATGTTTCCTTTACTGTGACTTTTATGCTGATGTCGCTGCAAAATTATCTCCCTAATGCTGACATATGACTAATTTTCCAACAAGACCCCATGTGGGGGTATGAATTACATTTAGTGATAATTGCCTTTATCAAGTCACACAAGTTATTAACAGAAGTGATGTTGGGTTCAAAACTTACGGGGAACTATGCAACATTTGAGATGTTATGCTTGTGAATTTTTAATAACACAACAACATGCATCATTTTACATAAAATATTGTTGAAGCATGTGAAAGTGATGTTAATAATGCAGTATTGGATACATTTTCTGATTACATGTAATTGTAATTTAATCGACATCCTGGACAATTGCCATTTCAGGTTATCAACATTTGATTTGCAGATAGTCCAGTACAAGTCTGCTTTAAAGGTCTAGACTCAATGCTGTATATGGCCCCCACAAGTCTGCTTTAAAGGTCTAGACTCAATGCTGTATATGGCCCCCACAAGTCTGCTGTAAAGGTCTAGACTCAATGCTGTATATGGCCCCCACAAGTCTGCTTTAAAGGTCTAGACTCAATGCTGTAAATTGGCCCCCACAAGTCTGCTTTAAAGGTCTAGACTCAATGCTGTATATGGCCCCCACAAGTCTGCTTTAAAGGTCTAGACTCAATGCTGTATATGGCCCCCACAAGTCTGCTTTAAAGGTCTAGACTCAATGCTGTAAATGGCCGCCACAAAATGGAATAGACAAATCTTATCAGTGAGGGTAATAAACACAGTCGGGTGTCTGTCCAGTGAGTTCATGTTGACATGTCTATGGTGTTGAACCTGACTAATTGTCTAATAATTGATGACCGTGTTTATTGGATCCATACTGTGATTGTGATTATCTCAAATTGAGCAAATTAGATAACAGATTTCTTGGCCCACTGCCAAGATCTACCCCTTTAAAGCTGATAAACATTAGACATGCTACAAATAAACACGAGTAGTTCATGTACGCCTGTTAATCTGTACTCCATTCTATTCTCGGACAACTAGCCTTCCATGTCGGACAAATCAAATTTAACATGTACACTAGTCCAAGACAAGTGTATTTGAAAAAAATATCTGGAGTCCTGTTCTACGGTGGATCAGTACATATATAACATAGACATTATTCTATTCACAGGAAGTCGTATTGGACGACAGCCTAATTCAGTGAAACATGCCATCTCTATGGAGTTGAAACATCAAGGAAAAGCTGAACACGGAAGTAATAACGCAAGTTTTACTAAGATAAAAGAAGAACCTGTTGATACAAGCGATTGCGCTCCAGATCAGGATAGGACTGATAATTATTCAGTGTGGCACCAACCTGTGAATCCCTCAGTAAGTGCTAATGAGAATTCCTCAGTAAGTGCTAATGAGAATACAACTTATAATAATAAGAAATCATCAGGTACAGAAAGGTCACGGAATAAATCTGAATACAGTGCTAATCATGTAGATATCTTAGACAATATAAGGCAGGAAGATAACCCAGCTGTTGATGTAATGCCTGGAAACTCTGCAGCTTCAACAAGTGTTTCATCTGATATTCATTCCATGTACAAATCAAGTTCAAGGTCACATGAATTCACTCCCAGCACTACTAGCCATTATACAGTACATAGTAACCAATATAAGGACAGTGTGAGTCTTGTGGTCCCGCAGCCTAACAATGTGATTCAGCCCCATGTCAGTTCGCAGTCTGCTTCCTCTTCGCATACTAGTATTAGAAAGCAACCAGTCAATTCACTGGTAATAAAACAGTCAACTACTATTGCTTCACAAGATTACAGTCAACGGATGCCGGAGACAGAACATAATGGGTACAATGCTTTCAATATACAAAAAAAAAGGAATGAGAACTCGGTTAAGACGTCGTATCGACATGACAGGCATGAAGATAAACCTGTTGTACAGAATCTTCCTGTCGTAAAAATACCTGGACAGAAAAGTGATGAAGAAATGATGGAATTTATTCGTAAGACAGTTGATGCAGGCAAATGTCTTCAGCTTCTCAATTATAGGGTAAGAGTAATTAAATTATTAGTCTTCCAAGGTTCGAACAGTCTTGAAATGTCCTTGAATGTGATGCCTACTCAAATTGAAAAGTACATGAATTTTGAAAAAAAAAAATACATTTTGGTAAATTGTCCATGAATTCTTCTGCTGCAAATAGAAAATCGACAAAAAGTAACAAACATACCAAAAATGATGAACAAATTTGAAAAAATTACGGAGCTTTTTTCGACAGGGCCTACCGCAGAGTGGGCAATAGTATGTTAATACAGTATGCCCTATTAAAGTAATTTAAATGCTGTGTAATTTTATTTGCGGCAGTAATGGTCATCTCAGGGGAATAAACTTGAAAATTACACTGAATCACTTCTTCCTATACCAAAAAATCTACATTTGTAGTCCTTGAAAATGGGGGAAAAGTACTTGAAAAGTACTTGAATTTGTTTGGGATGTTCTGTATGAACCATGTCTTCAGCATTTGGTAAAATCCATCCTAACATTCTTACGCATAGAATTGAACAAAACATACAGAACATCCCAAACAAATTCAAATTTGTTCATCATTTTTGGTATGTTTGTTACTTTTTGTCGATTTTCTATTCGCAGCATGGTTTAAACGTGTATATTTTCCATTTTAATACTTTTTATTTAACATTTTCATAAAAAATACAGGGATATTTAATAATTTGATTTACTTGGAAATTTTAAGACTATTTGTGGTGTGTAGGTTAGCATAACGGACTGGCAATCCGAAGACCAGGGTTCGAATCCTGGTGACTCCATTGAACGATTTTTCGTGTTCCTCAAAACATGATTTTGTATCCCTAACTATTGTTTCACCTCTCCAGAGTGGCGGTCTCTTGATCAACAACCCTGCTTCTACAACATTATATGAATTTTCCCGTAGTCAAAATTCATAACCAATATAACCTCTCTGGAGCAACAACCTTAGGAGAGGGGGCACTTAACAAAGGGTAGAACTGTTACATTAGTTATATACTCACAGAGTTTATTTGTTTTCAGGTTTTTGATACTGATGTGAACCCCACAACATCAATGAATGTGGATGACATAAAAGCCATGTTTAAAACTAAATACATGGATCCTAGCGTAAGTGTTATTGGCTAGAGATAAATGCAGGATATAACATGAGTGTTCTCGAAAACATGTTAATAATCTCAATATTGCATGAACAAGAATGTAATATTTATATCATAAATTGCACATGACCATTTTATGTGTAAAATTTAACTTTGCACATTATAGGAACAATTATCACTGTACAAAATAGGGTAGTCACTTCATTTATTATTTCACTTGTGAATTATCGAAAATAATACATGGGTGTTATTTTGTGCCTGCTCCATTTATGGTACCAAAACAAGACTCGAGCATAATCATACTGTACTACATGAACTTTAAAATCTTACTGAAAGACCACCTCAATAATAAGACCACCTCAAAAATAAGACCAGTTTTTAAGGGTCCCAAGGGTGGTCTTATATTGAGGTTTTACTGTATTTTCTATTTACCCACTCTGTTACAAGTTGGCACTAGCATGTCTTACCTAAGAAAAGTCACATGGTCTGTGTAAGATTTATATTTTAGCACATCCATTGACATAGTCAAAATTGCCTGAATTGAGATTCTTAAACACATTAATGGTCAGATTTCATGAGCAATCTTCTTAAAACTTACACATAAAATACGTATTTACAAGATCTTAGTCAACTTTAATAATGAGCAAGACTGTTGAAGTATCACTAGAGTTATCGGCCTGGAATCAGTCAAAGCTGCCTCATTTGAATTGGTAAACATATTGGCAACCACATTTCTTAAGCCGTCTTCTTGAAACTTACACCCAATGTATGAATTCACAAGATCCTAGTCAACTTAAAGACATATCTGGCTCATCTGAACATAAAATGTTTGAATTGACTTTTCTTCCAGTATTGTTGTTGCATTGGCTAGAATATCTCTAATAAGAACCATTGCAATGTATAACCAATTGAAAATTATTTTTTTTACCATATCACTAACAGACAAAACTTGTAAAAATTGCCTGATTATAATAAAAACCTGGAAGTTTTTTAATTTTATGATGTACAAACATCTTTTTTCACCAAATATGGATCAAAACATTATAAGTTCATTCTTTGTTAATGCATGTTTATTGATGTTTTAACTATAGGAAATATAATATTCATGTTTTTGGTCAAAAATTGAACAAAAATAGAGCATAATATATCTTTAATTAATGAGCAAGATTGTCGAAGTAACACCAGAGTCATGGCCCTTGAATTATTCAAATCTGCCTCATTTTAATTTGTTAATGTATAAGAAGCCACATTTCTTGATCTACCTTGAGACTTACACTGAAAGTACATATTCAAACAGGATCTTAGTCTAACTAAAGACATAATAATGTGCAACACCGTTGCAGGAACATCAGAGTTATGACACTTGAATTAGCTGCCTCATTTGACTTTTTACAATTTTTCTCAATTACTCAGGTGTGTGATGATGGTCTCCTTGCTTCCATTAAGCTATACAGTGTATGACTGTATGGGACAACTAATGATTTATTTGTAATTAAAACCAGTGCCTAGACACTACAGTGCTTTGTTGTGTTTCTAACATTCCTGTTTTAAAGTTATTTGTTGTAAAAACTTTGTCAGCTTCTGAAATCATATACTTTAAATACCATACAAAAACATCATGTTACACTGTTATTGATTTTCTATAAGCGCTGATACACACACATAAGTGGGCTGATTGAATCAGCATGTGACGTTTTTGTCTTCGACATTTATGGTACCCTGAATTGTGATACTATAATATAATATAATATAGGTGCCAATTTATCCATGATAAAATGGTGTCATTAGTACAGGACTTTTCTATGATATCAGAAAATATATCAAAAATATTACTTATCATGCAATGTTTCATGCTTGCACATTTTTGAAGTTTCACAAATTTATTTCTTAAAGTCCTTGAATAACATAGTCCTTTGATTGTACCTAAATATGTTGTCCTTTGATTGTAATTAAATATGTTGTCCTTTGATTGTAATTAAGTATGTTGTCCTTTGATTGTACCTAAATATGTTGTCCTTTGATTGTACCAAAGTATGTTGTCCTTTGATTGTACCCAAACATGCTGTCCTTTGATTGTACCAAAGTATGTTGTCCTTTGATTGTACCAAAGTATGTTGTCCTTTGATTGTACCCAAACATGCTGTCCTTTGATTGTATTAAAGTATGTTGTCCTTTGATTGTACCCAAACATGCTGTCCTTTGATTGTACCAAAGTATGTTGTCCTTTGATTGTACCCAAATATGTAATCCTTTAATTGTACCCAAATATGTTGTCCTTTAAACATAAATACCTTGGTGTTTGATTGTGCCTGCATTTGTTGGTCTTAGGTTGTGCATCAATATTTGTCTTTGATTTAAATCTGTCCATTTTTTACAGGCAGGAAATCATATCACGTCTAAGGTGGATATGTCAGTCTTTTCTACACGTGAATCAACATGGAATTATATGATGACAAACTTTCATCATAATACATACATCACTATCAGATTTGCTAAACTCGTACCAGGTTTGTTGAATATATTAAGCTACTTCTGGGATTACTGACATCAAATATTTAGTTGATCTATTTATATGTGGACTAATTATCGCACGCAAACAAGAGCTCATAGCTTGCTTTGTAAGCTAAATGGGGAAAACCTGAAGATTAAATCTCAAGCACAGATCTGGCAGCATTGATTTGCTGTCATGAGAATGTTATAATGACTACATGTATATGTATTTTCTGCATTATTTTTGCGTGTAAAATATGGCTGCAATCAAGGAATATCAGTTTTATTGCAGCATGATACACGTAGACTTAATATTCGTGAATTAATATTTGCCGATTTACAAGTCATTGAAATAATTCTGACATGTTCAAAATGCTGTTTAAGATTTTATTTTTATGATTGTATTTAATAATTCAGGATATTTGTATAGTTAACCATAATTCGAGGGTTCAGCGCAAGACTATACTAACTCCCAAATAAATACATAGGAGTTAGGATAGTTTTGCGCTGAACCCTTGAATTAAACTTTTAAGGCAATATTTGATGTATTTTTTTATGATCAATTCTTAAACAATTATTAGGCACTCACCATGCCGGTCAATGGGAAAAATTTGTTTCCAATCATAAACCATGAAATGATGTATGGATTCAATTCATATTGGGCACATAAGCATAGGATAATAAAGTACAGGACATGTTTGATTTCAGTTAGAATAGCTGTTAGTACATGTAGTAGCTTTTTAGAAACTATGTGAAGTAGCACTGATGGGTTAGTGGTTTTGCACAGCTGCTGTACGAAAACGTCACATGTGACGTCAGTGTACGGACAGTTAGCAATATTTGCCCCATTTGGCAATATGAAAACAAAGTGACCATATGGAGTAAATATCGTTTCCTGCTTGCAAATGGTGACAGCACATGTGGCGCTTTCTTGAAATGACATCACTTACATAAGAGTTTGTAAATCCCACAGCAGAGCTCATATAATAATAATAAATATTGTTACTGATACTGTGCTTGTAAGAATGTGAGACATTAATGCTTCATTGATGTTGGGGTTTTTCATTTCAGGATTTAAGACGCTAAGTTTGAACGATCAGGTGAAATTGATCCAATCATCAATATATCCGATAGAATTGCTCAACATGTCAAAAGTATTTGATCCGGCGACAAAAAAGTACAATTATTTTACATACACCAAAGAAGAGGAGAACGTGATGATGGAACAGTTTCCAATGCTACGTGTATTTCAGGTTAGTATTACGCAGACTTCCTGCTAGTTGTTACACTGAAACCTCTACATGGCACCACCCTTTTGGGAGACGCACATTTTCCCTTTTGTGCTGTAGGGAAGTTAAAATGGAGAATCAGTAGGGATGTCAATGAATATTGGAATACTGAATCGGCATTCGAATATTCAATAAAATATATTGAATATAAAAGCTGAATGGAAGTGTATTAAATTTCAATGATGGGCATTATCACATTGAATGGCATTTTACGCCTGACAATAATATAATCATTTTACTGGCTAAAATACAAAAATGAGAGATTTTAGCTTGAAGAAACAAAAATGAGAGATTTGAGCTTGTAGATACAAAAATGAGATTTGAGTTTGAAGTTCAGTCTCAAGTTTTATGAAGTCGGATCCTGTAAATGAAGTTTTTTTCTTTTTGACAATGATTGTATGAATCGTAATCAAAATCAAACAAATATTAGACTCCAATTTCACAGAAAATCTGTTAAGATTTTCAAGTACTGATAAATTGAGTCATAGAATGCAGAGCCAATCAAAAGTGCTGATATTCAAACCAGATTTAACATAGCACCACTACTAATGATTAAAAGGTAAAGAATATAATTATCCTTAAACAGGAAACAATTCTCAATTTGAAATATTTTGTGAAATTGCAGCCTATATTCAGAATTGGGAACTACATGTAACATACTTGAACAGTTTCGGTTAACTTCCATATCTACCATAATTATGCTTATCTCTGTCCATATTTTATTATGATAACAGCAACTATACCGGCAATGCACTAATTGTATACTGGTTGTCCTGATTACCAATGCGTTTTGCATAAAAGCTTCAAAAATGTACATGAAAACAATAAATCAACTCTAAATCCTTTCTTTACATGAACTTTATAAATAACCATAATTAAATCTGTATTTTAGATGAAATTTCCTTCTAATCATGCAAACCACTCGCCATCATTGTGATTTACTTTTGTTTGAAAAACCGGTCAAAAGTCATATTTTGTAATTTGTACTGTATATTTAGTTGAACATCTTTGGGATGTTTTGCTAGCACAAGCAGTATGTATAATGATGATCAAGTTACTTTGTGACAGTGTGAAACTGTGTGATTCAAAATTGCAATGTAAGCGAAGGTTCTTAAAAAACTAACACATTTCATAGCATATCATAGAAAAAGAGGTATACTGAACTTCTATATTGTTTTCCAATATATTTTGACTGCAAAAACAAATTTTTTGACTGGAAGACCTAAAGAATGCTCAACACTACGATGTAAACAAATGTGCATAGCAATCAGACATTTTTGGTTTCTACTAGTGTTCAGTGTGCACCAGTGTTCAGTGCCATGAGTATATTTTTATGTATTTATTTCAGGAACATTTTCTACACGTCGGGGAAATGGTGACATCGTTTCAGTTCACAGATGAAGAGTTTGCAATCTTATCAGCATTATTACTGTTCCCTGCAGAAGTTACCGGTCTCGAGAATCCGAAAGCCGTAGAATCACTTCAGACGGAAATATCAAGTGCCTTGCAGTACTATGAAGAAAGTAAGTTTAAATGCTTACTAAGATTTAGTGTTGAATACTCGCATTGGGCCCGTTTCATAGACATATCTCACATTATGTGTAAAGTGTTGTAAGTGAACAATTATCCTATCAATCACAGCTTGGGATTTTTCATTTGCTTATAAATAAATTATCTGAAATTGTAGTGAATATAAACTAAAATTGCAAATTGCTTAATTGTACTAGTATGGTAAATTATTGAAGATACTCATAAACAAGAAATATCTTGAAAAACGATGGTCGGTGCAATTTGAAATGGATTTCGGTAAATTCAACGAAATTCAGTGGAATTCGGTAAGGTAACGTACCCTTTATGGAAAGGTTAACCATTCCGCATCAAGGTTACAACCGTTGTTTGGGTGAAGAGAAATTGCCTTGGTGGTTAACGTAAGATTTGATTTGTGTACTCAACACTGATATGCAAATAGGGGAAAAATATATACTTTTTCTTTGGGGTGTGGGACCAAATATCGGCCCCAAATTTGCCATAAAAAGTGGCTGTGTGCATATAGCTTGCATATCAGGGAACATTTTGCTGTGGGCTATAGCAGTTGCATTATTGATCTATTATTGAAATATTTCACATTGTTGCATTCTTGAAACTTTATATTATAGTTAATAAACCTATTAAAAGTTTCTTTATATGACAAGTTACGCTGGTTATGTTTGGCTTTGTTTGCAGTTGTCTGGTGATTTAGTTAGAATTTAATTAACTTTTTGTGATGCATATTTTGATTTTTGTAACAAATTAAATATAGGAACATGTATAGTGTATTACAGTGTTAAAATTTTAATTATATAGTTTATTGCCATATCATTGTATACAAGTATAGTGAACTTTTTTAAAAGATTGCTAAAGCAACAAAACAACTAACATTGTATGTTACTGCAAAAGAAGAAGATATTACACACTGAACCTTTTCATATGAAGAGTTAAATGCATAGATAGGAGATGAGCTAAATATAGATAAGATACTTAAGTGTATGGCCTGAAGTTGACCCTCGTTTATTGGACAACTTTCTATCTGAATATTGGTATCATCCGAAAATGTATCAGGTCCCGTTGCATCTTCTTATGGAAGTTGAATTGAAATTGCTATTTTTGAAACCATGTATTATTCGAAATAAAATTTCGGACCGGATGAATTGGAATGCACGAGGTCAGACTGTATATTGTACCAGTTTGGTTCTGCATGCTTTATGATAACTTACTGGTAACAGTATACTCGCATTTGGACCGTTCTCCAGGAAAACCAGGCTTATTGACGTTTATAACGTTATCTGGAATTTTCAGTTGAAAGTTGACGTCATCAGTTCTATGTCATTAACGCTCTGTCTTTAAAATGTTATAAAATGAAAACGAAATAACCTAGAGTCAAACGGTTTTCGTTTTCATGGTTCTAAATGTCTGAGGAAACAGAAAATGTGTCATTTAGCCCTGTTTCCTGTAGAATGGTCCATTTATGATTGCAGTAATCAGTAAATATAATGTATATTGCAGACACGTTTCCCGACGGAGCGACTAGATACGGTATTCTGCTTGTACGGGTGGCGGAGCTTGTTCAGTGTTTGTTACAACATAATCTGGCTATTGGACTTCTGCTGACACATAATCCTACCATCAAAGTTCCTCAGTTATTCCATGAATTGATCATTGAAAGTATCAAGGAGGGACAGAAAACCTAACAACTCAAATATTCATATTATTCGCTAGATATTGTTGTGAGAAAAGTGTAGGAATGGACACACATGACCAATCCGGATGTATTGATATTTTAATTTAAGTTAAATCCTAAGTTTCAATACATGCTGAATCTTGATCATGAGTTATTCATTATTTTCTTTATAAGTATTTTAATTAATGACAAATATAAAGAAATCGTTGGTCTAATATATAAATAATGCAAATGTTCAAGAAATTTGCCGTTTGAATCAGCATAAACGGTAAAACTAGGAATTCTGATGCCTGTTACATCTGTTATATTTGATTATTAGTTTATTGAAGGTCATTGTATTATGCTGGTTTTAAGCACAGGGGTTTGTAACAATATGTTTTATATGTGCCTATTGCAGGATAAGACTGAATTTTTACCATACATGTTGTTACCAACCCCTGTTTGTTAAAGCTTGATCTCTCTGAATTATGTACGGTATTTTTTCAGAATTTTTATTTTTCCGAAATAATGATATTTAATTGTTTTCTGATTTATACTTTTACCAGTAAGGAACTGTACTAGACTTGTTTCTCGGACTTTGCATAAATCCTGTGCTCTGAATCCCCATTTTAGCTGAATAAATGTGCTCATTGTTGGTCAAATAACGGTATGTTATTGATTTTATAATTCTTTGTTAATTATAAAATGTTTGCATGTAATTGTTAAGATGTGTTTTTATTGTTTTGACATCTGAGAATATGGAGATAATGATGCAGATAATATGTAACTTCCTAGATGCTGGTCATTAGGAGTTGAATCTATTAAATGCTTAAATAAGGTAAACGGTGAAACTTGTTAGATGATATTGTGGATCATTTTTATAGAAATACAATTTGTTTCTTTAGGTTCTGATTTCTTATAAAAAATTGACAATGCATTTTGAGGGGTGAAAGCGAAACCAGTCTATCGACATATGAATATAGAAGCAGATAGACTGGTTTGCTGTCACACTTTGATTCTACTCTGAATTTGAACGTGCTTTTTCTGGCCTTTTTTTCTGGCCTTTTTTTTTTGCAATGAAGCACTTATGAGAGGTATGTTTCAAAAGACGAACGTTTGATAAGTTTGTATAAATGGCATTTATCAGTTAATCATTCATTTCAGAACACATTTAACATTGTTTTGCTGTTGGAACGTTCATTGTTACTGAAAAGTGAAAGAAGGGATTAACTATTTAGAGTTGGAAAATGATATTATGTACTAAAAGGGGTCACCTTTAAATTATTGATATTACATAACATTTAACTTGTAGTATAAAAATTGCATTGGCAATACATAGTATACTAGGATAAATATTGCCAACCATAATTTCCATTGAATTCTGTGGAACATATTGGGTTTGTCATACTTTAAACTTAAAATTGTAGAAAATATTTATCATGTACACCGTTTTATTTTATGGACTATTAGATATCTTGTTTTATGATAGAAATGTTTGTAGTTTAGATTTTAGTGCTATAGGAAACTACATACAACTGTAGTGTAGTGATAGTGTATGTGTAATGCTATAGTTAATTGTTTTAAAGATAGCATTCAATTCCTCAAATGAATTGTTATCATTACCAGTTAGTCTCAGGAAATAGTTGTATGAGATTTGTGTGCGAGATTAACAACTCCGTCACCATTCCTCTTGTCTGGTCTTGAATGTAGCTTTTCATCAATTCGAAAATATACTCCAGAGTAACTTCCTTGGAGAGCTGCAACTTCCTGCTGTTGATTAGGGTTCTCTAGAGAGGATATATACTTGACGCCATTAAAAACGCAACTATTTGAACTTGACGTCATTTTGTAGTACCAACTGTCAAAAGTGTGTTACAGTTATCTCTGAGCATGTTACAGTTATCTCTAAACGTGTTACAGTTATCTCTAAACGTGTTACAGTTATCTCTAAACGTGTTACAGTTATCTCTAAACGTGTTACAGTTATCTCTAAACGTGTTACAGTTATCTCTAAACGTGTTACAGTTATCTCTAAACGTGTTACAGTTATCTCTAAACATGTTACAGTTATCTCTAAACGTGTTACAGTTATCTCTAAACGTGTTACAGTTATCTCTAAACGTGTTACAGTTATCTCTAAGCGTGTTACAGTTATCTCTAAGCGTGTTACAGTTATCTCTGTGTTCATTCTTGTTCAAAACTATATTATACTCGAGAACAATTGTTTTGTATTTCATTTTTGATTAATTTTATGAAATTATGTTTTAGAAATAAAGAATAATTTTTGCTTTGTAATGTCACGTAATCAATATGCACATTTTTGTTGCTTTTTTAATGGCTTTAAGTATAATTATAGGAACATAGTAGTACGGGAAAATGTATATACATGTAGTTGTTGAACAGAGGTTGTTGCTTAAGAGAGGCTTACTCATACGAGGTTTACTGTATGAGCCTAGCACTTCTGAAATTTTTAATTTGTTCCAAGTGGACTTGAGTTTTTTAAACCACAGGTTTACAAGCAAGTCTGGATTTAACATATTTTAGCTACAGATTATTTTATATTTTATGAAATACAGTGAACTCTATAAAATCTGGACTGTCCGAAAACTTGAACTCAGAAAACTGGACTTTTGACCATGTCCGATTTTCAGACAGTTTACTGTACGCTGTAGTATTGCCACATTTGTTTTTCATGTCTTTTAATCCCAGCTCTGTTCCTTACAAAATAATGCATTTGTGGGCACTGTTTTTGAGGTCACTACAACTTTTATTAAATGTCAAAGTGATTAGTGACTAATCTTGTTGACTACAGACCAATTATGTACTGTTGTTGTTGTTGATTGTGCTATAGTTTGTGGTGCCTTCCTGTATTTTAGCAAAATATAAATATCTTTAAAAAAACTGTGAATCTACATGATGAATGTTTGTTTTTACAGTAAAATCTCAATAATAAGACCACCCTTGGGACCCTTGAAAACTGGTATTATTATTTAGGTGCTCTTCATATCGAGGTTGAATAAAAGCAAAATAGGGAAAATGGACTTGAAAATTGTGTTCTTAATTTTGAGGTGTTCTTTTTATTGAGGTGGTCTTTATGTGAGGTTTTACTGTAGTTGTTTCCAGCATTCAGCATTTACGATGTGTAGGGAATATTTTAAGAGAAAAAACACCTTTGTCTATCAATAATTCTGTGCAAAAGAACATTGACTGCTGGCAGTCATTTTAGAATTTTTCAAAATTTAACGATACTCTGAAAACTATTAATTGATACGTAATATGTCATGAAAATGCTTTAAACTTTATACCAAAGATATGTTGGTTCATAGTTTATGTAAACAAATCATTTTCTTTTGTTTGGGATTTTGTTTTTTATCTTCAATATTTTCTATATTGATTTTCAGATATTTTCTGAATAAATAGTTTTTTATCCTAAATACTTTGTGAAGATTTTATTCTTAAGATTTTAAGAGTGTTGCCACCTTGTAATTTTATCATGATTTTTTTTAATTTTAGCTTGTATGAGTTTTATAGAATTATGTAACACAAATCATTTAAATTAATCCATTTTTTATGAAAACCTGAAGCCCATGGTTTTGAGCGATGACCCAGTTTCGGACATAGAATTTAAGGTATTTGTGGTTGATTTATCAGGCTTATTGTTGATCTTGGATATGTTACCATGGTAATTCTTTGTGGTGAATTTGTTTGTGGGAAATGTATAAATGTGTTCCTGCCAGTGAAAGTCAATTATTTTTCCATGTAATTAGGATTTTACGGGGCATTTTTTTGAGATATGGGGAGCTTTGAATGGTTTCAAGGCGTTTGATTTGTTACACAATATATTTGTATAAAAAGTGAAAATATCTGTAATTATAAATCTGTCTGACACACCTTCGTGTCACTGCTATTGCTTTTAAATGATGAAAGGATCACAAACAGATCAGGCACAAGAATGCAAAATTTCAAAATCAGCTGAAAATTTCGAGTCAGGTATATTACTTCAAGGTCAGGGTTACTGAGGTCTCATATTGTTTCTTCGGGCATTCAACGCTTACAGGCGACATCTCGTGTGTTTTTCTGTTTATTGCATTTTATATGACTATTCTTGTTTTAATTGTTGTAATGATGTATTTCGTTTAAGTATTGAATTGCTGGCATTCGTTTAATCACTGTTTTGCAAAGTTTAAAAGTGCTAAAAGATGAGAAATAGACTTCATTACTGGATCAGAGATTGCAACCATTACACAGCGCTCAAATCTCTCTCAGTCGAGATGGAGTTAAGATTTGAGTGAAGGACCTGGGGTTGGTTCCTGATTATTAAAAAAACGATGAAATTGTTAACGGAATACACATAGGGTGTTAATTTGGTTCAAGTAATATTGTACACCGTGTTCAGATATGTTCAGATATGTGTTATCACTATTGACTAAGGATAAATGTTTGGTTCAAGTAATATTATACACTGTGTTCAGATATGTTCAGATATGTGTTATCACTATTGACTTAAGGATAAATGTTAAGCATACAGACCCAAGTTTATTCCTCAAACACTAACATAACATATTTATGACTCATTGTATTGACTAACAATGTCATAATGTTCATAGTATATCAAGATGGCATTGAACGGCATGGAGATGGGTATGGTATAACCATTTTGCTTTAGAATTGTAATACATTTTTGTTGGTCTTTTAAAATAAAGGACATTTTTTTACATATCAGTTTATTATAAAATATTTAAAGCCTTAAGTCATTTGCTCAAGCCACCATTTACTCCAGTATGCTTTGCAAATAATGTGCATAACAATTTGTACCGTACCGGTATTCAGCTTCGAAATTTGTAGAAAAATTTGTCATTGAAATTTTTTATTCGACAATCATGTTCAGTTAATTGTTATCATGATCATTATGTAATTATCTTCATTTTATTGTTGAATCATGAATCCATTGAAGGTTTTGAGCAAAATCTTTGTATATCTGCTTTTTACCAAATCGGAGTTACTATAATTTTGCGCTAATGTGATAGGTCACTTTTGTTTCGTCCAAATGTTGTAAATCTTCCTTATTGTTGATGCAAGTTATATTTTTCTTCTTTTATGTTGATGTGATTTTTTGTTTCTGTATCTGCATACTGTATTCTATTGTTCCATTGTAACGGTGAAAATCATTGAAAATTCTAACGTATTTAAAGATTATAAGATATAGATTATTATTATTAATGAATTATACGAGACAGTGGGTGTCTCTAGTAGTATCTACTTCTATGTGATTGTTTCAACTACATTAGCTGTATAGCGTCAATGAATGAAATGTACCGGTAATATGTTGTTGTTGTTTTCGGAGTATTTTATTACATTTTACAAGCATATGAATGATGAAATTATCTAAAGTGTTGTCCAATAACTTACAATAATAAAATGAAATGTTGATTGTTATTTTTTGTGTTAATAACCATTTTTTAGGCAACAATCTCGTTGGCAAATTGGACACAAATTTAAAAATCGAAATTATCTTTTGATCACCCTTGGACAAAATACCTTTTTTGCATCAAACTTAATTCACGTTTTTTTTGTGTCTAACAAAAGAGGAAAGCTTCTCAGCCTGCATTTTACAACAGCTGTAGCAGGTGGTTGTCTAAAATAAGGGTTTTCTAGGGCTTCAACCTTTTACTACCTTCTTTTTCTCCTCGAGCAAGTACCTCACATGTTAGTAAAGGGTTGAAACCTTTACTAACCCTTATTTTAGACAACCACCTGCTTCAGGTGTTTGTGTAGAAGCATAGACATCTATTTTCAGGAAATGAAAATACCTCCCCCCCCCCCCAACTCCGACCAGAACAGATTATTTACAATGGCTTTAATATTACACAATACCTGGAGGTAAAAAAGATCACAACAGCTTATATAACCTTTATATATTTTGTTATTAAATCTTGTATCGTAGACACTGCAACAATGGCATAAAACAGATACAAATATGTAACATGCAGTAAGCAAGATACAAGAAAAATACAGTGAATTAAAAGATTCTACCTAGCAAATCATTAAATACAGTACACAGTCGTTTTATATCTAAAAGCAAAGGCATACATCACATGAATAAACATTTGTTTAAGATTTCTTCTTTACAAAAGAAAACACTTGGGTTCTATGTACAGTGTAGATCTACAATTTCTATATATATGTATGGGTGCGTGTGACGTAATAGCACAGTGTGTCACATCTTTATACAAAGCAAGTATATTCACCATTTACAAACTCGCATCATTCTTGTACAAATGAACATTTAAAATATAGTGTAAAGTAGAGTAGTGTTTAAACTTGTTTATGTTAATGCCCTAGATATTTATTTGCCCAATTGATAACAAATATGCCACAAATTTGATCAGCTGTTCAAGCTGAAAGAATTGATACAAAATAGAGTTAATTTGACACAAAGTCATCACAAAACTTGGCTGTTCATAGACAGGAAGACGAAAGTTATAATGAACTTACAACAATGTAAATAAGGCCTAAATGTTTAAACTTTAACCTTAAACTGTCACACAACAGACAGAGCACTGAACAAGTGTACAGCATGCTCTAGTGATCAATGAACCTGGTTAAAACTGACACAGGACTGTTAGTAGCAATTTACCTAAGACTAAAATTAGAGGTTATTGTTTCAAAAAATAAACGAAAAATAACTCAGAAATTATATTTCTACATTTGATTGAAAGATGAGATGACTGGATCATAAAATGTATGTTTTGTTCAAACTTTAAGTGTCGACTATGAAATCAATAACATTGACTTGATAAGTATCAACTTTATTGACCTCGTTTGTTTATCTAATAACACAGATACTCCTGTGTTTAATACAGAACAAATATGGAACATTTACATCAAAAGACTTTCACTTTCAGGCAATAGTTTCATAATACTACTGATATTCAACAAGTTATAAAAGTTTCTATTCCTAAATAAAAATGAAATCAATGATCTCAGATCTAAAGGCACATACCCTGATTATACCCAGGAATCTTCATCAACAATTGCCGAATTTAATATCACTCGTCCTTGCAGATAAACTTGATCAGACCAGTTAACCAAGAAAATGATTGATATCTGCCCAGGAGAAAACTTGCCGTCGCTGTTGCCAACTATTCGTAACTATAATTACTAACTATGAACAACGCACAACATAAAAACATTACTTGTACATTAAAGAAACTAGAATATTATCAGTGAAAAATACAATCGTCTACAATAAATAAAATGTTGCTTTTATAAAATGCTGAATATATCACACGGCTAAAGTACGAAGACAAAAATTACTGCTGAAACATTGTAGTGGTTTGGAAGTTCAGGAAAATATCAAAATTAAAACTAAATATGGGGCAAGTTTGGGCAAAAACACAATTCACTGTTTGAAATAAACAATAAAACATTTACTGCATAAATTCAACCAACACACACTAGGGTACATGCATAAAACTTAAGTACTAAATGCATGACAGAGAACGTTCATTCTCTAGTAACACAAAGTATTGCATTGTATCCTTATAAATACATTTATTTCTTAATCAACACAAATTGATGCAATTCCAATCACAGGAGATGCTCACAAGTTCTCTCCCTTTATCTCTTCTATAGTATATGTATATATACAATGTAGTACTATATATGTATAGTATATATAGTACTATATATCTATATTCTATAAGGGATAAAGGGAGAGAACTCTAGAACAGGCAAATGGAGAGAACTCGTGACAATCTCCTGTGATTCCACCTTTATTTAATATTGATACGAGACGACAATGTAAAACATAAGGACATGTTTGACACCTAACTGAAATATTGTACTAGTAATACAGCATAAACATTATTTTCTCAAACGTGACAGTAATGTCTGGAATAATTATCTCAATTTATTGCTGTAATATGCCTGGTTATATGTAACAGAACCAACAGAATCAAGCATTGTATTGAAGATTTCTTCAGAACATTTATCATTCTAGTGCTTTTCTATAAGACTATCCGAGTTGTCCAAAGTGAGTGAGACAATATGAACATCTTATTTTTGCATTGTAAATCTTTTGCCCAAGTCTGATGACAAAGAAATTTGCAACATGAAGAATTTTGCTGTATTGGCCGTTTTGTTAAGTAGGTATGATAGCATTTACATATTTGTGGTAATTATAAATTTTCAAGATAATGGATTTGCCAATTAATGTAAAAGCATGACATTGTAGTTTTACAATACATTATTGTGATAGTTTACATCCCCTATGTTGATGCAACTTAATCTTACTTTCATACTAGAGTGTAACCAACTGATAAATGAGAACAATGTAGCGGTGGTTATCACTATGGCGATTGTCTTAACAAAATAATAAGTAGAAAGCAAAAACATTGTACACTACTAAATCTTTTTATCATGCACATTTATCCAGAATCACTGCTGTCTCTTCAAAACATTTGTTCAAATACTGATAATTTGGTTAAATCAAAATTATATGCATAAAACGAGATGTTTGTAAAACATTATGCTCCCTGTGACCTTTGACCCCAAAATCAATAGGGTTCCTCTGCTACCCAAGATGAATATGTGGACCAAGTTTAAGGATGATAAGTCAAGGGGTTCATGAGTTATTGATCAGAAACAAAAAGGTTACAAACCAACCGAATGACCGACCGACCGCAGGCCTGACCGACCTAACATGTGCAAACCAATATGCCCTCTCTTCTTCTAAGAAGGGCATAATAATGTTTTATTGTGCACACAACACTGTCACAGTCTATGTATTGTGCACACAACACTGTCACAGTCTATGTATTGTGCACACAACACTGTCACAGTCTATGTATTGTGCACACAACACTGTCACAGTCTATGTATTGTGCACACAACACTGCCACAGTCTATGTATTGTGTTAAACATGTGAGAAAAGAAGGCCTTCACAAGTGTAAGACTTTGTGACAAATATAAAGAGAACAACCATTATACAAAGACCGGCAAACAAAATGGACGCCAAAATACAAGTAAAATTGTTTCATCGGTATACATACATCAAGTTAATGATTTAATTAGTCATATAAAGCAATAAATGCGATGATTCTGTTAATTAATCAAATGATTTACAGAATCAATTTTTACATTCAATACTAATAATTGGATAATGAAGTTAATTAAAGAAGCTATTTGTTATACATGTATTACACACGGATATTGTAAAAAACATGAATTAATACATTAAATGAGTTAAGGATCACTGGAATAAATTACAAGATAAGATTTCACCCGAGTTTCTACCAGCCTGGGATATCATTTTCTCATACCCATGAAAAACTTTCCCCAAATGTTTTAATTTACCTGACAATTTGAAAAATTAACCAGAATATCAGTCCGTTGGTCAGACAGAATGGCCATATCATTTTTTGTCTTCTTTGTTTTGAAAATTGATTTTTTTTTTTACCGGACTTCAGTATAACCTCTCTTGAGCAATACTCTTAGATGAGGCAAATTTTACCTGTTTTAACAGACTTCATGAATCAATCCATAGGTAAGACATAGTATAACTCTGATTAAGATATTAAAAAGCTTCTGAGTGACCGAAAAATCTATTTATACATAATTGATGTGTAGAAAATACCCATAATATTTCGGTAACAAGTGAACAAGGAATGCGTTACAAACTCAAATCTTGCTGGAATGATAATTCCGAAATGGGGGAAATTTAGATTCAAGATTAGAAATTCAAACTAGCATTTCTTAACAACCGTAAAAGTAAAAATCGCACCCATCCTCAAAACATACCACTGTTTATAGACGTCTGTTAGTACAATATGTCTAACCCAGAGTATGAGGGAATGTGAAATCCCTCAATGTAATAATGAACTTGATTGAAGTGACTAGGGTCTTTAAATGATTAAAGCATGGTTATCCTATTTCAATATCATTCCATGAATACAATACAATCAATTCACAGATACAACTTTATGGATTTTCAAATCTTTGACATTTAGTGCAGTATGAACTGAATAAGTGATACATCAATACAATATCAAGTTTTATCTGGAAGCATGACTTTATTTAATCAAGATCTAAAAAAAGTATACACCTAGCATAATTATAGTAACCACAGACACATATCCACCAGGTAAGAATTGAAATTTCATGAAATGCTCCTCTTACCAAACACATGATAAAGTACACGTTTTAAGTTACATCAGTCAAGAAGTCTTATTAATGCCAGATCTTCATCATCAAAGCCTGAATATATAACATTGGGCATTTACAGAAAAAAGAGCATACGGGAGCTGCGTCGTCATTTCCTTAAAATGTCACATGTTTGCCCCAAATGGCATTTTGAAAACAAAGTGACCATATGGAGTAAACATTGCTTCCTGCTTGCAAATATTGACATCACATGTTGCGTTTTCTTACGTCAATTACAGAAGAGGTTGTAAATCCCGTAGCAGCGCTCATTTTGAGTTACCCTTAAGTACCTAGTACTTATATTTGCCGATTAAGACACTATATCAATACAGTTTGCTGTCAATTAAAATACATGCTGTATTTAAAAGACACCATTTCATAGCAGAATGGATTTACTGGTGATAAAAATGTAGCAGTCAAACCCAGCAGTAAGATTTCAGGTTTTAAGGTCAATTTGCAATTACTCATAAACTGGCTCCTTAAAATGGTTTTAGAGTTAGTACCAGCAATTGTAATGTATACTTGTTTTAGCCTACACAACATATACAATCTAAAAAAGTTAATTTTGGGTTAAATATTAGATAAAATATCGGTAACATAATGCAATATAAAGACGAACATAAGATATCCTATCATTTACAAAGTCAAAATATCTGTATTACAATATACTATATTCTTGTTTAGTTATATCCACAGCTATATAATTCAGTGACGATAATGGAAGCATATATATCACAAACAATAACACATGTCAGTCATTTACAGATGTGACCATTCTTCCACGACTGTCGTACTCTCCGTTACGTCCTCGGACCATTTGGCGGGTGTGGAACTCTGGGAACTTGTTCTGCTACTTCCCTCGCTACCAGTCGACTCTAATGATAAACGCATTGCTCCAACATGTTGCTCGTAACTATCCTGTAATATAAAACAAAACATACTGAAATACAGAACATGATACAGAACAGTTATTCCATCACTTTCATTTTCCTCCTGAAGCAATGACATTTACGGCTGGATACCCGTAGATGACACGTTCTGCAGGATATGATATACAAATTAAGCTAAGGCTGGAATGAAATGACAATACACGCAAGTCATTAAACATATATTACGCTCATTTTTTTGTTCATTTTTTTATCTAAACAATCGTGAAAACTATACTTTATCTAGTTAAAATTATAACAGAATACATTTATAATATATTTGTCGAAAAAGACATTCATATTATCATAAAATTTAAAAAAACTTCCATTTTTTTAACAAGTGGGTGTTTTTTACTAGTTTTGACTCTTAGTTATATGATTAAACAAGATGGTTTTAAACAGTTATTCATGGCAATGGTTCTTATTTATCGACTATGTAACAATACTGGATGAAGCCCATTAAATATTTTTAGTTTCAGATGAGCCAGCGCCAGATACATCTTTAATATCTAAAATTGGACTTTGAAAAAGAACTTATACTAATATGTGTAACTGATTTCAATTAAAAGATATGTCGTTACTGGTCATTATATTTATGTACACATGATTAACATCAAAAACATAATCCATAAGGCTTTAAAACATGTCAAAGCTTAGAAGCAAAACAAAGCCTGTCCAAATATACCTATATAAGATTGAATAACAATGTAACCAAAGTTATAAATATCCCCATAAACATTTAGAGAAATCTCTGTCATTCTGATATAATAAAACATGTGATTGATCTCCAAGCTCAAATCTCATTCTTGTATTGCAATTTTCTTCAGTAAATAGTGATATGATTGCAATGCTTAAGTTTCTTACTGCAACACAATTAATAATAACAGGGGTTCCTTTGACCCTGTAGTTGACCCTTTGACCCCTGGAATTCCCAAAAAGCCACATTTCGACCCTCAGGATTCTGGCTGAAGGGTTAATTCTTGGTCATTTGGCTATAAAATGGTAAAATCTGGTCAAAAGTTATCAAAATGACCTTTAAAGATTCAACAATAGTGGAACTTACTAAATAAGAATGTTCAATAAAACATGTAACAAAAGTATCTTTTGGACTAAAATAAATTTAAGTAAAATGAGATTGGAGCATGAAGACTGTTCTCAAGGTCATTTAACATCAACCCAAATGGTGTTTTTAGTTTTGAACAGCACAAATATCTTGGCCATTTATGGTCATTACCTGAGAAGCATTTTAACTAAGTCAATGTTACAGAACTGTACGTCTCTAACAGATATTCTATTCTCATCCGATCACAAAGGGCCTGCAGTGATACAACTGGGGCCTGATTTTAATAAAATATGGCAAAAGTACAGATTGTGTAACAACAATTATTTAGACAAAATTTCATTTGTTTTGATTTAATGAAAACGAAATGCTGGTAAGTTTAAGAGTGAGTTTCAATCTTAAAATCTTAATGAATAAGGCAACTGAAATTGGATACCAGTCTAAGATTGGAGCCTTACAATTGGACCGAGACTTGAGTTAAGAAATTGTTCTCAAACTCAGATTTATCAAATCAAACTCAGTATTTACGTTTGTCGGATATGAGGCTTTTTTATACATGTAAACAGCAAGATATACAACAAAATCACATCACTTAAAAAACAAAATTTTGAAAAAAAAGCAGAAATATTTCAACTGTTAAGAATACATAAATATAAACTTGAACAAAATTTCTAAATAATATCTAAATCATGTATATTATATATCAGTTTACAATAGCTCTTTCATTACAGAATCATAAGCATGAAAGTTGCAAAAAATGGCATCTTGATATACGATATTACACGGTAAAACATTCAAAAGAAAATAAGCCATGCATTGCAATAATAGTATTCTAATTCTCTGATTTGTATACATTTGTACTTTGGCACAGAAATAATTTTGTTTACAATTACAATCTAAGTAAACTTTGCTTACTGCCATGGACAGAATAGGATGGTAAAACTTACACCTAACACTGAGAAACACAATTAAAAGCATGTGGATATTTGAAATCATCACATCAATTGAATGTAACAATTTCTTTTGGCAGAATTAAAGTTGATGCGGTAATGAAAGACTGTAACAGATTAATAAGAATTAAAATGTAATTTGATTTTACACCATTGGGATAATACAGTAACTAGCAGTAATTCTATTGCAAGTTGATTTTGCAAGATCCCCAGCCAATTGTGTACAAACAGTTACAAGTTAAAACCACATCATCTAGACGTGTGTTAATGTGAGTCAAACCACAGTGCTGTCCCTTGGAGAGGTATCTCCGTAAAGTGTGAGTAAGTTCGAGTTTGACACTAGCAAGTGAACATTTAGGAATTAAATAATACAGAAGTTTGATGATAATTAAATCAGACATGAACGTCCTTGCTTCAAACATGAAAACAACCAGCACTCACTGACATACATGTATATACAACAGAATCACACAAGATAAATAATAATATTCACAATTTGATCTACAAAATTCACAAAACACCCTGGCAGAAAAAATTGCCAACAATCACACATTGAACCCTGCATACCTCACACAATATTGAAGCAACAAGAGATGTTTGTAAAACATTATGCCCCCCGTGACCTTGAAATTTGACCCCAAAATCGATAGGGTTCCTCTGCTACCCAAGATGAATGTGTGGACCAAGTTTGAGGATGATAGGTCAAGGGGTTCTTGAGTTATTGATCGGAAACAAAAAGGTTATGGACAGACTGACGGACGAACCGACCGACATGCGCAAACCAATATGCACTCTCTTCTTTGAAGGGGGCATAATAAAGGAATGGACACGGCACCGATAGATTATCATTCAAACTGTTACAATTCACAGTATTACTGGAAGATCTTAAAGTTAATGGTACACATTTTGAGAATCTAGAAACAATCATCTTAACCTATAACATATAAAATTATCAATATGGAGATAATCACCATGCAGGATGATTCAACTTGCAATATTGAAGAAAGGCGACTAAAATAATTTGTAGAACTGAAGAATGCTGACTAATGTAGCAATACATTAAATACATTGGAGGAGGAGAGGGGGGGGGGGGGGAGAGATCTAGTTGTAATAATTCACCAGTTTTGAGTTTCCAAAGTCTTTAACATAAACTTCACAACTGTATAAAATAAAGGATGAGTAGGGTAAAAGCAGTGAATGCATAAAGCATGCATTTAGAAGCTGACAAATAAAATCCAACAACATTTTCCACACTGGATATGAGTCTGTCAATTTATTGTGTTCGACAGAGTTTAGCCTTAAGTTGTCCCAAATCTTAATTATATATATAAGATCCTAAATAACGTATCTTTAAACATCGACAAATGAAGAAAGGGTCTATATGAACCAATCACGCACCACACCAGAAATATCTTTTTTCAACCAGTATTCTGAACACTAAATTATCTTAATGAGTTATGCTAAACATTTCATAGATTTAAAGAGTTTGCAATGCAGACAAAAAGAAATTTACACAGACAAAAGACAATATATGGAACAAATTTTCAAATGACAATCCATGGCAAAGAAAGAAAAATATATATTCTGATGGGTGCCATGAGGGTCATATAGCTTTACTTCATCTTGTTTTATCAACAATGTAATTCATCCAGGCAGAACAGCCAATGGCACATGCCATGAAGTTTATGGACTATCCAGTGTGGAAGATTGACAAACATAATGGTGATAATGTAACAGACACCTGAATGTTTCCTGTTATGGTGGAACAGAACCTGCGCTTGAGTT
Organism: Mactromeris polynyma; assembly: GCA_032209605.1. Taxonomy (NCBI): domain Eukaryota; kingdom Metazoa; phylum Mollusca; class Bivalvia; order Venerida; family Mactridae; genus Mactromeris; species Mactromeris polynyma. Next base: position 2,403,455 of record JASFXZ010000002.1, on the reverse strand, counting down.
ACTCTCTGAATCCTCTGGCTGCCGTCTCCCCTACAGCAAGGCATTTACACAAACATTATCATACATGTTTATAATCTTCTAAGTTGCAGACATCGTGTAAATGCTCGCTTAATCAGTTTTTAATTGACTGGCCTTCTGATATACATCAAGATTTGGAATAAGAAACCTTATTTGTGAATGTTAACAAAAAATGCAAAAAGTAACAATCCATGAATTATGGCGAACATTACTGATTAAAAATATTTATGTCAAGTTATGAAAGGTGTAGTGAATCCTGTGATCATCATTTTTACAGGAATAAACTTAGACAGAAAACATGGTTTTATCAGGTCATATCTACTTACAACAAACAAATATCTATCATACCGATGATTAAAAAAAAAGTCTTGACAATTTTTGGGAAAACTGTATTTTGCTCTTATTCTGAAGGCCAGCCAATTGAAGCTTTAAGAAAGCAGTTCATTAAAGGAGTCTGAATCACAGAATTTCTGTAAGAATAGCATGGCTTAATTTATGCAGTTTCCATAACAACTTATAGCATTGATTTGTTGTCTCAAATGACCATTTCTAGGAAAAACTGCATCATTAAGTGAATGACTGTTATGAGTTACCCCCAAAATCTGCTTTGTCACAAATATACATGTATGCACTATTTCCAACTACAATAGAGCACTACCAGCAAAACTACAGAGCATATCAGTCATTCTGATTCAAATACAAAAATGAATGAACAGTGTTAGTATAAAATGAGTAGTCCAGATGAAGTACCCATGTACATTTTCATGGCAATTAACTAAATATTTGTACCACACAAGTGGTAACGTAACGTTTGCGACATGGAAATGTTTGAGAATTTTGCGAATTCAAAAAGGTTGCTAAAGTATCAGCCATGGTATTTTTATCATTCAGAGAAGCACATGTTATACACAGCCCTCCAAACGTTCCTTCACACTTCCACAATTTCCCATTGCAATTAACAGGGTCGAATCCAGGATTTGGTGTTAGGGGGTCTTAGGAGGGGGTAACTTTTTTTAATACAATGCATTAGCAGCGACGGAGCTATATTTTCATATTTATACTCAGACATACATGTAAGTTTGGGAAATTTAGGGGGGTGCGTTCTGGGTGCGCCCCCCCTGGATCCGCTAGTGATAAATGTATTTTCATTTATGTTTCACATGCAATAAATCAAAAATGCTTTTTAACACAGCAATAATTTTCTGTAAAAGTATTTATAAATTTGTACTGAAACAAATTATCTTATTTTCTGTGTCAGATCTATCAGTTACACACATATATTGGTATCGATTGATGCTGCTGTAGAGATGTACAAATTGTTAATTCTTAACTATCCATCACAGAAGTGGGATGAATAATTTTACTTCAATGTCATAAATGTTTTATTTGAAATTCAGTAAGAAAAAAAAGCGAAATTCAAAATATTCAAGCGTGAAGAAACTTTTGGATGGCAGTGTATCTTCATTTTGGTGATCCATTAGTGTTTCTCCTTGCAAAACATCTAATATCGCCAAATCATCAAATTATAGAATCAGAAGATATCCATTTATACATAAACAGATGGAACGAATCACATGATGTATACCGAAATAATTGTATCAACTCATTCCATGACAGAGAGACTTTTAGTGTCCTAATGCCTTCTAATGTTTTTCACAATGACATATGATAGTAGTTACATGTGGAAGCTGACATACATTGCTACAGTTGTGATATTAAAAGTACTACTCTTCATCTACACATGTATATCATTCTTTGACAGTACAGAATATTGCAATGTTTTTACCTCAAAGATTGTAGGTGATGGTTCCCCGATAAAATGATCCACACTTTCTGAACTGGGGTCACCTCGAAGTGACCCACCAACTTGTCGACTTATCTCTCGTGGAGTATTACCTACAATTAAAAGTTTCAGCAATAACAACATGATGCATGTTTACTAAAATATCTGATATACTTTGAAGAACTTCTAATATGTGACAAACTTCATTTTCAGAGATATTTTAGTTATGCTTTGATTGTTGTAAGTTTGCCACATTGTCAAGTGACATAATGATTGTCACCAAACTGAAAGATTGTTGTTTTAACGAAAATGGAGGTGTTCTTTCACCAGTCTGAAGTGGGTTTTTACCAGAAAGGTATAATTTTATCAGAATGGCCTTTGTTTTACTAGCATGGATGAATTCAAGGGAAGTTTTTACCAAACTTTTATTTTTTACAAGCCATGTCATACAGACAGAAACATTTTAAAACAAGAGATGTTTGTAAAACATGCCCCCCTGTGACCTTGACCTTTGACCCCAAACTCAATAGGGTTCCTCTACTACCCAAGATGAATGTGTGGACCAAGTTTGAGGATGATAGGCCAAGGGGTTCTTGAGTCATTGATCGGTAACAAAAGGTTACGGACGGACCGACCGACATGTGCAAACCAATATGCCCTCAGGGGTCATAAATATGCTGAAGATAAAGAAGAGCAAAACAATGCACATACCATTACCATTGTGTGATCTGGCTGATCTAAGATGTTTGTCTGATTTACTGTTGAACAGATTTCTTCCTTTCTTATTCTGTATTCTATCCCCACCAGATAAACTATTGGCAGCAGCAAGGTTCTGCAACACAAATTGTATTACTTCTATAAATTATAATAATCTTCTACAATCCATCAATCCATACAATTATAAGTAAGTAGATCATTGTTTTCACACAGACACAAATATTCAATTGTCCTGCTTATTTGAAAAATATTTCATGGGGGTAAAAAATATTCCGTCAAAAGGTTAGTCTGGAGACCAGTCCATTTATTAGATTTACTTGACTGACTGACCTGTTAAAGGTTGGGATACAGAAAATGAGATAATGTCAGGTGCAAAGTACGTAACCAGGTGAGGCAGAATCATCATGGTTTCAAGCATACTCACAATAGTCAGGGGATACATAATGTTCTCTGTAAGCTGTTGTGCATGTGCAGTTGCCATGACAATGGCAAATTAAGACTGTGCGACAATTATGTATTTGACAATAAAACAATAAGACATTTCACAATTGATAAAACACCCAGACCTATTATCGCACATAAGTCAATTAAATGATGACAAACTTTTGCAAAGACAAGATTTGTTTCAATATAAATATGTAAGGGAAGCAAAGATGAAACCTCTCAGTGGGTAGAGATAATTTAACATCTTTTGTTTTCATCAGGTTTAACGCTTTTTTTTCCAACAATTTTTCAGTCACATACGGCGGCCAGTTGACCTAACCAGTTTTCCTCAAAGGAATTTTCAACCAGTACTAACTTGCTCTTCTGCAAGCAACACACTACTTCTCTACAGGCGGAGGATCTGACTGTAGCCCATGTCAGGAAGATCATAACCTGCCCAACCCGGGAATCACACCTAGATCACACCCAGATCTGCCGGGTGACAGTCTAGTGCTCTACCAACACAGCTAGCCTGCAGGATCTCAACATTTGTACACAAAATGTCAAACATACCCTTGCTGTAGGAAGATCCATCAGTTCCGGCATGCCTTGATTTGGTCCAACATGAGCAATATGACTAAAGTTGATAGGAGCAGAAATGGCACGTGTTTTACGGTCAGATCTGGAAAGATATCACACATACAGTTAAATTTCGGAAGAACGAAATAAGATGAAATAACTTAATATTAAGTATAACATTCATGCTAATAAATATCATTAATTATAATTCCCATTAACGAATAAAGGTGCACATATGAAAAATGAGTATATGCTTTTATATCATACAAGGCAGTTATTGCATGAATCATGCGTAACTTGGCTATGATTGTTTGTCCAATAGAGTACAGTTCATCATCAATGCATTACTTCTACAAATACAAGGCATCAATAAATTTCTATTTTATGCAAAATGCCTCCAAGCAGTTTTGTCCTAATAGCTAGTCTCCTGAACACTATATTGATAAGATATTTGGAAAATATTGAGAACTCGAAGACTAATAACTTTGCAATAAATCTATTCTATTAAATGTAACCATAGCTATGAAGTGTTTTCAAATATTATTTTTTATTTATCAATCAATTATTTATGAAATATCTTTATCTAAACTCTATGTCAATTACAAGCATACATAAATGATCCTAATTCAATATTTAAGTATTACCAGAAATCTGCATGAACCTGCTCTATCTATCCACGTGTTTATAAAGAAAATACAGAAATCTTGAGTCCCTGACTCACTTTTCTTTCTAGGGACTCCCATTTTCAACTTACTGTGCATCCCTGGGACCCCTAAAATAATTATTTGTTAAGTATTAACTGCATTTCTGGGATGCTACAAATTTACTAAGGACCCTCAAGCTGTCAAACACGAGGGTCCAAGGACCTCTAGCTGAAAAATCATATGGAAAACCCAGCAGATTCGTTGTTGAAGCTATACAACATTTGTTTACAAGTCTTAAATATTACCTTCATTATGAAAAGGAAAGCATTTTATTGGAAAGCTAAGCCCCTGGTGGGAACCCATAGAACCAATTTCTATTCCCAAATACATGTGCATAGAAAACGACAATTACAACTTCATCAGCGCACAAGGTAAATGAAACCATAATTGCCCGACACACACGAAATCAAACCCACACAAGCAGAATCACAAGCTATTTAACAATGCATTCAAGAAAGACAATTTACTGAACAATTCTGAGTTTTAGGTGATGATTTTATTAAAATACTTGAAATTGATACCCAAACATATGTCATCTTAATATTACATGTTGTTTATAAAACCACTTAATCATTTTTTGTAATATTTTTGTTTTCAACCGTACTTTAAGAAATGTTCTAACAACCACCTCAATAAAAAGACCAACTCGAAATTAAGACCACATTTTTCAATTCCATTTTGACTGTTTTGCTCTTTATTCAACCTCAATATTAGGACCACCTCAATAAGAAGACCAGTTTTCAAGAGTCCCAAGGGTGGTCTTATTACTGAGGTTTTACTGTACTTACTTCAGTAATACATATCAGTAAACATTCAGATTAAATCTGTCGCAAACATAATGGTATATGATTTCATTTCATTATCTAATCACAGTTAACTTAAATACATAACAACAGAGAATGAGATTGGAGATTGTGGACAATTCTCAAGTATTAGGAACCTAAAACTGAGTTCATCAATGCTACTTAACTAAGCAGACAGTCTCTGTAATTATCTAATTATCAATTATCTGTAACATCCTAGCATAAATTGACAGCAACTTTCTGAAAGGATTTTTATGTATTTGTCACACAGTATTTGCTGAAAAGGAAAATACTTCTACTGTCTAATTTCTAAACTATGAACTCAAACAAACGCATGAACAGCAGGCCGAGACATAAAAGTGGCAGCAAGCAAATACTAACTCAAGCAATAAAGGCTGAGACATAAAAGTGGCAGCAAGCAAATACTAACTCAAGCAATAAAGTCTGTCACCATGGTTATAGAGATATGCAGATACTTCTTTAGATTGTTGACACATCTACAATATTTATCTCCCTTGTTGATAGGAGTAATTCCAAAATATGTGATCATTGAGAAAATATCAAGAGAATTTGCAAGTGACAACCACTTTTCATTCAACTTTATGAGCTATGTGCCCACATAAGTATAATGAATAAGTTATTTTTATATGTCTGCTTTAATTTCACATCTTTCACCTTATATTCTTTATAAACTTTAAGGAAATTTGCCTATCAAAATGGTCAACTATTCAGAACAAGGGAGATAAATATTGTAAATGTGGGAACTATCTATTTGCAAGATTTTATTACGATATACAATCTAGCTACATGTATATAAACATGCTTCATGCAAGGTGCAAGTAAATCAAGCAAATGGGTGAGATTCTCTCAGCTCGAGAACTAAACAAAAAATGAAGTAAGAACTAATATTTATTTCCCAGACGCAAATCATTGACACTCAACATAATGCTCACACGAACACTGTTCTTATGTACTGATTTGTGTACGCAGTTTTTATCTGATTTCTGCATTATTTTTAACACAAGTTTTACAGAATTTTCCATAACTGTTCAAATCTAAGCATGTATCGGGGGATCTACAAACCAACCTGACCAGGGTGAGACGAAAAGCTGGCGGCCGATCACAAAACGGTACATATTTTGTTTGTAAGAAATAGTTTTTAGTTGTAACAAAGTGCTTAAAACCTGGTCATCCAAAATTCGGTTGCATCGATGCCCATATCAACACATAGATTTCTGTAGATTTGATGGAATGCGTGGCACGCATTCCGGCAAATCTACAGAAATTTACAGATTTAGTAAAGTTACTTTGCATCACTAGATTGTCATGATTTCGTTCAATATTTTCAATATATACAGCTTATTGCTTAGTTATAAGGGTATGAAAGAGATTAGCTTAAGCAATATTTCATACTTAGGGTTCATAACCCAAATCTATGAAAAAGTAGTAAATTTCTTAAATATACAAGATATAGACTGTGCAATGTATGGCTTATGCGAAATATTAATGCTTCATGCGTGACAATTTTAACCAAGATGCTATGCTTGAAATTTATGTGAACATGATAAATTGTGGACCTAGCTAAATATAAAGTCATGTATGACTTAAAGAATTGTTTTCAGTTCAACACAGATCTAATGTAAGTCTAATATGGACCATGATTTTGATATTTATGTAATAAGTTTCATGCACCTTGGTTAACTATTATACACATGAAATACTTAACTGGAATTAATAAAAATGCAATTTCTGAGATAAACATGCAGAATGTGATGGAAAAGTCACTAAGTTATTCCATAGCCTAATATGGAGTATATAAGTTCAGTCAAGTTATTGGTATTTACAGAAAGTTCAATCTTGAGCATAATCTGGCATTCCATCATACAGTTATACTGATGGTTGCATTCAGTGTTAATGATAACGTGATTGCTAGTTTAAATATAATGGAAAAATATATTATTCTGAAATGTGAAACAAATCAGATTATAGGACCAGGTAGAACCATAGAATGCTTGCCGAAACATATGAAAAATCATCGAATCGGAACATGCCAAAAATATGCGCATCTCCTCTAGGTGGGAAAGCTTCCAATCAAGTTTCATTAAACTCTGGTCGGTGGTTGCTGAGAAATACGTGGACACAAAAGCGGGATGGACATACGGACGGACGGACGAAGCAGCGGCAAAATTTTGTATCATTAACAAGATCATGACAAAACTCTATAGCTTTTGACTGACCAAGAGTTACATTATAACCGACATATTTTGTAATGTACAATTTCTCAAATGTTTTACGGGCTAAAAAGCAAAATCAATCACCATACAGGATATCTTTTAGAACCAGAGCGAATCGCAGATACTAAAGCTGTCAATATTTCGCTTTAATTGTGCCTAAGGATTTATGTAGAGCATGAAAGCCAGTATACTATGCATGTTCTGTATAAATACAGTGAGAGAGTGAGCTGAGAGAACATACAAGATGAGGAATGTAGAGACAGCGACATGCAGGTACGATACACAGTCAAAGAAGTTAACACAAGACAGTCAGTCAATGAATGCTAGCTATACAATTATAGGTGGTTATCCATTGGTAGAAACTTTAAATGTGTGAGATTTTACGAGAATACTCAGACCTGAAAACTGATTTCAAGCCAGATAAGAGGTACTATTTTACATCTGTGAATGAGATCTCTATGACAAAGCCAAATGTTTTGCTTAAAAAGTCAAAAGCAATCCTTGATTTCTATACATTGATCAGCATACTTAAGTTTATAAGAAATACAATATTTAAATCTTGAAACGTCATTGTTAACTTATGTAACCACCATAGTGACTTTAATGTTGCATAAAATAAAGCTCAAAATAGTACGCAAAATGACTGTGAAAAATGATCAAAATCCTTGACTGACTGTCCAATGTTCTAAAACACCATGAAATCAATGACTGCTGTATATACATTGTGAAAACAGTACTATATCCTTACGCTGAGACAGTGGGTAACTTTTGATCCGGCCCCATGTGGGCAATATGACTGAATGACATTGGGGCAGATATCTCCCTTGAACGACTATATTATAAAAGAGAATGCAAATACAATAATATTAATGAAAGACAGACTGAGATTTAATTAGTACACAAACCAAGAACCGTATCTGTGGAACATCATTTTTCGAAAGAGTAAAACAAAAAAGTAGAGTTACACACATACTGAATGTATTTTACACACCATTTAAATCCACATTTTCTAAGAAGCATACTTGGAAATACAATTCTTTTTTGCCATACACTTATCCAGGATATAGATTGTATAGATTACAAAGTACAGAATTACACCATAACATATATACACTGATATAAGCATTTCTGTACAGGAATTTCTTGTTAAGCATACAACTTCACATTGAATTTATAACACATTCCCCAACACCTTGGTTCAGTCTGTCCATTTTTATCAGGAACCAATTAGGCATCAATTAAGGGCTACAGTTATTGATCAGAAAATATTCTTTTATTTTTTACGAAACCAACTTTAACCTGACTTATAGTATCTAGAGACTACTATAAACTAGAAAAAAAACTCTTATAATTTCAATGTTGTAATAAAAGGTGGAAACCGACATAAGCTGGTTTGATCAATTTTGTCTAAAATTTGCTTCATATTCACAACGGTCTAGTTTTTACCATTTAAAATATGAATTTATTAGCAGTTTCAGACGGTGAGTTAAAAATCTATAATTCATTACAGAACAAAACATCCCTGAAGCAATTAACGGTCTAGTTATTTCAATTCAAAATATAAATTTATTAGAAGTTTCAGATGGTGAGTTAAAAATCTATAATTCAGTACAGAACAAAAAATCTCGCTCAGCAATTAACTAAGTTACCATAGGGTTTGTTTATTTACACAGAAGAATTATCATATTAATCACAAACACTGAATTTGTCAACTGAGAATGTTACTGGTTATTCATGAAATGATAAAATTATACGCATCGTCAGAACAAATGAGTTGAACTAGTCTTCAGAACAACTAAACATTAAACACTAAGTGCTAACATAAAGCCAACACGAAGAATCTATCATCCTTAGTCAAACTATGAACATTCAAAATAATTGGCACAATAGGCCATATGAACAAACTATGAACTTGTATCATACACAGAGTGTGTCACATCAGTACCACACTTACCCTTTCCCTCCTCTGTCATCTTCCCTGGTTTTGAAGGAGAATCTTCGTTTATTTCTATTTACACTCCTTCCTTTGAACAGTTCAGCTATCTGCAACTTGTCTTCATCTGAAAATCATACATCACTTAGAGAATTTTGTGTAACAGGGCTTTAAGTCACATAAACGTTAGGGCAGAGAAAGACCCCAGGTGTCCGTTCTAGTATTATTTTGGGCAAAGGCGGGCATCTATCGAACCATCGAGTCATCGACCTTCCACAAACTCCTGATTTGAAGGTACCAAGTTCAAGCCCTGCGTGGAATGGGGTATAATCACCAACTTCTCAATCTCAAATTGGGCGTCAGTAACGCCAAGTAAACCAGGTCGCAATCATTGAAAGTGATCAGTATAAATTGTAAGCACTTGTTCCATTATCAATGTAAAATAAATAAGTTTAAACTGAACTGATATTGTGTCATTATTGACAAGTCAAATACAAAATGTATTTGTTTACAATGTAAAGAACAAAGTAACGGAGAGAAGAAGATAGGTATGTTACCATTTTGTAAGTTCTTGAAGTAAATCAAGTGAAGAGCGTCGAAATTGTTGATCAAGTTGAGTGAACCGTCTCGACTAAGTGGTTTTGTTTTCTTCAAACACAAAGTCTGAACCCATTCTGCCGTGTTCACATCATAAACAAACACAGAATTCTCTGTATAACATATGAGGTAGGGCTCAGAGTAACCTGCAAAACAAAGTATAAATAGTGTCCATGTACAACACTTGGGGCCTTGATGCAAACTAACAATTGATGTACTACCTCGAATTCATTTTAACATACAAATTTTAAAACAAGACCCTAAGGTTCCAACCATCCACTGCACAAATGTGGTAACAAATATATACCGATTGATATACAAGTGGAACTCATTCATTTAAATTCATTGGGTCCGAAATTTTATTTCCCATAATACATGGTTTCGAATTGCCCATTTCAATTCAACGTACCTAAGAAGATGCATCAGGACCTGATATTTATTTTGGATGATACCAAGCATTCAGATAGAAAGTTGTCCAATAAACAAGGTCCGGCTGTAGACATTTCAAGTGCTATGTGATTATAATAAGTCCAAATTTGCAGAACACGAAAAATCAGAATTGCAAAAGTAACAAAATTAAATTTCCACCTTCAATAATTTTATCATAATATACAAATGTAGTATTTGAAAACAAATTTGATATTGATGAGTTGACAAATGGATGTCATTATGTGAATCTTCTAAGAGTATACTATTCAGTAAAACCTCACCTAAAGACCACCTCAATAATAAGACCATCTCAAGTTATGTCATAATTTTAGAGTCCATTTTCAACATTGTGCTCTTTATTCAACCCCAATATCAATACTAAGACCATCTCAAGTCAATAACAAGACCAGTTATCAAGGGTCCCAAAGGTGGCCTTATTATGGAGGTTTTACTGTACAATATAAGCCAACAGAATGTATACATACTGATTGATGTAGGGGCAGCTGGCCACATGATTTCAGCCTGTCGACTCTTTCTACCCTGACTATCAACATAGATACCACACACTGAAAGCAAACACAGTCAATTTTAACATAATGTTTAAATTAGTATAAAGTTTAGCCTGTAAATTCCTGACTTGTCCACTTACATCTTCTGTTAAAATTAGGGATGTCAACGAATGGCAATTTTTGGTATTCGAATTTTCAGACAACCTTCGAAACGAATATTCGACCTTCTTATTTAATAATTTCGAAGTTTAACGTTTAGTTCATGCAGTTCAATTTTATGTTTTAAACTGATCAATCCCCGCAATTACTAATAAGTTCAGGGCCTAACTGTCATCATCAGAGTGTTGTATGTCTCTTGCCCCCCGAAAATACAACATGACATGTCAATTAACACCTGTAGATATTATTTTCATGTGTAAAATGTCATTCAATGCGATAATGCCCGTAATTGAAATTTAATACACTTGCATTCAGCTTTTATGTTTAAAATATATATATTTTATCGAATATTCGAATGCCGAATCAGTTTTGGAATATTCTGATGTACAAACGAATATTCGAATATCCGAATATTTGTTGACATCCCTAATTAATGTATAACCTAGTTCCTCCTGTAAACGAAACAGTCAAAATTCGAATTTCCCAAAGGGTTTTTCTCTGTCTGATGAGGTTGCAATGTAGTCACTAGAGTTATTTATTAAATCTTCTCACTATTAAATATCCTTCGGCAGTAATATTCTAAACTTATCCATGAACTACAAATCACCCATTTTTCTCTGTCCCGGTTTAGTTTCTTCTATGCAGTATATGATAAAATCCCCCACAGTCCGGATCCTCCCTATTCCGGAATCCAGGCGATTTTTCGGTCCGGACTGTTATTTTACACTTAAAATAAAACTCCCCAAAAATGGACACTAATTTTCCACACAAAAAAAACGTCAGACAGTCATCAAATGAAGGGAAATTGAAACAAGCAATAACTGTTTAATTGCCGCGGGGTGTAGACAATTAGACGTTATCGTATGCTCCGTATAGTCTGGAACAAGGTTAGAACAGGTACGAGGTGCAATAATTATGTAGACAACACTGCGAGAACAATTGGGTCGATAATGTTGTGAAAACATTCGGTAATAATCAAAGGTTTATTGATTGATGACCCCAGACAATTACAGGATGAGCATACTTAATAATTTGTCTTACACCTAATCACTATGATATTGATCGTCATTGCTTATTGAAAATAAAATTTCTCATATCAAAATCTGAAGGTAATAATGATAATATTTATTTAACATCACCCCTTATGAACAATGATGCATTAGCTCTGATGAGCTTTTTTTGTAACAAACAAGTACACAAGAGTGCAGTTTTGCCTACTGACACCCAATGTAGAAATCCTCTCCAGTCCAGAATCCCCTCTAATCCGAAGGGTGTTCGGATTAGGGAGTTTCCACTGTATCAGCTGAATCTTATTCAGACAAAACTGGAAAAAGTTATTTCAAAATACATTTGGGTTACAAATCGACACAACAAACACTGGGTTACAATTGCAACAAGAAACGCTGGGTTATAAATTGTCACAAGAAACGCTTACCACTAAATGCAAGCAGATACTCGCTGTCCGAAACTTCCACGGCCAGCATGGATTCCACAGCCGTATGCACCAGAAACTGTAGTTGACTATCTTCAGTGTTCACAAGGCAGGTTGGAGCTGCATCACTAAGAATATTGTATATCACAAAATTTGACTGATAGCAAATACATAGTCTATCGCTCCATAAATCTAAGAACTGCACTTGACCCGGGACTGATATTTCCTTAACTTTGCGGTGTTTTTGACGTGTTTTAGTCAATTCATATACAAAGATTGTTCGTTTCATGGCAACACACAAGTACGTGTTCATTTCAGGTCTATGACCAGTGTTTGTACAGAATAAATGACATCCTTTGGTTTCTTGGATTTTGACAGGGTCCACTTCATATCCTTCTAAAGCTGACGAATGAAGCAACTTGATATGCCTTTGCTTCCCTGAAAAAATTCAATTGGAAACTTCAAGATGAAGGCAAAAAATGCTAGATTTCAACATTATCAGAAGACTCTCCACAAACTTTCATCAGTTAAAAAAATGTTAGATTCTCAATCAGAGATTCAATTCATTATATATTTTATTAAATACAGTAGTAGAGTTGGAGTTCTTTTTCTATCTGTTAAATGCACGACTCCCCCTTGACTACCGATTAACTAGGTTTATATATGTTTTATTTTCAAAATTCAACATCAACATGAAATTTACACAAATACAAATCAGTATAGGTAAGTATAGGGCTTACAGACTTATAATGGTCCTCCCTCGATATACTTGAAAAGTGAGTCAATTTTCTATGTAACAAAAACGATGTATCCACGTGCTCTGTAATATGCATTTTTCATCATACATTTAAGCAACCACTTATTTCCAATCTTAATACTCCTACACAACATCATCATACAGGGGCTGTATGAACCACTTACCACTGATAAGTACAATCAGTTGTTCCTCTGGCACTAATTCTACTTGATATACTGGCTTTTTCTCACTTTTGTCTCCGATGCGGATCAGAACTATAATATAAACATAATACATCAGTCATATTAAACATAACCTCTCCAGAGCCACCTTATATCGTGCAAAACCTCTCTTCAACATTATCATTATTCTATTTTCATGTTGTGAAAATTGAACAACAAACAGAATTTACATTTCCCATAGGGAATGGCTCCAGACACAGTGTTGCTCTGGACAGGGTATTGCTCTGGACAGGGTATTGCTCTGGACAGGGTATTGCTCCAGACACGGTGTTGCTCTGGACAGGGTATTGCTCTGGACAGGGTATTGCTCTGGACAGGGTATTGCTCCATACACGGTGTTGCTCTGGACAGGGTATTGCTCTGGACAGGGTATTGCTCTGGACAGGGTATTGCTCCAGACAGGGTGTTGCTCCAGACAGGGTGTTGCTCTGGACAGGGTATTGCTCCAGACAGGGTGTTGCTCCAGACAGGGTGTTGCTCTGGAAAGGGTATTGCTCTGGACAGGGTATTGCTCCAGACAGGGTGTTGCTCCAGACAGGGTGTTGCTCTGGACAGGGTATTGCTCCAGACAGGGTGTTGCTCCAGACAGGGTGTTGTTCCAGACAGGGTATTGCTCCAGACACGGTGTTGCTCTGGGCAGGGTATTGCTCTGGACAGGGTATTGCTCTGGACAGGGTATTGCTCTGGACAGGGTGTTGCTCTGGATAGGGTATTGCTCTGGACAGGGTATTGCTCTGGACAGGGTGTTGCTCTGGACAGGGTATTGCTCCAGACAGGGTGTTGCTCCGGACAGGATGTTGCTCTAGAAAGGGTGATGCTCTCGACAGGGGATTTGGACAGGGAGTAGGTCCACACAAGGTGTTGCTCCGGACAGGGTGTTATTTCAGACAGGTGGCATGGTATGTGTTAAACTCCGTTCAATAAGTGGGTCATTTAAATGAATGATTTAATAACACAAATATAGTCGAGTAGTAGCAATTAATTACTTCTGAAAAAAAATTAAATGTTTTTTTTTATCTTATGTGTATTATGTAAATAGGTAACATGGGATGATGAAATGGATTTAACACAGCAATGTCACTTCTGTACTACAGCAATGTGAAGTCATATACACAACACATAAAGTATCAAAAATAACCAGAAAGATTTTTACCATCTTTTGCAAGTTCTGCGATATAAATTCCTTCTTCTGTGCCTAATAACAATCTGTTAGACTCTGCAACATGAATTGAGCACAGAATTATTAATTGTGCAACATGCATTATATTCGTAATGAAATCAAATTTGGAAACACAGTTTTTTTAAACTAGAAATATGACCCAATGATACCAACATCTTCAAGTCATATAGAGCATGCCAAGGATGTGATACTCGTACTCGCACTGGTACTCGTACTTACTCGAGTACCAGTTTTCAGGTACTCAGCAGTACTCAGTACTTGTCTAATTATGAGTACAAGTACTCATACTTACTCAAGTACTGAAGCAAAATGGTCAGTACTTATGAGTACTTTGCGAGTACTCTATGAGTAAGTCCAGACTTATGTCGGAAATGCAAATTAAATTAACATAATGAAGTAAAAACATATATTAAAAGTGAATGGTAAAAATAATTCATAATCACAATAATTGTTTAAAACATTCTGTACTCATTACTTACTCGAGTACTCCTTAAGCATCCAGTACTCAGTACTTACTCAAGTACTCCTTAAGCATCAAGCACTCAGTACTTACTAGAGTACTCCTTAAGCATCAAGCACTTAGTACTTACTCAAGTACTCCTTAAGCATCAAGCACTTAGTACTTACTAGAGTACTCCTTAAGCATCCAGTACTCAGTACTTACTCAAGTACTCCTTAAGCATCAAGCACTCAGTACTTACTAGAGTACTCCTTAAGCATCAAGCACTTAGTACTTACTCAAGTACTCCTTAAGCATCAAGCACTTAGTACTTACTAGAGTACTCCTTAAGCATCCAGTACTCAGTACTTACTAGAGTAATCCTTAAGCATCCAGTACTCAGTACTTACTAGAGTACTCATTAAGCATCAAATACTCAGTACTTACTAGAGTACTCCTTAAGCATCCAGTACTCAGTACTTACTCAAGTACTCCTTAAGCATCGAGTACTTAGTCAAGTACTCCTTAAGCATCCAGTACTCAGTACTTACTCCAGTACTATCCCCCCAGTACTTGACCTATCCCTGGAGCATGCTGTGTCCAAATGAAAACTCCATGCAATTCATAACAGTTCCATGATAATAAAGTATTTTATGTATAAACTATTAATAATCCAATGATGACATCATAAAAAAATAGAAGAATATGAAATTACGAACATCCGATCAATATTTTTCAAAAAAGTTGACTCACCAAGTGTTGAGGCAGAGTATGTTCCTTTCACGAGAGATAGAGAATTGTCGTAGACTTCTTGGGCTTGAAATATCTGAAGTTTAGAGATTTATACACAAATATGAGATGGGCGCCAAATAGCAAATAGCTAATTAGGCTATACACGGTCCATGATCAACAGAAACAAGTCTCACACAAAAAATGAAATAAAAAGATATACAAGTCAATAGTTTTCACAACTTCAACAACCATCACCTGTCTGGGCCATTTTATTCAGAATAATACCTAATCTCAACCAGTAGCAAAACCATAGTTTCACTTTGATTTCTACAACAATTACTCGCTCTTTGTTAAATTTGCAATTTGTTTTTACTAGATTGGATAAAATTTATACCCAGACATGTAACAACAAAGTTGCTCAAACCTAGTAGTAGATCAATTAAGTGAAAAATACAGGAAGGTCTCGAACAAACATACAGAAATAATTTGCTCAAACCTAGTAGTAGATCAATTAAGTGAAAAATACAGGAAGGTCTCGAACAAACATACAGAAATAATTTGCTCAAACCTAGTAGTAGATCAATTAAGTGAAAAATACAGGAAGGTCTCTAACAAACATACAGAAATAATTTGCTCAAACCTAGTAGTAGATCAATTAAGTGAAAAATACAGGAAGGTCTCGAACAAACATACAGAAATAATTTGCTCAAACCTAGTAGTAGATCAATTAAGTGAAAAATACAGGAAGGTCTCGAACAAACATACAGAAATAATTTGCTCAAACCTAGTAGTAGATCAATTAAGTGAAAAATACAGGAAGGTCTCGAACAAACATACAGAAATAATTTGCTCAAACCTAGTAGTAGATCAATTAAGTGAAAAATACAGGAAGGTCTCTAACAAACATACAGAAATAATTTGCTCAAACCTAGTAGTAGATCAATTAAGTGAAAAATACAGGAAGGTCTCTAACAAACATACAGAAATAATTTGCTCAAACCTAGTAGTAGATCAATTAAGTGAAAAATACAGGAAGGTCTCTAACAAACATACAGAAATAATTTGCTCAAACCTAGTAGTAGATCAATTAAGTGAAAAATACAGGAAGGTCTCTAACAAACATACAGAAATAATTTGCTCAAACCTAGTAGTAGATCAATTAAGTGAAAAATACAGGAAGGTCTCGAACAAACATACAGAAATAATTTGCTCAAACCTAGTAGTAGATCAATTAAGTGAAAAATACAGGAAGGTCTCTAACAAACATACAGAAATAATTTGCTCAAACCTAGTAGTAGATCAATTAAGTGAAAAATACAGGAAGGTCTCGAACAAACATACAGAAATATCAGACACATCACTTGATCTAACAAGAAATTAACTTACAAAAGAACATGGCAGCTTATTTCTGCGTAGAAGTTTTTGCAGCTCATTCAAAGCACCAACCCAGCGCTGTCGTTCTGTTTCATTTTCTGCCAACATTAACACAGAATGCTTGCTCCCTGGAGGACATAGCTCGGATGTTGTCACCTAGAAAAATCAACATTACATTTAAACAATTAATGACAGCTCAAACAGAATATCTGGGACAAAATTCAAGGACTTTTCATGTACCTTTTTCAAATTATTAAGTACTATTTTTTTGCCAATTCACAGAAAAGTTAAACAAAAGAGCTTCTAAAACAGCAACATAAGTGCATGAATAATGTTGGTAAAGTAGAAACTCTGTGTATATCATGATAAAATAAGCTACACCATTGTTCAATTGATTCTCAGTTTTTCGTAGACTTTTTTCCACAAAGCAAGGTTACGGACAGAAGTTTCAGACAAAATTTGTGCTTTTTTCCCCAAAATCAAGCACTTTTCCAGTTTTCAGCCATTTTCAAGGAGTTTTCAACGACTAACATCAATTCAAGGACTTTTTTAAAATCGGATCAAACCGAGGTTAAAAAATATAACAAAACTATTTTAACATTGAAGTTATCTAAAAGATGGCTAGTGATTGACTTGAGCATCATGCATTTTAAGTGTTAACTTTAAGATCACAAAGAAGAAATTAATTCCCTAAGACAATACTCACCCGAAATATACAAGGTATATCTTTTTTGTTAGCATGTATCACATCTGAAGGCAATACTGGACTCACAGAAAATTCCTCATCCCTGTAAAAATACACAATATATTCCCTTAGACAGTGAACTGGATTGGGTTTATCAAACATATAAGCATTACTTAAAGATATACATAACTAGCAAGCAGCAAAATTGTGGAAATGAAGCATCCAATATTCTAGAATGCATTTTAAGAACAAGTGTTTAATTTCAATAACTTTAACAGTGTTCTTTCTTTAATTTACATAAAAGCACAGCCTCCAAGTGTCCTAGACATCAATTAATTTAACAATATTCTTATCTCTATTGGTAATACAAGTTTAAGCTCATGAAATTCATTTATATTTTTCTCAGAAGTTACTATGATGAAAATGACACCCCTTGGCGGAGTGGTTATGGTCTCTACTTTCAATCACAAGTCCCTCCCCACAGCAGACTCAAATCCCACCTGGGATGAACAATTATCCAGCTGGCTTACAACAGGTTAATGGTTCTATCTAGGTGTTTGTCTATACCCATAATTATGCTAAATGGGGCACCTGGGGTCTTCTTCCAGCCTGATACAGTCAAACCTCAATAACAAGACCACCTTTGGGACTCTTGAAAACTGGTCTTCTTATTGAGGTGGTCCTAAAATTGTGGTTGACTAAAGAGCAAAATGGTGAAAAAGGACTTGAAAATGGTGGTCTTAATTTCGAGGTGGTCGTATTATTGAGGTGGTCTTTAAATGAGGTTTTACTGTAATTGGAAAAGTCACACTACATCACCCTGGCTGTTTATGTAACATATAGAGGATATTTGTTGATGGAAGATCGAATTGAGTGGTCAAAAGAAATATGTATTTTCGCGAGTGAAAATATACTTTTCTTTTGACCACAAGACCACGAAAAGTCAATCCCTTTTCCAGTGTTAAGGCTTAAGCCATTTTCAAGGAGTTTCAACGACTGTTTGAAACAGTGAAAATACCAATTTTTATTCCACTGATAAATCTCTATAAACCACTGGAAAGCATAAAATAAAAAGCCCTATTACAAAAGGGAACTGTAACTGAAGGCTATCAAGGCAGTGAAATAACTGACAGACCTTGGAGTATTAATCAAGTTCTTACCTCATATCTAACACTTGTTGGACTACAGGACTAGGTGTACCCCGATCTGGAGGTATGTCAAATAAAAACAGTTTGAAATCACAGACACTAACAAACAAACGTGCCCAGCCTTTCTTGATCCCACCAAGGCGAGGAACCTGAAAGTAAAAACAAGTTTAATCTACCTAGAGGTTGTTTCCTACATGGACCAGATACGAAATCATGAAATACAAAGTTCAAAGGCACCCAGTGACCTTCACCTTGAAGCTAGAGACAATGGTCTTGCACACGACAGGTCCTCATCCTATGGTGGTCACTTCTTCCAACTTATTTCGAAAATCCCATCATGAAAAAATTCAGATATGGACTGGACAAGACATTGGGACAGACGGACGTGACGATGCACATGATTCCTATATAGCCCCACTTCACTTTGTTAAGCATGGGTATATTTTATTTTAGTAACACTCAAGCTATTTCCAAACTATATGGATAAAATTATAAATGTTTGCAAAATGTTAAGAACTTACTCTGACATATCCTTCATACGCAGTACCAATACCTTTATTCACATCAATACCCATTGGTCTTTTTGCTGAAACAATATAATCATAATGATATATAATGAGGATAACAAAGGAGTCATATCATACACCACACATAACAAAATACCACAGTTTTAGCAGCAATTCTAAATGTGTAACTGCTAGTGTTAATTCAATAACACTTTAAAGATTTCTGCATCAAAGTTCACATTTAATATTTACTGATAAAGTGCTGGCAGGTGCCCTAAATATAAAGAATCAATTGATAGTTTCAATCATTGTTATGACTTACTCTGATCACCAGGTACTGGACACACAATGGGAGCTTTATCACTACAGTGTACATGACATGTATAAGCACAATCTGAAATTATACAAACCACAAATTTAACAATCTAATTATGAGAAAAAATATCTCAAATTAACAAAATCAAGTACGGCTTGGGACTACTAGTAAATTTAATCAATAACTGCGCTGTAATTGATAGAAATTATGTAGAACCATCCTAGCTTGTCTGTTACAAACATAAACCGCAGAATGTGTTAAATACATTATATTCATACTGCAGGAAATTTATCATGAAATTTTATTATGAGCACTGAAATTGTGATATTTTCCAATGAAATATTTCCTTTTTCATTTCCAGTAACAGATTGTTTACTACAATAAAATCCTACCTGCACAGGTGATGCCCTGTCGATAAACACCAACCAGTAACGATGTACAATAATTACACTTGTACGGAACGCTGAAACTTTTATACACAAACTTGTGAACTTTCTGAGACTGAGACTTGGGTGTATTTGGTGGAGTATTGGCAAACGGTGACTTCCATGGTTCTACCTCAGTCTCTGACGATACACTCTGTTTGGAAGTATTTAATGAACTAGAAGCTAGCACCATGGTTTCTTGTGTTTCAGGTATTTGTAGATCGGTTCTCGAGTCTGTGTGTGAATCAGTTCGAGATAACGCATCCTCGCTATCATCGTCTGCCATACTTTCATTGGAGGACTGGAAATATAGGTGACAATTTTAGTATAATACAATTGTTGCAGTACAGATTGTGAGAGAATGAAACATCAACATGAACAGTCACCAACACTTATTACTGTCGAATTCTAAAATGCAATCAACAATGTCAATGAAAATTAATTTTATTTTTTTATATTTTGTTATAGAGTGACCAAAGATATGTGAAAAATTTGTTTTGTTGGTAAGGTGACCACAGATTCACTATATACAAATGAATAGCAATCTATAACTACAGAACAATTCTTAGACTAACAGCTTCGACTGTCAAAAATACCTTCAAATACTTTCTCAAAGTAACAGAAACTTTAATAGACAGCAACGTAACAAATGATATATTCGTATGTACAAGCCATAAATACATGTACAAATGTAGTATGAATAAAAAATCCCAACAAACAAAATCTAGGTGATTATGATGTTCATAAATCTTATCTGGGTTTCACAATCAAACAGTATGGTCAGTAGATGGCTAGCTAGACTGTTTAGAGATCAGGTAAGCACTCAAAAATTTCTATCTACACAAAAAATAGCAATTATATTCTAAGACTAGAAATACAAGAACATGGTTGAACAATCAAACAAGATAACGCTACCTTGAAAACATTAAACATAACAATGGTGCACGATTTTGTCATGAACTAGGATGAGTACAGATACAACATTCCAATTCAGGAGAAAAAAAAGCCACGTCTCTAAAGTACCCAAAGAAGACCCTTTTTTCACATTTCTCAATAATTCAAGGGAGGCTTAATCTTTCTGCTAGTAAGTCGAATGATTTAACCAAAACCCTAACTACTAACCCTAGATGTTGTAAATATTTATAATTAGTAATTGACTTAAACAAGTCAGGTAATTATACTAACTTACATTCCTTATCCCATACTTATACAGAATATAAATTACATGTATCCTGATTTATTCAATAAACAGACAATAAATGTACTGGTATTAGAAATAACTGGATATAAAAAAACCACAACCATCAGGTATAGAAACCGCCTTGTCACTGATAACTAGATGTGCCAGATGCCCACGCCATGGGCTTTTCAAGCTTTATTGAGCAGAAATCAATGTTTTAAGTCAAGAAAGGGCCATAACTCCTCAAATAAATTGGTGGATTGTAACCGAGATCGAACTTGACCTGTATTTTATTATCTTAGGTTTATGTGCCAAATATGAAAATGAGTTACTGATCAGAGACCAATTTTTTGCACAGACATACGGATGGATGGACAGGGTAACCCTTTATACCACTTGAACATTCTTTGCACGGCGAGGGCATAATAAAAATTTTGGTATGATGTAATATTCATAACATATCTATTGGAATATAACTTTACTATGGTTAACCTAATATATACACCAACAAGTAAGTATGTTAAACGATATAAGATACGTAAAGAAATCAACAATAAAAAAGTCAAACAAGAATGGACAATTTAGACATTATTTATAAAATTGATGCAAACAAGTCTCCAAATAAAAATAGTACATCATGAGACATCCATTTTTATTCACTGAAGGGCCATAACTCTGTTCTACTAATAATAAATATATTTAGCACACAGACTAAGATCATTTACTTACAAACTAACAATAGCACGTAAATACAACTTCATAATGGGCGACACTTAAGTTTGTCAACAGTTACACTTAGTCACACCAAATACACAATATATATTACAAACATTTACGCTAGATTAAACCTAATGTCAAATGTCTTAAAAACAACAAACACACAAACACTTGGCAATCTCTTGAGTAAGAGGGAACAAACACAGGTCTTTCTGATTTGTAGTAAAATACACTGATAGAGCAGACTGTATATGAGAACTCAGAATATTCCCTAGTACCCATTGTAAAGATAGAATAAAGAATTACCGCATAAATAAGCTGCAAAGAAAATCTTTACATGTAAGAAAACTGAACAAAAACACTAAACATAAATTATCACTTATTCCTAATTATAAGTTAACCATTCACAGGAGATGTTACACCAACATGTATAGTATACCAGCATCACAGAAAAACAATTGCATGAAATGAAGCATGTAAGTTTTATGAAGTATGGATAATGAAACTTTCTGAAAAATGATCTTTCGGGTCAACTTGCTAAAACTAGTATACAAATATATACATGTATTACAATTAGTGATGATTATCGATTCTGAGTTTTCAAACCAATCCGATAATCGATTATAAAATCTGTTCGATTATCTGTCACTAATTGAAATCAAGTCTAACACATGGGACAAATTTTAGTAACATTTTGATCAAAATTTGTGGAAAATAACTTTCTGAAGAAGAAGAATTCTGTTCTAAAAACTTCATGTAAGTCTGCAGAAATGGAGGATAATGAATTAGTTCCTTTCTTGTTTTCAAGTGCAGACATTATACAAATTATGTATTCACATCAAGAATACTGCAAAATGAAGATAATGATATGACCTCTGATGACAACCTTACATATTTGTAAATCATGATAATGCAGGAATTCATGAAGAATTGGAATCATGATTATATATGGAAGTAATGTACAATTCTCAACCATGACTAATGATAAAATTCATGAACAATTGGAAATATTGACTGAAATGAAATTTAAGAAAAAAAGTAAATCATGACTTATCCTTTGATAAAGTTCATGAACAATTATAAATCATGACCAATCAATTGATGAAATTCATGAACAAATTGTAAATCATGACCAATCAATTGATAAAATTCTTGAACAAATTGTAAATCATGACCAATCAATTGATAAAATTCTTGAACAAATTGTAAATCATGACCAATCAATTGATAAAATTCATGAACAAATTGTAAATCATGACCAATCAATTGATAAAATTCTTGAACAAATTGTAAATCATGACCAATCAATTGATAAAATTCTTGAACAAATTGTAAATCATGAGTGAAATTGAAATTCATGAACAATTGTAAATAATGAGTGAAAATGAAATTCATGAACAATTGTAAATAATGAGTGAAAATGAAATTCATGTACAATTGTACATCATTTATGAGTGAAAATGAAATCCATGAGCAATTATTAACAACTGAACAGTATGCAACATACATGCAAGCTTCAGAATGGTAACATAAAACTGCACAATACATAATTTCAAGATTTTAAACATGTATTTGATTATAAGAGTAACATATTGGTACTTACATCATTCAGAATGGAGAACTGGCCTTTAAAGTAATCAATTAATGAGTTAGATGATTCCTGCTGTTCACCTTCCCCTGTAACAAACAAAATATGTAAATCACCAATAAATCATCCTCAGTACCCAGGCTATTCATAACATATATATGATACCCTGGGCAAACTGACTGTAAAAATCTCATACTCATGAATATTTCATGAGGTGAAATCCAGCTGCTTGATTGGCCGCATGACACATACGGGTCATACCTCATGGGGCACAGAAATTGCTGAGGAGTTACAGATAAAATCACGGTACTGAGCTATCACAGCTTTTAAATCGTGTTAGGCAGAGGACATCAATAGCGCTTCAAAAAGGAGATTCCTTCTTTTTTATTATCGTCAATTTCATTGGTCGAGAAATGCTTATGAATATTCATGCATTACAAAGTTTTGCTAGCCAATGTGCCCAGGGTATCATATATGTTATGAATAGTCTGGGTACCAAGGATGCAATAAATGAATGATAATTGAAACACTATTTTAGTAGAATATACTAAAAATTATGTATTTACAATTCACAGAAATGACCCGACTCTACGGACAGCTGTGAAAAGGTGAGATTTCAGTGACAAAATGAATTGTATGGTTAAGCAGCCCTGTTTCAGAACTGTATTTATCATACTTATAATATAAATTATCATAGACTCCAGCAATACAGTAATGATTTAAATAATTATTTCAGGATTATTACTATGAGTAAATATAATGTATTACAATGATCAGCAGAGAGTTAAAGGACTGCCATCACCTCACAGCGCTATTCTCAACATCGTTACATATACTGTTCATTTCAATAAAAATGTTAAACAATATGATTTTTACAATGACATCTGACACTAGATTAATACACCTTACAAAGCAGTTCAGCGGAGTTCAGCAGTCATGCCAAAACAAACAGTGATGTTTGAACACTATCGAGCATGTCAGCACTTCATACTTACATATTGAATTCTTCTGAGCTTCTTCAAGCTTTTTCACCTTCTTTGAGAGGTCTTCATTATTTTTCAACAAGTGAGTGTTATTTTCCGCTACATCTAAGTATTTACTGGAATATACAAACAAACCATTAACATCAACATCTTATACTGTGAATGAATTCTTAGTAAGACAAAAGTTACTGTAAAACACATAATACATTTAACAAAACATAATACAGAGCAGGATGTAAAAGTTCACAACCTACATAGATTAAACAGCTGAAAAGCAACTAAGTTACTTTCAATTCTTAATAGAAGCATTACTATCCTACTTTGGAAGCATTGGGTCTGCCAAAGATACCCTGTGGTAGGAACAGGGATTATGGACAATTTTACGCTTTTTTCACAATTCTAAGGGCCCTGGCCCCATTCACAAAAAGGTGGAAAAAAACACTATGAGATTTCCTAATTTTAACCGTATCCGAAGTTTTAGTTCTTTTTGGAAAACAATAATATTTCTTTACTTTACAAAACCGAAAATATTGTACTTGTAACTACATTTATTGTACACATAGAGGGACACCACAGGGTAATTCTGCAGATGCTGTGGTTGAAAATACAAGCGCTCACAGAATAATTCTGAATATTTAAGCACTTTGGTACTGTTCATTACAAAATTCAGGTGCTGGAGAACCACAGTGCTAAACTGGCCTGAGGCAGTCTATGGAAATACAAAAAAACTTTGTCTGTCATTACTGACCAAACTGACCAGTTGGCATCTGTCAATCAGACATTTCAGAGGACCATTTCTTCAGAATTTAAAATACACAAACGGTAATGTTGATAGGGTTAAATGACAAAAAAGTAAAACATCTTCATGATGATGGAGAGGATAATTCCTGCAAGCTCAAACAAACAATGTAACTATATTTCTAGTAGTTTTTTTAATAATGTGGGACAACTATATTCAACAATTTGTGTTAAAGAAATACAAATTGGCAAAAAAAGAGAATATATCAACATCCCTGAAAGTGGTACAAAATTATACCACAGAAAACTGGTGAAAATCTTACTTTTCAATAGATGTATATTGTTCTTTGACTTTGTTCAACTCCTCTGTAACCTTTGCTTTGGCTTGCATCTCACTATTAAGACTAGACTGAAGATTAAGCAGCTCCATTTTGTCAAGTCTCTGTGATCGTCTGTTCCTCCAGCGTTGTTTGCCGGACTCCTCACCCGAGACGCCCATGACCTTCAGGTTCTCCAATTCTTCGGTCATCTTACCCGCCAGGGCTTGCAGATAACCACGGGCATCCTTCTCATCACTCACCCTAAATAAACAATAAGGTGTTACTATAGTTCTATATCAAACTAACTTTTGTAAAATTATACATAAAACGTGAGTGTCAATAAGAGCCGGGAGCCGGTAAAATTACACGGAAACTTAAGCATCATCACTTGGCTACTTTTCTTGTTTAAATGCTCATAATTAAAGGGAGTACCCCCAGACCCCTGTCTACTTTTGGCAAATTCCTTGCTTATTCAAGAATAAGCGACACCCTTACATAAACAAACTGCAATCAATTATTTAAGTTTAGGGTGTTTCCCTGGAATTGTTCAGGAGCTGGGGTAGGAGCGTTTGACGCAGTTAGGATAAAGGTATTGCCTTCCTCTTAAGAGTTTTTTTAATATTAACCTTATAAATGGTGGTTCTGGATAAGTTTATTATCTATTTAGAAGAAAAACCTATATTTCTTTATTTTATTTAAATACACAATATTATACAGGTAAATACATGTATCATACTGTGCTGTGTTATATCGTTAGGGGCCGTTAATTGGTACAATTCCCTTATTAAAAAGAGTATGTTTTTCCACTATCTTCATTGAAAAAAATGATCCACAAGGTATCAAGACATTTGGCCAAAAATTCTGTACATTTGTCATAATTCATTAAAATCAGTATAAAACATTCCAAATTCATTATACAAATTTCCTATTTTCATCTTTTAAAGACACAAAATTTCCCATTTACAAGTATGTGTATCAGTCCCAGAAAGCTATCTAGTGCCCTGGCAAATATCAATACATACCATTTAATAATTTCTGATATTTGTGCCTCCCACTGTGCAACAGATTCTCGTTTTTCATAAATCTCCCTCATCTCAGATTCAAGTTGATTTTTCTCTTTCTTCACAGATTCCAGACTGGATCGATCCTGAAACAAATCAACCGTAACTCATATTTACTGATTACAAAAACAATAACAAGTTAATTACTATGTCTTCAGACGAATCAAAATTATTGATGAAAAGGAACACTAGAAATATTGAGGTGGAAGTTTATACATAATACTGAATTGAATTAGCTTGAAGATATATTATGCTCATTTTTTGTTTATTTTTTGTAAAGGTAAAAACCTTAACAAACATGAAAAATATACTCCATCTAGTTAAAACTTCGATAAATATGCATTTTTACAGAAAACATTTATAATGTTTTTCTCTGTAGTTGTCGAAAAAGATGTTTGAATTATCATAATTTTTTTTTTTAAAACCAGTGTTTTAACAAACGGGTGATTTCAAATAGATTTTTCTGTTAGAAATATGATTAAACAAGATTGTTTTGAACGGCTATACATTGCAATGGTTTTATTAATGATGTTAAAGACTATGTAACAACAATACTGGATGAAGCCCATTAATTTCTTTTAGGTTTAGATGAGCCAGATATATATATCTTTAATTCTTGGATATTAAATGTGGTAAGATTTAACACTTGGCCGTTTTCAAACGTGTTTGACCTTGACACAAATCCAGCGTATCTACAGTGATTGACAGATTTCTACAAAATGTTGTAGGATTCCACTGATGGAGGAGAAACTTCAATACAAAGAAAAAGACAAACAGGAACCACATACAGGGTTCTCACTAGGATTTAAAAACAGGAGTTCAAAACCACGCTTCTGAAAAAAAATACAGCCCCTAGATGCCGTTTCAAAGAAATGTTGACAGAAACAGGAGTCCCAAGGAAAAAACAGGAGTCCAAAAAAGCATATATAAGAGTCTAGTGAGAACCCTGACATACTAATAGTAATATAACCATTTATACGCAATTGTACAATAGTCAGGAATCAAAATGACTAATCAACTTTCAATTGACACAACCACACAATATAGAAAGTTTCCTGACCCTAACCAGTCCCAAAAATATTTTCACAGCTTATTAGGAAACTAACAATCTGAAAAAAATATTTCTTCGTTTATTAGGAAATTTCCTCCATTTTGATCCGACTGGTGGACTCTTTACCCAGACATGTCAAGCAATCAGCAACACTTACAAACTCAGTCCTGTCAATACTTACGTATATTATATCATCCTTCAAATGTTCATTCTCTTCCATTAAACTAGCATTCCTACGTTCTTCTTGATCTAATCTAGTTCTTAATTGAGATATAGAAGTTTTTAACTCTTCTAACGACTCCTCATCACTTTGTTTCACTTTGAATAAGTTTATTTCATTTTGCAGATCTTTTTTGCTCATATCTAACTCCTGAATTTGATATCTTAAATCACTAAGTTCATTCTGATATTTGGATGACATTCTTGTTAAAGTCTCCTCACGTTCTAAATCTTTCCTGTCTATTTCCGTTTTTAATCTGAAAAAATAAAAGCATAGTCATACTCGGTGCATCCCATTTTTTATCGACAGAGTGAGTACAGAAACCCATATTAAAAACAATAAGTTATCCATAGCTGGGTACAGATTACAAATATATCTTTCTAGTAAAAGAAAGAAATAGAAATGACAACTGTGCCCCTATCACCAAAAAGTTATCAGAGCTCAAGTAAACTGATTTCAATAGAAGTTGCAGAAAGTACAATAGCTTCCACTGATTGAAGTCCAAGGACAAATATATCATTACATCGTAATTCGGTTGTCTAAATCGGACTTCTACCCAGAAATTTCCAATCTACTTTCAGGTGTGCAGATTGATTACTAGTACTTGATACAGTACCAAACATTACCATTGTTATACATGACATAATCTGTGCTTCTGGCCAGTCATAGCTTGTTTTACAACTAACAATAAATCATTTCTCCACATAAATCTGTTACAAAGGAAATATATTGAAAACATTTTAATTTTTATACCGACCGCCGGGATTATTATGCACCTTCCTGTGAAATCAAACGGACAACTTCTATACAACCAGTCATACCCTCCATGTATTGTTCTAACCAAGCCGACTTAAACTTAAAGCAAGAGATGTTTGTTAAACAGTATGCCCCCTGTGACCTTGATCTTTGACCCCAAAATCAATAGGGTTCCTCTGCTACCCAAGATGAATGTGTGGACCAAGTTTGAGGATGATAGGTCAAGGGGTTCTTGAATTATTGGTCAGAAACGAAAAGGTTATGGACGGACGGACATACGGACCAACCGACAGACATGTGCAAACCAATATGCCCTCTCTTCCTCGAAGAAACGTATTTTTTCTCAATCAGTCCTGGTTTGATTATTAACACATCGTTTCTATATACCTGACTATCTCCTGAGACAATTCCAGATTTGCTGTGCTGGTTTCTTTCACTGCATGCTTTTTCTTCAAGGATTCTATTTCTTGTTCTAACTCTATACTATATTCTTCAGCTCTTTCTCTCTGTTTTCTTTCCCTGTTTCCTTCAGTACGGTATTCATCTACTTGTGATTGAAGCTGAAGTAACAATATTGTAGATAGTAGTCAGACAAGTCTAACAAATGCAACACAAAGAAAAGTAACAGACCCTGACAGTTTCAATTGCAGTTACATTACAAAGTCAGTATTTTTACTGGAATTGTCACCCTAGGAAACATTAGCTGGAGGAACATTTCAGCTCAGGTTTTTTGTCAAACTTTACACGAATCCAAACAGGCTAAAAACTTTGTAATTTCAGAGAACCATTAAGACAATGAACTTACGGAAACAGAAATTTAACTCAAGACAAGGTAAGTACAAAACGAAAACAACATAACTGAAAGATGAAGGCATTTTGATGAACAGGGAGTAACTACCTGTGATCATTTAAATGAAATAACAAAGAAATAATGAATTCCAGGAGTGAATAAAGACAAAGGATAACATATCAGATATTTAGACAATCATATTGTAACACAGAAAACCACTGTCTCCATTAACAACCTAGAGTATGAATAATAACTTACTTCTATAACATTTTTCTCCGTTCTTTTTCTTTCATTTTTCAGACTTTCTATTTTCCTCTTGTACTCATCAGTCTCCTCACTTTTATTTCTCAGATCTCGAGTTAACTCTTTCACTTTAGACTGGGACTTCAACAATCTGAAATAACCAATACAAAAACTCCAATATACAGAATCAAGCAAAGCAAACCATATGTACATTGAAGTCTATCTAGATTGTTATCAAAGTCCTCAAGTCATCTATGTTTCATACATTGAAGATGTTTTAATAAATACTGGCAAGGTCTTCCTCTAACATCAAACATTATCCAGTTTTTCAGGTGCATGAAAACAATATTCAGAAATGAAATCACATCTTTTCTACTTCTTCAATAATTACTCCTATTCCCGTCTTATAACATATGACAGTGTAAGATCATCTGCACAGCATCAACATGTTCTGTGCTAAGCAGAATGACATACTTTCCATAATTGATGACTCTGTTCAAATTTTCTAAAGATGCATAAGTTCCTTACAGTTTAACAACCAATGAAAAACACTCAGCTTTTTTATGGCAAATTTGGGGCCAATATTGGGTCCCATTTTCCAAAGAAAAAAGTATATATTTTTCACCTACTTAGAAAGAAAATTCCCCTTTAGTAAAATTATTTAGAATTTTAGCCTTTTAAATACCCAAATTTGGTGATTCATGATACACCCCCTCAACCGGACCCATCATACTTCCCCAAAAACTGAAAAAAATGGCTGACACTCTATAGTAAAATATCTGGTAATACATTATTTAAATGATCTTTAATCTGCCTATCATAATTGATTAAACTACACTTACGCATCATTTGAATCAGTATATTGCTCTATAGCTATTTTCTGCTTGGCAACAGCTTCTTTCAGTTCTCTAGCCTGCATTTTATATTTATCACGGAGATCTTGTAACTCTCTCTCCAAGTTGGATTTTTCTTCTTCAACAAGTTTCATTTTACGTTCAATATCTTGTTTTGCATCCCTAGCTTTTCTCATTTCTTGTTCAGCTGTACCAATTTCACTCTGAGAATCTGTAATAGACAAATGAAATATGAATACATTAATAGATGCAAATTCAAATAATCAAAAAACATACATCACTGGTGAAATGCCTTGGCAAATATAGAGAAATATATTGAAAACCAGAGAATATATCCAACTCATTGCAGAGATCTATACAAAAGGATATTAGTTCACAATATCATATCGGCATCTGAGGAAATGAAATCAGTTGAAAAGAGAAAATAAGCTGAAAAGAGGGACATGGGGTTGTTGTCAATTTAAGAATATATATCAATGACTGTCTATGCTTTACAAATAACAAGTGTTTACTCCCTTTATATTTTGAATATTTAGATAAATACTCTACATAAAGGATAATTAGATGATTGAGGAAAATAAAATAATGTGTTTACCTGCAACCACCTTATGGAGTATAGCCAACTGTTCTTTCAGTTGTCTTGCTTCAGCTTCAGCGGCCCCTACAGCAGCTGAAGCCCCTGATGCATTATCACTGTTTAACTTCTGGATGGTAGCTGTTGCTTCTACAATACAGATATATAGAAACATGTGATAACATTAAACTATTCACACAGTTGAACTATAAATACATACATTTGTCCATAACAGATTGTATTTGATAAGCATAAACTTTACATAGGAAAAATATGTATTAATAACAAAGGCTCTGGCGTTCAGACTTTGTGCAAATAAAATAGATGCCCCTTTAAACTTACATTTTATCATTTTAACTAAGCATTGTTCATAAATCTGAATAATTAAAGTGTATTTGCCCAAGTACTACTGTTTAATCAGAATAAATGCTAGTGAGGCAGTAGTGGTTTGAACATATGAGCTTAAGGGCGAGTTCCATCTACCATGCAATCAGTCCCGTAAAATTTCATCCACTCTACAGTGTTGTCAATAAGAACTAGGAAAGGTTGCATTTTGTACCCCAGATAACTACTCTGTTTGGGCCAGTTCAACTAAATTCTTATACTACTACACAAGTTACACAATACAATAACTTAGTTACTGCAGTCACGAATAACATACACAAACTTGCGGCTTCATGATAATAAATTAGTACTAATGATAGACAGATAAATTTGAAGTAAATATACTTGTATCAAAACACACAAATTTATCTTACCATATAATTTCCTTTGTAATTCACTGTTTTCCTTCTCCAGGTTGGCTATTCTTCTTTCAAATGCATCTGCCACGAGAGATTCCAGGTTGTGTGAATCAACACCAACACTGTCCTTCAAACTCGCAGTGTCTGACAACCGACTGAAATTATGGTAAAAGTAACATTAACAACTTGATTTTCAACAACTCTTAGACCAAGTCCGAGTGTGCTTGTGTTACTGTCTGTACCAGTCATGGCAAAAACCCATCAGTCAGTCGAACCTGACCGATAAAAACAGCCAGGTCCGATGTAGAAGACCTGTGTGTGTGTCTGTATGTTTGATATGGTCTTGGAAGTCATTTGCCATGACTGCTACATACCTAATACATTTGCATCAACTATGGTGCAAATAAACAAGACGGCCATGGTGGCCCTATATCGCTCACCTGAGTACATTGCCATGTTGGCTTCAAGAGAGTCCAAGATGATTTTCAATAATTTGACATTGTGACCTACTTTTTGGCCCTACATGAGCCAGTACTACATTAGACTAGCATTTTATTAAGACAGACATTCTGATAAAGTTTTATGTAATTCTGGTAGAAAATGCAACCTCCCAAGAATCCACAAGAATTTTCAATCATTGGATCCTGTGACCTAGTGTTTGACCTCAGATGACCCAGTTTCAATCTTGAACCGAGATCTCTTTATGGCAAACCTTTTGACCAAGTATCATGTAGATAAAGTAAAAAATGTCACATCTGGAGTGTTAACAAGGTTTTACTATAATTTGACCTAGTGACCTAGTTTTTGAACCCAGATGACCCAGTTTAAAACTTGGCCTAGATTTCATTGAGACAAACATTCTGACCATGTATTATATAAATGAAGTCAAAACTGTGACCTCTGGAGTGTTAACAAGGCTTGTCTATACATTGACCCAGTGACCTAGTTTTTGACCTCAGGTGACCCAGTTTCGACCTTGGCCTAGATTTCATTGAGACAAACATTCTGGCCAAGTTTCATGCATATCAGGTACAATATGTTACCTCTCGAGTGTTAACAATCTAAATTGTTGACGACGACGGACATAGGGCAATCCAAATAGCTCACCTTGAGCGCTTTGTGCTCAGGTGAGCTAAAAAACTGTACATTATAGTTACATTTGTGTAATTAATCTGAACTATAAATGAAAAGGATTGTACATTAATGGATTGACACATTAAACACTAAAATACTTTTCTATGTTTAAACAAGTAAATTGAATATTTTAGAGAAAAAATTGTCTACTTTTTACATGGCAGCAAATTCCTGTTAACAGACTACTATCCGAGCCAGTTCAACATTCTAACCAGCTTGTGCATAAGCCATATAATAAGATGTGGTCATATAGAGGATTTGGCACAAAACTATCAGGACTGTTTCCTGACCAAAAACTGAGAAACAGCAAATTCTCCATGTCTGCATAATTTTGAATACTATACATCAATATAAGAGAAGTATCCATAAGCTAATACATACCAATTTTTAGTGAAAGTAAATCCAACAAATGGTAGATGATTACCCTTGAAGACACCATGTGATGAAGGTGGTACAGTATCCTATAGATAAAATAAAACATGGTTAGTCATTATTAAATCGATACAGACAAAACATTCATTTTATGTTAACAGTAATCCTGCTCTAGACATATGTGTGCATTAGACATGTAATTACTAGTCAGAACATGGGAATATCATCCCTGTTCCCACTTAATATAAGATTTCCAATACTGTTTACACTTCACCAATAAACTTGTTTCATCAACTTGTTTCTTAAATCAATTCATGAATATCTTTAAAAAAATGCAAAAGTATACCTACGTATTTTTTCCTACAAAAAGTTAAAGGCAAATTTACAGGATAATTCTTCCTAACTTTTTCATTAAAACATTTTAAAGTTCAAACTGTTCTTTCCCGAGTAGTAATGCCACTTTCAGAATAATTTACACAATGTGAAATATTTAAATTAAAAATTGAGCGGAAGTGGTAAAACTATCTGTATTAAAAATAATTAAAACACATTACAAAAGGTGATACCCCCATTTCACATGAAATACTCATTGCTCCATTAGGGAGAAATGTTCATTCAGAAACGTGTTAAATAAATACTTACTGTATGCTTGAAGTCAGAATCATCTACATCAAAGTTTGAAGTATCTGTCGGACTACTGACTTCAGGGATAAATGGTGCAGTCACTGAAATCACGTGAATGATAAAATCAAAAATAATTCTATCAAATTTTTGATGCATTAATGATCCATTTATTGCCTTAACCTGTTGCTATGGATCGTGGGAAGCACACAAAATGTTTCAATAATTCCAATTAACATTTATGTTTAAATGAATTTTGCTCTTTCTTCAATATTTAGAACGGGTTTCCTTTTGTTGAAAAATCACACTTTTTATATATAAACAAACTATACAAATGATTAAAGACTGAAAAAAAACAGCACATAATTGAATAAAGACATTGACTAAACAGTAGCTCTTTAATTTGATTACACAATTCCCGAAAGTGTTTAAGAAAACAGAAAACCAACAAAAGACTTACTCTCTCTGATATTTTCCCAATCAATTCCATTAAACCATGCATGCTTTTTGAAATCGTCTACGCCACCTTTACCAAATCTAACATCGGTAGAACATATCAATCTCTTCATAAGATCTTTAGCGAGGTTGGTACAATCTTCTGATTCCTCAATGTCGTTTGGAAATTCAAACCGTGTCTTAAAAAAACAATATAATGGCAAATATGAGAATAAATAATACATCGTTTATTCGACAACCTTCAATCCGAATACTTGGTATGATCTGAAATAAATAATACTCCCAATGTATTTTCTTAGGCATCTTCAATTGAAATAGCAAACCATGTATTACATGTATTCGAAATACAATTTCGGACCTGATGAATTTGAATGAACCAGGTCCTATTGTATATTAACATAACGTAAATTACAACTAGAAATGAGTTTGGAAAACATGCATGCATGTAATGGTACAACCGCAACAGGAAATAGTAACAACTCCGTAGTAAAATCATTTATAACCGTAATAGAGATTTCGGCAAATATTTGTGTTACTGATTACTACAACAGTACAGCTATGTATCACAGGTATGTTGGTATGAAACACGTTGGAGCACTATGATGACTATGAAAAGCTAAGAATTCCAAGGACATGGAGAAAAGCTAAGAATTTCAAGGAATTTCAGTGAATATGTATACCAAGTAATGTGACCAGTGATATCAAATAAACTAAAATTGTGAACATTGTAGTGTCTGATTAATTTTTACTCACCTGATGATTCATAATTTTCCCGTATGTTTCAACAAGAGATTCTGCATAGAATGGAGTGATACCATACAACATTTCATACATACATACACCTAATGACCACCAATCGCATTCTGGACCATACTTTCCATGTCCGTCTTCCATGGCCTGTAAAATAAACATCAACATGAACTGACCAGAAAGTCAGATAGTGTGCTCAAATATATAAACTAATAAGATAGAAAATAATGTTCATAACAAACTGAAGCATTGACCTAGGTCTGAAGGTCTGGAGATCACTCTCAAAACTCAAGCATCTGATTGACCAATCACAAGGCCGAGTTCTGTGACTGGTCTCCTGACTCAGTAAAAACATCTTTTTATAAATATGATTTTTACAGAACCATTTTAATACATCCAACTACAAAATTATAGCAGATGATTTTATGTAATAAATGCTTTAGAGAGCATTTTTTGAAAACATGAGCGCTTTGAGCAGAAATTATTGTTTAACATAACTAAACATAATTTTTTTAAATGCCTGATTCGTTTCATAAGCACAAGTGAACACTCCTGGTAATCTTTCTGCTATAAACATGCATATATCCTTTTTCACCTCCTTCAATTTTTTCTTTCCCCTAAAATTAAAAACTTACACGAAGAATTTCTGGAGATATATAATCCGGAGTTCCTACAGCCACAGAAGACTGAACAGTCCCGTCACTTAAAAGTTTTAAACACGATCCAAAGTCTGCGAGCACAATATGGCCACTTAAGTCCAATAGCACATTATCTGGCTTAATATCCCTATGTACATATTGCAATTCATGTAATGAGTTTATGGCTAACACCATCTCAGCAATATAAAATTTGCACATTTCCTCTGGCATACGATCTTCAAACTTGCTTAACAAAGTGAGGAGGTCACCGCCTACGTAATAGTCCATGACCAAATACTGAAAAGGTAAATATAAAAGATGTATTATAAATGACAGTCGACAGGGCATTAACATGACATTTAATTGGTTTTCTATTTAGTAATACAGTGAGTAGAAAATTAAACATTACATAAAGCTGGTTTACTCTATGGCTCTTACATTGTAAGTGAAGCTGGTTTACTCTATGGCTCTCACATTGTAAGTGCCTATAAGAGCTGCAACAGAGAACCTAAGTTGGATTTTTTTCGATCTTACATTTTTCTTTTTTGGATTTGGTACCGTCTTACAAATATTTGGTTCGGTACAATGGATGACATTTTATTCCTGAGGCAATAATCTAGTGACAGAGCTCATAAGTTTACATTCATTATATTTTAGGTACACAACTATTGGAACTGTTTGCTTACATCACGGGACATGAAGTTCTATTTCTAGTCATAGCTCTACTTCATTTTATATTATAACACATTGTCCTAATCCTACTTACCTAGTCAAAAGATCATGTCGGGTCATTACAAGTCCTTAAACTATCAGTTATTGAGAATATTACGTAATTCATATGTATATAATTGAACCGGTAAAACCCAAGAGTAGTTATCCAAACCAAGAGACATCTGTATTGTTGCAGCCCTGGCGCCCATAATACTCTATTGTTACACATAATTAGGTGCGAGACGATACTGACATAACACGATACAATACACATCACCATATACCTCTCACGATACGATATGTCACAAATTTGGAAAGTCATACTTTTCGACGATTTGAGTCAATATGATTTTTCTTGAGCCAATTTTTGTTTTCTTGAGCGCAAGCCCTGATTATGTACTGTGAGGTTTGAGTGTAAGGCTTTGACTCATGATTTCAACACAATCACCAAACCTTATTTAGTCAGAATATACAGAACAGAACTTACAAGATAATTATCATCCTGAAATGCATAATGTAGATTGGTAATCCATCTTCTATCACCATAAACTAATACGTCTCTTTCTTCCTTGAAACAAGCAGTCTGAAATATAATGATTAACATTCATAAAAATGAATAATCATTAACAATATTATAAATTCATCTCCACAGAAGGTGATGAAGTTTTACAAAGCAATATGACTCATTAAAACATTAAATAAGGCAGTGCTTAGTCTGACAGTACTTTGTACATCGAATTTTGCGTTCACGTAAATAATTAGTTCAATAAGGACTAAAATGTCAAGATGTGAGTTTTATTAATTTGAGATATTCTAGCTTAAACAAGTGAACATTGACATTATAGGAATTAGACACATGTATACGAGCATTAAGATATTTCATATTTAAATAAGAATGAAATATATTTCATATTTAAATTAGAATGAAAAGGGTCACGACTAAGATAAGCTGAGAAAAGCCACAGTTACTCACTTATACATTAGCCAAAGTGGAACAAAGATAGTAAATATACAATCAAACTAATTTTCCTGAATGCCATAATGCACAATAGAAAATACTTCCTTATTACAAAGCATGTATATTCAGTCGACATACATGTTCTACAGTCAGTACATAAATAAACCTTCAACAAATCTTATTGATAAATTTAGGAGCAAATGCTCAAGAGACCAAAAAAGGTCTGCCAAATAATATCGGAAAAAGCAATAAAAGTTTATAGCCTGAAAACAAAAAACTTGTATTTGCAAACTTTATGCAGTTCTCATCAAATTGGAAAACTCTGAATGCACAAATTTGAGTACAGAATGGAGATCAGCTGATAAAACGTTTCTCAAATAAAGCAGACAGAATAATACTGACATGTGCACAAATAGCAGGAATCTTAGCTATATTGATTGTGTCAGTACATATGACATAACACAAATATTGACAAACCTCAGCTCGTTTCAGCATTTCCCATTTATTCAATATCTTCATGGCATAAACTTTCTCTGTGGATTTCATCTTAACAACAGCAACCTAGAATCAATCAAACAATTTACATATTCAGTGTACAACTTAAGTACAAACCAATGCAACTGGCAATTAAATAACCCAATAAGACCAAGCAGGGTTTCCAGTGAAAGACAACAAAATATAGTGTTACCACTGAGTGCAAGAATAAATCATAAAAAACATCTAAAAAGCAAAAAGGAGAACAATAATGCAGTAGGTAAGGTGTCGCAGCTCATACCAGACATTGTGGGCTCGAGTTCTGCAAAGGTCACGGCCTTATCTCCTCATAAACACCAGAACTGGTGTTCCAGGAAGTGGACTCGATAGTGTTTCATGTACAAAGAATCTTTCTCAGGCTTAAATAAACAGATTTACATAATATTGCAAGTATGCATATAGTGTACATAGTACAAATTGCTATATATGCATAATGTGCAACATTAATGCATGTAAAGTGCTTCATTTCAGGAACCACAGATGTTGGTTCAACTATCAAACCAAAAGCACAGAGTGGAGGTTTGTCCTCAAAACAGTTCTGGGAAAAATTACTTATGCATATAGATATATACAAATTATATAAACCACCTGAACAGTTTGGTTTCAACGACATGTATAATTAGAGAACTTATTCAAACTATTCTGTCTTACCTCCCCAAAAGCACCCCTGCCAATAATCCTAACGGTATCAAAGTCATCTCTCGTTAGACGGAAGGTCCGTACTTTGCTCACCACTGGCTTAACTGCAATATAATAGACAGATTAAAATTTTACACCAATAAGTATAACAAAACAAAAAGTCCTAATATACTTACAAGAATACCATAGCAAAAAAGAACTCTATAACATCAACCAGAAGTTAGCATTTGTCATTATTAGGCAAGCAAAGGTAAACTACTGAAAATTCAGATATTTCAAGTTTAACTGACTAATCTAACATTTTGACTTGAAATATTTCGTCCAACTAGACAAGTCAGATTTTAATACAAAAATTAATACCAACTAGTTATGTATAATTGTATTCATTCTGACATTTGTTTCAGCATTCTGTGAGTGTCTGGTGACCAATGGTTTTGCAGCCACAGTCTCCAGATGACCCAATGCCGACGTCTCTACAGGGAGCTTATCATTAACATTGAATATTTAAAGAACGTACCAAAATCAACAAACTCCGATATTCTCTTCTCTCTCCGTAACGCTGGACTCTGACACTCATCATATAGCACCAGAAGTATGTCTAATAATG
Source organism: Mactromeris polynyma (assembly GCA_032209605.1). Taxonomy (NCBI): domain Eukaryota; kingdom Metazoa; phylum Mollusca; class Bivalvia; order Venerida; family Mactridae; genus Mactromeris; species Mactromeris polynyma. The sequence goes on along the minus strand of JASFXZ010000002.1, from coordinate 2,364,114 downwards.
TTTCTATACTCAAAGCTCCTCCATGTGAGTTTAAAACTCCACCTAAAATATAACAATTCAATAGTTTCTGTACAAATATGATTATTATATAAACTAATTCATAAGAAATTAAAGAAAAATCATCAAAATCAGTTTCATTTTCTCTGTCCTAAAAAATACCAAATTTTAAGATTTATGTGCCTTTTCTGGCAATCACGTTTAGAAATAGTACAAATTATCATTTCACTGAGAAATGGGCCAAAAGTCTAGCGGTCCTTGGAACCCTCGTGTTTGACAAATTGGGGGTCCTTGGTAAATTTATAGGGTCCCAGATATGCAGTTTATATTTGACAAAGGTGTATTTTAGGGGTCCCAGGGATGCACTGTAACTGGAAAATGGGAGTCTTATGAATAAAAGGGAGTCGGGGACTAAAGATTTCTGTGTCAGGTCACAAGTAGACTATAATGGTAAGTTAGTTTACCTGAAACCAGGCCTATATTTTCAGGTGTTAAATACAAAGAATACATACCTATATAGATCTCCTCCAACTTCTTGAGGCGATCTTCAGCTTGTGAATCAGCCATATTTCCTCTTTATGTCTCTCTGTCTCACCATCTACATTCTCAAACGGTAAAACTTCTTTGGTTGATGATCATATTTTAGTTTAGTTACACTGAAATATAATGAACATTTTGTATTTATAATACAAAATGTAGCACACAATATTGTGCAAATCACATATATGCATACAAGATCTGATCATATAACTTTCAGTGTTGCCACTGATACAAAATGACTTAGTCTGAGTTTCGTTCCATGCTGGTTTAATTTACTATCACACAGTGACAATACCATCCTTCAACATTTTTTTGGCATAACCCTGCCAAGCAAAGGTTAGGTGGCCAGGTAGGTAAGGAATATTTTTTATTTGTTACTGTTTATGGTAATTCAAGTTTCAGCTCCAAATAAAGAAATCCCCCTCTCAGACATGTTGAGACAAAATTGTATGAGTAGAGGTGACTTTTAGGAAAAGGTTGGGTTATACCAAGCGAGCAAGGTTTTAAGAATGCCCAAGTAAAATGTACTTTAAAAGCAGGTCAAATGTAACCATCAACAATTTGACCGCACACCAATTTAATTCTGGACACACTATAGATAGTCCCACATCCAGTAAGGCTCAGTAAGTTGAAGAAAAGTGGCTGTCACATGCAAATTCTCTTGGTATTTTCTCAATTATCACATATTTGGAAATTACTCCTATCTAAGGGCTTATCAGTTTGGCCTATCAAAATGGCTGACAGTTAAGAACAAGAGAGGTAAATATTGTAGATGTGGGAACTATGTAAACAGTATTCTTAAAACAACATTTGGTTGAATATATGTAGACCTACTACAACTCGAAATTATGGTTGCTCTGAACATTGAATATTCCAAGGGCTTTCTTTATATGTTGTTAAAACATCTTCTGTCAAAAGCATTCTTAGGTTCTGGTACAAAACATTGCTGTTTTTGCATGACTTGGAGAGCTCTTATCAAAGTTACTCAGAACCGCAATCCGATGTATGTTGACAGGATGTGTTTTTATTGCTCGATGACACCTCTATGGTTGTTAAATGCAACCACCAATTGACATTCCGCTTTAAAATATTGCACATGTAGAGTCAATCACTCTGGTATAATATTATAATTTATACAAGTAACTTAGTACGACTATCAACTGGTTTCTTTGCGAATTCCAAAATATTTGATTTACTTATTACTATTTGTAACTTTGTTGATCCATACTAATTAATATAACATGTCAAAGATCAATTTTAATATTTCTGCATTAAATTACTGTCTGGTATTTTTAACTAGACACTTTAAACTGTGTGAAATAAAACACCTTTTTTAAGATGAGTTTCGACTGTCACTATGAGTATGATCATACAGATGTAAGCAGACTAAGAGCTGTGGAAGACTTGTTAACTAAACAGAATGGACATCCATGACCTTTGCATTTTGCTGTAGCTGTCATTTAGATCCTTATCACATTATTAATCTATTCTTAGATAATCAGAGACAAACATGAGCCACTTCTGATCAATAATATTATCAGACACTTATTTATTACGGTCTAAAATATTCTAAGCAGTTTTAATGCAAAGCAATTGTATTCCTTATTCTTTCTAGATAACATTAGTACATTTTGTACTAATGTTCATGGATTAATTTTCTACTTTTTTATAGCAATATTTTTAATTCATTTTGCAAGGTTTACTGTTAAAATAACATTTTGTATGCAGATAACGATTGTGTCAAAATGTTTTATGGGAAAAAAAGGCAGAGAGCAAATTTTACTTACAGTAAAATTTGATATGAAGGTATCATACAAGTTTTGAACTATTATTCAGCATTTTGTTTTGGCAATCAACCAAAAATCGTTTCTATGTAAATGCATTGTAATATTCATATGGACATAAAAAGTGACATGGGCTTTCAGCCCCTTTTTTATGGCAGATTTGGGTCCGATATTGGGCCCCGTTCCCCACAGAAAAAAGTATATATTCCCCCCCCCCTACTTAGAAAGAAAATTCCCCTTCAATAAAATTATATCGCTTAGATAAATCATTTTTTGTATTTGATTTCAAACTGGAAAAAAATACAATCATTTGTTCATTATTAACATCACCTTTCCCAGTCACAAAAGGTATCTTTTATCCCAAGAGCTATTTGTATATTATTTATTTTCCAATTTGAAGGTCGAATTTTTTTTTGAGTGATCTACACAATTTGTTGATTGGCAAGACCCCCTACATGGCAGTTGTTGTGATTTAATCCATTTGATTGCTCACAGGAATTTGGTATTAGAACTTGTTATGACAAATAGCATCTTGCAATTATTAAAGATACTATTAAATGATAAAATATTGAACTTTATGATAGACAATGTTATGAAGTAAGACACCCATTTTGGTAGCTGTTTCAATAAGTGCAAAAAATGGCTCTATTTTAAAACATCCCAATCTGACCAAAAATGTAGCTAAATTTACCAATTCAGTGGGCTCCAGTACCTTTCCAAAAATGGTCTAGTTATATTCAATCTTTATTTCATTTATGTACCTGTGACAACAGTCCACTAAACAAATAATCAATTTACCTATTAAAATCATGTCGCAATATATTGTATCCATAATAATCCCTCAATCAATCTATTGACACCAAACACTTATCATTTTGACACATTTTTAATTGTTTACACCTAATTGGATTAAGCTTTAAGCTACTCAACTGTTACTCAACTTAATAAGTTATACAGTTATTTTAGGAGGGGGGGTGTGCAGGGTGGTGTTTAGGATTTACGGAGGTTTCGGTAAATTGCTAGTTCGGTAAATTGATTTTGTAGTATGATTGATGTGGATGTTTCGGTAAAATAATACAATAGTGTTATTAACGCATTAGCAATTAATAGTTAATGCTAGAAATAAAACAATACAAACAAACTATCATCAAACAAACTATTATGTATTTGTATAATTAAAGCTGAATATAGATAGAAAAAACTATGACATATGCATTAGTTTACAGCTTAAAATAATAAAAAAGTAATAACAAATGAGAGGTACGAGTTGACTTGGGTAGGTACGAGTTGACTAAAGAAAGGGTACTAGTTGACTTGGGTAGGTACGAGTTGACGAAAGAAAGGGTACAAGTTGACTTGGGTAAGAACGTTAATATCAATTTACCAAACTTGCTATTTACCGAACTAACCAGTATCCATGTTTAGACAAACCATTTTGACCCATTTCCCCCACATCACCTGAGACACAAATGGTATTCAAGTCCAATCATTAGCCAATATGCTATCATTATTCAAGCTTTCAGTATACAACACAGTTTAACAAATATAAAAAAGTAAATGAAAATGACATACTTCAGGTAGCTGAACATCAAGGAAGTTGTTACACACTTGTATTACAAGTAACATACTATGGATACAGCCATACAGCGAACTACCTTGTTGACTAATAGTCGTAAATAACTTGCGAAAGTTTTTTTGGTAATAGAAGCCGACAGAACGAAATACAAGAGCACACTAACTGCACCTAAAGATTTTGTTTCGAATCGGAATCCCGATCGGAATGCACGATCGCCGAACCCTTTACCGTTTACGGACCGTTCTAGAAATTATAAGATTGTGGTGAATATAGCCAAAAAACCTACGTACTTTGAGATTTTATACCATCTCAGGATGTATAGCGAATACTCTCAGCCATTCGTGGTAAGATTTGGCAGCTGATCTGATCATAATGTTATGCAGATTGACAGCAGTATTATGTTGATATGTTGTTGTTGTAGACCCCTGCAAATTATATAGAGCCCCAAACTTAATATATCCACTGTATTCAGACCACTCTTTTTGTGTCTCTGCACTCGATGAAAACTATTTTAAAACGATCCCTTATCCTATGAATATAGCATGGGTATGTCCTCTTAAAAGTCACTCGATATATCACAACATTCTCATCGCAGGTCATCCGCCATTGCTGTCAAAATGGCCGATAAATACCGCATTGCCTTGTGGGTGATTTCTCATCCTCTACGTCATGCACAACTGAATAGAACCGAACATAGCAAAGCCCGTAATTTATTACTTCGTGAAAAACTGGTTTTCGCCGAGTTTTAATCCAACATTTTTAACTGCTTGGGTCAGTAAAAATATGGCAACAGTAATGCATTTATGAGACTGTTCGTTTTTACTTGAAAGCATATCCCAAAGTAGGCCTATACATGTAGTTTTTAAATTATTATCCATTTGTATCACACGGAGCGTTGAAAATGCACCAAACACGTGCGTATAAATACCATTATTATTTAACATTCAGTGCTAATATGGACATAACTTTAAGCTGAAATGAATAAATAGGTGGAAAAGTATGCATTCTTCGTCTAAATCTCAACTATTATACATGTGAGCAAAATGGCATGGTCAATTAGTATCGTTATACTACCAGTGCTCCTGCTGTTGAAAATGCAAGTAAGGAAAACAAAGGCACAGAAATGATCGGTGCACAATTTAATTGTTTAATATCAGCCGTGTATGGGAATAATGTATAGGAAAATCCAACGGTGGGAAAAATGTTCAAAAATGTAAAACAAAAGTATGAATTTCTGGAATTTGTCTATAAACAAATCAGATTTAGCAATAAAACTACCAGACTAACTGTATTTAATAGATATCATATTGTCTTCTGCTTAGAAAAAAATAGTCGATGTTCCTCCGCTCAATGGTCTCCAATGTCAGTAATCATATTTAACACATAATTATATTATATCAATAAAAATGCCGAGTATCTTCTTAGAAACATCATCGATCAAAGTCAAATTGCACACCCGCGAGTTGTAACTTGTTTGTAGTTAGACAGTTAAAGCCAGGGCTAGTTTGTATGCTTAGTAGTCCTATTCCTGGTATTTACACGACCGTGACATATCACAATATTATTTGCATATGAAACGGTATTCTCAGATGTAATGTCAATATTCGCCTACAGAATTGGTATAACTATATCAGAGTATCACTTCATATGCCTAGAATTGTATTTACAAATATTATATAACGAGTTTACTCACTAAAAAATAATTTCTGAATACTCTTTCCACCTATGTCGCTATGGACCAATAGTTTACTCCTTTGTGAGAGTTTGTGAACAATCTTGTTAACACCCCATTAGGCTGTATATATATATACGGAATGTTCTCATTTCACTTTACAGTATTTTATATACCTAGAATATTGGCATAGCGTACACAATATTAAATTACGTACCTAGAATATATTGACGTTGCACCAGTCACAGCAGTTCTATATCAGTGCCTTTATAATGTTATATACTTAAACTATTGACAACTACATCATATGCGCACACATCTTACTCGTACCGATTCTATTTTCTTAGTATTTTATGCTGAAAAACAACTAATGAAATGCCTTCTTTCTCCATCCATCCACGATCTTAACCCAGGATTAACAATACTCGAATGAAGCGTCGATCTTCACCGTCAATCATGATCCATACAACGCCGACTATTTCTGGCAACGATATTTCCCAATTTAATTTTTAATTACAAAAGACAGACCTAAATATATTTATTGACTTTCGTAGAAAGGATATATCGAGGGATGTAAGCGAACATATAGACAAAGAAGCAGACTGGCTTGTTTCACTTTCGTCCATCGACATTTAAATATGTAACATGAATACGTTTTATGTCGCAACCATGTTTCGTCCTTGACCTCCTCAATGGACATTTTGAAAATTTTATGCATCAAATATGATGCATTTTTAATGAATCTGAGTTCTACTTTTCGTGTCATTAACAACATATGTCATTAACAACATATATGCCTATGAATTATTTCTGTCAACAACACCAGAAAGCAACTACACAACTTTATCAACAGACAAAACAAACAATAACGCTACAAGGTTACCATTGAACAGACACGACGATTTATCTAGCAACTGAAATATTTAGATCTCCGAACAGCTCTCATGGTTATCATTAAGTACCACCAGATTGTTGCAGTTTCCTGGATAACTTGACAGATTGCATTTCAATATTCTAGAGAGATGCTTCATGCCAACGTATGGTGATGAAAACAGTGAAATTGCAAATCAATGAGTTTTACTATCCGGTTCTAAAGATTCTGTCGAATTACATAAATGTTCAATTCAAAGGGCTGACTCTTCGTCACGTTTTTATTACAAAAAGGCTGCAGCATTTTCTATTCACACTCAGGAGCGTAGTACGGCGGACACATTCGGGGTTGATTCAGAGGAAGGGCATGGACGAGGAATCTCCGTCATGCTAGTGGGGTTTCAGGGGCATCCCCCGATTGCAACATATATGAATTGTCGCTCTCAGGAACTGTGCAAACTTTTGTGCAACACATAGATATACTAAGTTATATAGACTGAGTATGAAAACACGAGTGTATCTTATTCAGCCGACGGGGTGTAGAAATGTAATCAATCAAATCAACGATGGATGTACCTTGATTGTGACCCCCAAGATGTTGAACCAATCCTGGTATAGCACCGTTATGGACTGTCGTTCATTTCAACAGTGCGGTAATTTTTCTGTATTTGCGTTTATTTATCGTCGCCACCGGTTTCCCATATGGGCGTCTCCTCCAGAAGAATGTTACTCATTTTAGATTTTTGGAGGATATTGCATGATACAGAAGATGCCCCAGTTCCAGAAGCACCACTGGTTCTTTTACGTGCCCGATGTAAAGCATCATACACAGGACCTCGGTTTGTGTCTCTTCCGAAAGATTGTTAGTACTGTTAGTGGTGGAGCGGGGGATCGAACCGACAGTGCGGTAACTACACAGTGCGGGTATATATACTCGATCCTGTGATAAATAAGTCCCTCCCCTTTTGTTATCATCGAATGAAGCTCCACCTCTCAAAATGTAACACTACAAACTTCAAAGAAAACTTACGGAACTATTACAAAATTAAAAATATTCCCCCTAACTGATATCTGTTATCGTAAATTTTCATATATCCTATGACATCTACTGTTCTATTCAGTTAATTATGACTTTATTATCAAATGTGACTCAGCAGAGCATTTGAGTATGCCCCGCTACGCGCCATGCCATTGAAAGTAATTGCATTGTCTCCACTAATGTGCTTTGTTTCTGTTTGTACATCTTATCTGAGTGTATACCCATCAACAATTAACATCTTTATGTCGAATAATGATATCGGATAAACGATACAACAATTGTTAGCATTATTTGAAGTGGAAATAGCAGAACATTATTTAGATATACGCATTTTGAAAATGTTTTGAGTCTCGTCTGGTTTAACGGGCTTTGAAATAATATTATTGGATTTAACAAGAAATAACTTGAAAACAGATGGTCGGCGCAATTTGTAGGTTAAGATTTGTAGTGCAACATAAACATGCTGAGATGTTACGATTGCTGGTCACTCCAGATCCAAAATGGACTTCGGTAAATTCACCGAAATTCATTGGATTTCGGTGAGGTAACGTACCCTTTATCGAAAGATTAACCCATCCGCGTCCAGGTTACAAACGTTGTTCGGGTGAAGAGAAATTGACTTGGTGGTTAACGTAAGATTTGATCGGTTTACACAACACTGATATGCAAATAGCAAAACCAAGTTAGTACGGCTGCGCCGAAAAAAGCAAAGATATTTTACTGTATGAGAAACAAGTCAGAGCACAATGCACAATGTATAAACACCATTCGCTATAGTTAATGACCTCACCGGATTCAAAGAAATTAAATTCGTATAAATGGTCATGTCACATAAATTTATACATAACAGTAATTATAAATGTACGAGAATATATAAAATACAGATTGTCGAAAAAACAATTAAGTCTGACGCATGCAATGATATGTACATGCATGCTACAGTAGTTTTATCTTGCGACAACTCTGAAGTGTACTGCTGGGGTACTCGTTGATTCAAGTATAGAGACGCATTAGCTATATGTCCCTATCTCACATTCTTAATCAACGCAAGTCTGATAGACCAGTTGACTAGTTTGAACCACTGTTGTAGAGAGTAAAGACGCTATCTGATCAAACTTCAACGTTTCGGCACCATTGTCATCTGCAAAAGCTAACAACGCCAACTCGTAATTCAATCAAATGGCTACAATTTAATTGTTTGCTTATTCACCATAATCATTATTGACTAATAAACTTTATTTAGCAGATAATACAGTATCTCCTAAATGCGAAATCAATATAGACTTTATAAGCGTGTATAAATGTATCTAATAGAAAGCGAATACGCTAGTCATAAACGTAATATTGATACCTTTGAACGTAGAACTGAGTTACACGCCATCCTACGCGTTTGGTTGCAGTCTCGCCTGTTCTAATTAGTGATGGATAATCGGACAAATTTCATAATCGATTATCGGATCGATTTTTTAGTAAAAGTATAATGCTGACTGATAAGCTCAAGTTTATTTATCTCTTTGTAACTACATTTAACATCTATGGGGTTTTCATTACTATTATAAGAACATTTTATCATTCAATAAATTTATTTTGTTTTTGTATTTTTACTTTGTATATTTGTATTTGACTGAATAAATCAAATAACAATTATTTTCTCTGTACACATGAGTACTAGTATGTATGTTAACACAGATTTGATCTATAGCTTGAAGAAATAGATACACACAATTCACAGATGTCAAAAAAGTCAAAATTTCCAATTATAATTGATGATTGTATTTCATAATCGGTTGTCGCCCATGTCGGATGTCTAGCGACGAATTTTCGATTATTTACTTGTTCTAATGTTTTATTTTGATTCAAATGTGGGTAATTTAGACTAGATTTGTAATTTCTATATATCCTGAGAGATACGATGGCGTACTCAGACTAGAACCCTTATATTATAAAAATACTGACGAAACAATGCATTAGATAAAATAATAGTATGTTTATTCCTCCTCCATATATGAATTGAACAAACAGTATTCCTGCAAATGACATCAACGAGCATACATGTCTATGTAAAAGGTAAATGACATCAGAAACCGATGAGCACAGAATGAGCACATGACCTCATCACATACAATGGACATACAATAAGCCCATGGTATCATCAAGCACGAACGCCACTGCGTACAAAACGTCAGAAAAAGTGAGAAAATAAAAGTTCCAAAATGCAAATAAAAACTGAAGGCTGAGGGGGGATGGGGTTATGGGCAAACACACCTACCCCCATTCGCAGCGTTGCTGCTCGTTTTGCACTTACGATGCTCGCACTTGGCGTACACTTCAAAACCGTCCAGGTACGCCACTGATCATGATACCAATGAACATATAATAAGCATAATTATGTCATCATCATATACCAATAAACCTACAATATTATTACCTGATGTGCTATATGAATGTTAATTTATTAGTTGTGGCTTTTCCACTACAATGTAAATGTACCATGAATTGAACTATTCCCCGGTCAGTAGTATATCGACTGTTGCCATCGCGTGCACTGCACATCACTGGATTTTCCACGTTCTATACATAGACGACGTATCTTTAGATTTGTACATAGCTGATGAGTCTAATTTATAAAATATGCAGTTTCTATTCAAAGTGATTATGTGATGTATTGTTAGCACATATTTCGACCATTTTCCAAACATATCATATAAGTTGTAGTTCTTACACTTTCTTTAAATCGAATGATTTGTCAGGTAATAAAAGATATATACCATGGTTATCTGGGTAATAGTCAACATTGTTGTTGGGGATGACATTCGAAACTGTTCAGATGTCATCCCCTCCACATCGGGACAGCAGTTTTTACTGTTACCCGAATAATCATGAACTACCTCAAGTATCAAGTCTATTTACATATTCTGCATAAGGCCCGAACAGAGCAGCATTAGCAACAATACATTGTAAATAGTGATGGATAATCGGACAAATTTCATAATCGAGTATCGGATCGGTTTGAAAAAAACTCATAATCGATAATCGAATTGGAATAATCGAACTTTAGGTTTTTTTTTAGTAAAAGTGTAATGCTGACAGTTAAGTTCATTTATACAAGTTTATTTATCTCTTTGTAACTACACTTAACATCTTTGGAGTTTTACATTACTCTTTTACCATAAGAACATTTTATCATTTAATTAATTTATTTTGCTATTGTATGTTTACTTTGTATATTTGTATTTGACTGAATAAATTAAAAACATTTATACTTCATTCTCTCTGTACTAGTATTGATGTTAAACAATATTTGATCTATAGCTTGAAGAAATAGATAGACAAAATTTACAGAGGTATAAAAAGTCAAAATTCCCGATTATAGTCGACTATTGTAGTTCATAATCGATTGTCGCCGATGTCGGATGTATAGCGACGATTTTTCCATTATTTTCGATAATCACGCCATCACAAATGGTACATATATTGATTACAGAGTGTCACATGACAAAAAGGAAACGGCTATACATAACATATACATGTACATTCATATACGCACTCGCAACAACACAAGCGCAACAACAGAAATAAACAAGACATATTCAAATAATAGTTCATTGTTTAAACACATGGCAACAAGATGGTCGCTGCACAGCGCATATGTGTATCTGTATAGAGTATATGGGTAGTTTGCAGACAGTATACATGTATATGTGGCTATTTTCAGAAAGTCGACGCTACGTGCGTCTTTGGTGTGTGTGTGGGGGGGGGGGGTTCATTATTTTTTGTAAGTTACGCAATATAATGACCCGTGTATGGGTAACTGTGCTGTGTATAGGGGTCTGTTTTAGCCTGCTGATCCTAACATCTAGGTCGCTGTACATATTGGAGTATCTAGTGTATTGGTTATTGTTCTCGGTGAATTGGACCGGCCCGATTTCTAGCCCTACACTGCAGTTAACCGTTCAATCTGAACTTTCCATGCGTTAATATTTTTATTTAGTGTTCATTCTTTTGCTGCTATAATATATAAAATAAGTAAAATAAAACAGTTTTTAAATAATACTTTGTAAGCTGCGAACAACAGGAGCAAGACTTATAACAATGACACTGATTACAACATGTAACCTACTACCGTTATATTTCAGACCCAGCTACAACTCACAAGTGTCACCCTCTTGATAGGTATTTATATAAAAATAATTGTGTTTGAATAAAAAATCGGCAAAATGAACACCTACCTATCTAGAGGCTTTTTTGGAAGCAAAGACATTTCTTAAGGCTTGATAAATGATTCGAGTCTATTTTGATAATGTTTGTTAAATAAAGGAGAAACATTTATATAGTGTCGGATAATTACATTAATAAATAACATTAGCAGTGTATGGCTATTTACCGACATTTATAACAACATAACAAACATGTATATAATTCTGGTTACATAAATTAATAAATAAATACATGCAATATTATGTTAATAAATAAACAACTAATAAAGAAATATGACTATAACCCAAATTGCGGCCCAAAAGCAGTAACATTACTAATAAACAAACTCGGAGACATAATAAGATGTTATCGAAGAAAATAGCACACTGACTTAAACATAAGGAAATACACTTTGAATAATCTGTTGCACGGTATTAACTGTGAACTCGTATAGACACTGGTCAAAATGTCTATATATCAGTTGTCCAAGGCTTCGAAACTTCTACCAGAATCAACCGTGTTCCTGTGATGCATGTAATATATACTTAAATAGAATTTTCATTTTGGAAACTCAATGCACCAACGATGAAACAAAATACTAGTAAAATGTATGCTCAAGCAAAACTGACATCCGTAATATTTTAGTGTCGAAATTTTGTCAGTTTATTGTCATTAAAACAATACTGACTCTACTAATATTTTACCAATTTATTATTTTATTAACTTAAATGATTCTTATTGCCTATTTGTTTTATTTCCCCAAACCAAGGACGAAGTTCCTTATGTATAAAAAGCGTTACCTTGTCCATAGGACTAACCCGTACTATATCCGGAAATAAGACCGTAGGATATAGACTTTTCCCAATCTCGCACCTGTCGCAATGGATTGTTGCTACAACAACGTTTTCTAAATGGCGGATTGAATGTTAATGTTTCCGTTCTAACACAGATATTGTAAGTAATCAATAACTTTGTCAATGCTGCATCGTATATTCAATTTAATTTGAAATCAAAATTAATGAAATCTCACTAATATCTCAACAGTTTACGGTGCAAATGTCTCCTAAGCGCTGTTAGTGTTAAGAAACTTAACAAAATGTTATCCGAATTTTTCGGCTAGTCCCTAGTAGTGGTCAGTCATCTCACCGTCGCTTATGTTTTACCCGTAACAATGTGTTATTTAGTTATTTAACATTCTGATGTTTACATTTTGTCAATTGATAATGCTATGAAAACTTACCATCAGTTAAAAGTTTCTTGGTTTAAAGCTTATAGCGTTTTAAATCCAAATACAGACAACCTGGTTGCACTTTAAATATCTTGTTGTGATAGTGTGATGTCATTTCTAAAATGTTAAAACAAGTTGACATCACTGATTTTTTCTATAAACAGCTTTGCAATGCTTTTTAAATACATTAATTACAGTTGAGAGTCTTTGTTCAGTTTTAAAAAGTGTTATTTTTGTTTTTTCCTCTATAAATTTCTGGTACTTTGCACTTTTAATTTTTATGTCTTCGTTACATCTTATAATTTTTTAAAGCGTATTTTCGATTCCAGATCGGTTACTTTAGTACTTTTTTTACCTTCATTGACACAAATACATTTTATGATAATATGTAACTACCAATGTTGTACAGAAGCATTTAAAGAACAAAGAAGTCTTGGACACCAAGATTTTCAGGATGTAACCAAATTCCTGGACATCTTATTTTGGATCACATATAGACCTTATGGGATCTAGGGTCATCATAATCTGGAATTCAATGTTTTCTACAACGATCGTGTTGCATTCTGGTGACATTTTCATGAGCAATAGAGTAAATTTTGAGGTGTTTATATTCAGAAAATTTATATCCTGTAGTGCATACAAATGCTAACTGTGATTATTGGATTTTTGTATTATTATTTTTTTCTATTTTTTGATAACCTTCTGTATGCAATGGCATATTTTGCTTACAGGTAGCGGAGCAGATTCTTACACATTACTTTTAATGCCATGTGATATTTTTTCATTTCTTCACAGGTTAATGCAAGAAGATCACAATGGCAACAACATTAGCTCCAGAAGGTGTGCCACCCGAGGTTGTCAATGCCAGGAGAACTGAGTCTATTGATGCTCCTCATATACTCAGTCTTGTAGATGAATCAACCAATAACATTTTTGGAAGAGTCAATGTTGTCAATATAATGTAAGTACTCACTACTCTATATACATGTATACAACTATATTGTACAACTATTTCACTTGAAGATCACCTTGAAAATATTAAAATGTATTTTCATGGACCAGTTTTAATTTTTTATTTCCAATGTTCAACTCGATATAGATCCAGACCACCTCATAACTACATTTGTATCAGGACAAACTTTCTGTAGTATTATCATGGAGTGTTGATCTCAACTGGCATTTAGGGGGTTGATACAACAATTATCATTGTTGTATCATGATAATTGTTGTATCATTTCATGTGCCATTTGTGTGACATTGACCATTTATCTACAAGCATTATGAAATTTCCTCCACCTGCAGGTTTGTTTGCAATGTCTTTATATTGACATGGAATTTGTTCTGAGCTTGATTTATTCTGACAGATATCTACAGTTGCTTTTATGTGATTTTTCCTACTCTTTGTGCTTGACTTTTGACTTCGATAATAATTATAATATCTTGGCACATAATTCTTCTTTGCTCTTACATGATTCTACTTTAAATTGTATTGACAAACAGTTCAGTACACATTTACTTGACGCCATTAAAAATGCAACTATTTGAATGAGGCGTCATTTTGTAGTATCAACTGTCAAAAAAGTGTTACAGTTATCCATGTGTTAATTCTTGTTTAAAACTTTATAAAACTCTTACAGCAATTATATAATAATTCATTATTGATTTATTTTATGAAATTATGTTGAAAAATAAAAAATATGTTTGCCTTTGTAATGTCACTTTATCTATGTGCACATATTTTGGTTGCATTTTTAATGGCGTTAAGTATATATTATTTTCTTTTTGTCAAGGCAAACCATTTAATTGACTGTCTGAACTCAAAATATCTCAAAGGTTAGGAATACCAGTTGCATTGTCATTGAAGTTATTATCTGCTGAAAGATTTCTTCATATTTTATTTCAATAATTTCAGTGAAAAGGCAGTGTTAGCTGTCACTCTATGCAATGACAAAGATGAGATACTAGGACATGCAGCTTTCTTTGACTACCCGAATGTAGAAGGTGTCGACCAGGCAGATTGGCAAACTTGGATGAATGGATATTATGATACAGAGAAGTGCACTCCATTGAACACTTTGTTTTTACACTACTTTGTTGCAAAAAGGGAATATGCAAATGGATGTACCAGGGAGATTGTGCGTACGGCATTTAATGCTGTACCTGATGCCCATTTCGTTTTTCTGGCTGTACCTGTTGGCACATACCCAGGTAAGAAGAATCATCATGTGTTTTTGTTGTATTAGTTAAGAGCCAGTAGGCTTATAAATATGGTAGCATATATTTGATAGCTGGTTAAAGATTGCTGCATTATGCTGGCAGCATGTATAATGTTATACTTTGCAAACTATTTATTACGAGATTGTCACAACCAAGATTGGCAGGCGTCATAATATTGTGTTTGAAAAGTTTTGTGAAATTCCAGTCATTTTTCACCAAGGTTTTTAATTTGGACTACAATGTATATTCATGCAATTTTTGTATAGAGCTGCTTTTGTAACAGTCAAAGACTTGGGTATAGATAGATAGAAGTTGATTGTTTCTTAATTTTGTCAGTTTGTGAACCAATGTTATGTATGTACAATGACAGACAATGTTTGATTTTGTAGATTCCTTTCTTGCGGACGTTTTTAAGCCATTAACAACAAAGGCAGATAAATCTCCCCCATCTTGTGCCATGTTTACATGTGACAGACACAATCATGTTCCAGTGGTACATGTACGAAGAGCAAGGTAACATCTTAACTTTTAATTTATTGAAATAAAACTTAGGAAAATTTCATACAGTTTGATATGATGTGCAGTGCAAGCTCCCCAGAACACCGCATTTGAGCAACAACATCTCTTCAACAATGCTATCAATTTTTCCAGTAGTAAGAATCTATTACCAAATTAACCTCTCTTGAGCAACAACCTCTCCACAACAGTCAAATGTGCATCTTTTAAAGGGTGTTGTTCTGGAGAGGTTGCACTGTGCATAGTTTGGGTTTCCTTGTACATTTATTTCTCTCCTTTTTATTTTATGTAACTTGGTATAAATGTTTGTTATGATGAGACAATGTGCCAAAAGTAGTTTAAGTTAGAATTCTAAGCCACTTCCCTTAAAGTTCAAATAGCTGCATGTGGAATTCTTGATATTTGTTTTGAAACATTATCTTTTATTCTGATTATAAATACAATAGGCATTAATGAAGTGACCATAATTTAGATCTGTAAAGGTGAACCATGTGAAAGTTGAACCATGTCCATGAGCACAGTTTATGGAATAAAAATGAAACAAGCCTAACTGCTTCTTTATTTATATGCTGATAGAGTAGTTTCTCTTTCACCCTTCAGCATATAATTGGATTTTCAGTGTCTTACTTACTCGTTTCATTTATGAATGCGCTTTAAAAGATATAGAGACAAAACCTGTATTATAGACAATGGTTGTACCATCGTGTAGTTACCAAGGAATAATTTGACATCACAAACTAAAAGTTTTGGTGACTTAATTTTGATCAATAGAATTGAATGAACATCATCATGTTTGTAAGTCTTGTGTACTTAGTGTTTTTCATTTAAAAACAGAATATTTTTAGAGAATTTACGTACATTTGAGTAAAGCTCCTACGCGACGTCCCCATTTTGTAGTTGACTTTTGCAGTTTATCCTTTATATTGGAATCACTTTAAAACGAAAAATTAACAACTGATTTTTATATTTTTGGTATGAAATGAACATATCTGTTAGAAACGTAAAAATCTGTAAATGGATTTGTTGGTCACTAATACAGGTTTTGTCATGGAACAGCAGACATATATGTGACATGTACATTATACATTGATTGAATATTGTATTTCGTTATCTAGAGTTGAAGATCATGATGACTTGACTCCAATATTCAATCGTCAGAGTGACATGTTACAGATGGCATATGGTGATTATTTCCTTGCTGAGTTGATTGAAGCCCAGGATGATCGCATGCATTGTCTTGTCGCCGAGGTAAGTCTGCGTATATAAGTCATTGCAAAGCAGAACAAATTCACTCATTTTATGCATTGTATACTAGTCATTTGTGTCCTTGGGAATGTAAAACTAATTAACACCCAGCTCTTATAATAGTCGTTGGACTGTAAAATCTTTGGGTATGTATCTACATCTACGTTATACATTAACCTGTCGCCTTTGACAAAGATTTAACGTTGCGCAAGATAATAGATTAGAAGAGATAACAGTACTAAGGTCATACATTGAACCTTTACAGAATGCAATGCAGAATTGCCCGCCAAAAAGCGAGAGATTGAGACTCAAAGCTGGAGATTTTTCTGTGACTGAAATTTTGTCAATGTCTATAACCGTATAACATAATAAAGCTGTTAATAGCGAGACTCTGCGAATTAACTCGTAATCTGGGGGTCATCCCTGTAAGAAAGTCGCCAATTAATAATTTTATTGCCAATTGTCATGTCTGAATACAATAGACACGTGTGAAACTTGAATAAACAACGCATCAATCAAAAATCATGTCATATTTTAATCAGTGTCACCAAGCACACCATAACAAAAATTTACGATGTTTTCTTTGAACATCGGGAGATTGCGGCTGGGCGAGCTTGAGTGGCCTGTCAAATCTGGGAGTCTCCTGATTTCCGCGGGTGACTCCTGCGTTCACATGTATGTAAGGTAGAAACCAGAAACATGAATGCAATGACAGTAAAAGAGGAGAAAAAGAAAGAGTTGTCCCAGCTACTAATACCCTTCTGAGATATCATGTGACCAATCTGGCTTGCTTGAAGCTACCAGGGCACTAGACCTAGTATAATTGGCGTTTCACTGATCATTTTTATGTAAAAGTACTCTGAATATGGCGATAATGGATTATAAACTGTCATGGATTGATAGACCAAAGTAAGTTTCCCTGTCTTATTAATTTTAGTGTTTTGCTATTCTTGAATGGACTTATAATGTCGCCTATATGAGTTGTATACAACCTATTCATCCGTTTATAATTGAAAATATGATCTAAACAACCTTCCCACACTATACCCAATATAATGGATAAATCGATAATGAAAGCCATATGGAATTGGGTTTATATGTATGGAATTGTTAATGTTACCTTTCAGATAACTTGCATAACCATTAATTTACTCAGAGTGAGTATGGAAATTGAATAGATATTTAATGTCATTCAGGTTGGAGGTGCTGCTTATGGGTTTATGAGTATTAGTGATGATGTGAACTATCAACTGTTGAATAATTGCTTTGAACTTGGACCTTTCCATGGCCTCAGAAAACCCAGTCCTAATGACGAGACGGAACCCCCCAAAACTCCATCCCCGACACCACCACCTCAAGGTATGATTAAATTGTCAGTTAATGATATTTTTTACCAAATGATGTAATATGCTTGTACATGGCTTACATAGTATCTTCACATGTATAGAGTTCTTTTACAGTTAAAATAATCATTAACATCCTCTGAATGTTGCACGGCTAAACTGAGATGAAGATTTAGTTGCAGAGTGTACAGTTTGTGAAATTTTATGGTAAAACACTCCTTTTTCTGAAGAAAAACATGAACAAATAGATAATTTTGCATTGAAAAGTAATTTTCCTACTTTGTCTAACATGGTGACACTATACACACAATATTGGAAGCACTTAGTAGTAAGTAGCGAAACTCAAATTTTGGAGCTGAAACACTCACCGTATTATTCAATGGTTTTCCTTCACAGAAGTGAATAGATCCCAATCCAGAGGTTCTAGCAAATCTGGTGGCTCTGTAAAGGGAGAGAATACAGAGACTGATATGTCTAAAGTAGCTGACTCGGTGAAGGAGTCTGTTGCTGACTCAGTACCTAAATCTGACGAGAAACAAGAAAGTGGTAACAGCAAACAGTCCAGTGGCAGAAGTTCTAGAGGTAACAATCTTCCTTTATTCTCCTGCTTTGTGTTGTGTTATCATCATTTTGTATTCTTTAAGGAGGGATTTGTTATATTATGGATAACTCTTGTGTGTCTTAATAATGGGTATTGAGAGTTAATTCCCTTGTTGAATAGAAACTGCATGCTGTATAATTTGCAACATGACTATGTATAAAGTCTTAGAATGAAGTTTGTCACAACGCTATTGTCTTTGTTGTTGTAAGCTCCACTAATAGGCGATATAATGCTGCAGCTTTTCCATTGTATTTTGATCAGTGTCACCACGCACTTGCTTCCATGATTGATAGCGTCTATATAACTCCAAAAACGTGATATATATGTTTATCGGACTGGTATCCCAATTTTACCACTTCGGTTATCAGTTTGACTAGTAATTTGGGCAAACCAGTCGGAATGAACTAAAAAATACCCCATAACAAAAATTTACGATGTTTACCTGGAAAAACCTGGAGAGGGTGAGTTGGCTGTCAAATCTGGGAGTCTCATGTATGCCTTTAACACATGCTTTTCCCGGATCCCTGGGTTTGTGTTCGAGATCTAAACCCAGATAAATAACAACAATACAATGTTGGATGAAAATGTAGTCCCATTGCTAAATACATGTAGTAACGGCTGGCATAAAGATGGATGTCGAGCTGTCCAAAATTGATTCAGATCTTTTACCAAAAGCTTAATACTAGATCTTCCTGAAGCAAAAATTCTCAGTCCCTACATTTATAGATAGTTTGTATATGTAAAGTGTTGATTCATTATAGTGTCACCCCTATTGAAAGGGCCAGCCATTTCTGACTTATGAGACACCTACTTTCTGTAGCACATTTACTTCCCAATTTCTATCCTTTAATGTCAGAAACCAGGCAGGTTGGCCCACGGTAACCATTATTTAACTAACTGGCGGCTCACCAACGGACCCCTACCAGGATTCGAACCTTCCACTTCTCGCTCCCAAGGGGGATACCTTAACCACTAGGCCACGGGAGACCCAATGAGTGATATGTTGACATCCCAGCCAATTTGTTTGTCTATTGTTTCAGCCAACAGTAACGCTAGTGAAGTTAAAGTGAAGCAGAGATTGAGTGATGGTAACATGGGTGGAAGTACAGGCTCCTTACTGAGTCAAGAAGATGAACAGTCTCAACAAGATGTTTTATCAGGCAAATCCTCACCACTGGTATGTCTTAGTTTATGGTATAACCTTACTTTAAAAGCCTGTTACAGCATTGAGCCCAATAATTGTTGGAAGCATTTTTTCTAAGATGTATTTAGATTTTATTGAAAAAAATGTTAGTCAATTTATTATAGTCGTTAAATTAAACTCATTTTTATCATTCAAAATGTTGTTAACAGGTTAACATAATTCATTTTATTTTGTCTACTACATATCACTTCAGATTTGTGATGCATTTTTTATGCCCCCACTCTGAAAGGGGGGGGGGGGCATATAGATTTGCACTTGTCCGTCCTTCCGTCTGTCCATCTGTCCATCACAAAATCTTGTGTAATGCATATTTCCAAAAGAAGATGAGCCAGAGTCTTTAAACCTTACAGGAATGTTCACCAGCCTGTGTAGTTGTTCACCTGGGGTTTCATGTTTGGCTGTGCCCAGTAAGTGCAAAGTTATGGCCCTTGACTTAGTTAAAATACAGCATACAGAGTGTGCAATCTTGGGTCGTGCATATCTCCAAAAGAATATGAGTCAGAGTCATAAAATACTTAGCTGTACTGTGTACATGTATTCAAGTTTGATGGAATTTTTTAGTAAGAATGATGAGGAAAATAAATGATATA